>JAJHZJ010000177.1:14608681-15148955 GCA_023548195.1 Bettongia penicillata ogilbyi
CCTTTGTTGATTTCTAAGGGGTTAATCTTCATACGGAAAGTTTAACCATCAGCTCTGGCTGGGTGGGTTAGAGCTGGCTTCAGCAGGCCCCTGTTTTGTTACAGTGTGAAGAAGGTGAAGTTCCCACGTAGACAAGGTCCATGACTTGCCCAAGGCTGCCAAGCTTATAAAGGACAGAGCCTGGATCTGAGCCTAGGTCCTCTGCTTCCAAAAGCAGTATTCTTTCTACTATAACATAACTTTCTACCATAATGTAACTATTTGCTTTGGCAGTCTTAATTGGAGCTCCTTTTTTCAGTGTTGGGTTTAGGCTTCTGACTTTCAACTCAGCTACCACATTGGGTGACTGAAAGCCAAAACCAGGCTCCTATTAGACAGGAAGATATTTTACCATCAGTTATTATCAGGAACCCCAAATTCTGACATTTCCTCTTCTGCTCCCCACTAATATTATAGGGTCCATTTACAAACAGTGCAAGGTATGGAGTATTTAGGAAATGCCTGGGTGATGACAGAGCCCACAGTGACTCACTGACAGCCTTGCTCTCTTGGCCTACTTGGGACATTGCCTGGTTGAGGCCTCTAAACGCCCAGGCCTTTCTTACACAGGCCTGACAGAGGCAGGACCGCTGGGAAGGGAGCAGCTGGGGTCTACACGTTGAAGAAGACAACTTCAGACTGTTTTTCACAAGGGATCTTCAAAAAATTCCTTAAATATTACGATTTATGCAGAACCAAAGCGGGGCTTTGCATGGAGCTGGAGGATGTTTTGGGGAAGGAGTGAAGTCAACTCCAGACAAATTAGAAAATGAAGTTCCAGCACTTGGTACTAAGGTGTTTACCTTTTTCTTTTGGATGATAGCTTCAGTCTAAACAATGGCTCCACTCCAGGGAACACATTCTCTTTTCAGACATGATATCATCACTATTCACAACAGTATGGTGAGGTCCTTAGTGGTGATGCCTTCCAGGTATACATGATGCGACAGGTTTTTCAAAGCACTTTACCATCCATTCTCATTTGAGCCTCCCGATAGCCTCCTAATTTAAAAAAAATGTTTAAAAAATCATTTGTTTTTAGCATTTATTTAAAAAAAAATTTTTGAGTTCCAAATTCTTGCCCTCGTTTATACCCCTCCACAACCCATTGTGAAGGCAAGAAATGTGATATCAATTATACAAATTAAATCTTGCAAAATGTATTTCCATGGAAGTTGTATGGGAAAAAAATATAAGAAAAATAAAATAAGTGAAAAAAGTGTTTCAATCTGCATAAAGGGTTCATCAGTTCTTTCTCTGGAAATAGATAGCAGTTTTCATCATAAGATGTTTGGAATTGTCTTGGATGATTGTATTGATCAGAATAGTTAAGTCTCTCCCAGTTGATCATATTTGCAATATTACTGTTGCTACGTACAATGTTCTCCAAGGTCTACTCCCTTTATTTTGCATCAGTTTGTATAAGGCTTCCCAGATTCTCCAAAACCATCCTGCTTGTCATTTCTTATAGCACAAGAGTATTCCATCACAACCATAAACCACAACTTGTTTAGCCATTCCCCAATACATGGGCATCTTCCTCACTTCCCAATTTTTTGTCATTACAAAAAGAGCTACTATAAATATTTTTGCACATGTAAGTCTTTTTCCTTTTCATTTGCTGTCTTTGGGATACAGACCTAATAGTGCTATTGCTGAGTCAAGGGGTATGCACAGTTTGATAGCCCTTTGGGTACAGTTTTTAATTGTTCTCCAGACTGGTTGGTCCAATTCATAACTCCATTAACAATGTATTTGTTTCCCAATTTCCCCACATTCTCTCCAACGTTTGTCATTTTAATATGCATTTCTGTAATCAATAGGGATTTAGAGTATTTTTCATATGAATATGGAAGAAAATCTCTTGATTTGTTCTTCTGAAAACTGCCTGTTTATATCCTTTGATGGTTTATCAGGAATGACTCATATTCTTTTAAATTTGCTTCAGTTTTCTATATATTTGAGAAATTAGGCCTTTATCAGAGAAACTTGCTGTCAAGTTTTCCCCAGGTTTCCTGTTTTCCTTTTAATCTCTGCATTGGTTTTATTTTTGCAAAACCTTTCATATTTAATGTAATCAAAATTATTTATGTTACATCCCATAATGCTCTCTATTTCTTTTTTTGGTCATAAATTATTCCCTTATCCATAGATCTGATAAGCAAAATTTTCCATGATCCCCTAATTTACTTATGATATGATTCTTTATTTCCAAATCATTTACCCATTTTGACCTTATCTTGGTATGTGGTGTGAGATGCTGGTCTATTGTATAGACTCTATAATCAGTTTCTGCCAAGCTGCTTTCCAGTTTTTTTTTGTCAAATAGTGAATTCTTATCCCCAAATCTTGGATATTTGGGTTTATTCAACACTAGATTACTATGGTCATTTGCTACTATGTATGGTGTACCTATTAGGTCCCCCACTCTGTTTCTTAGCTAGCACCAGACTTTTGATGATTACTGCTTTATAATATAGTTTGAGATACAGTACTGCTAGGCCACCTTCCTTACATTTTTTTCATTGGTTCCCTTAATATTCTTGACCTTTTCTTCTTCCAAATTAATTTTGTTATGATTTTTTCCAACTCTATAAAATACTTTTTTGATAGTTTTCTTGGTATTGTGCTGACCATTAGCTTTCAAGGGGAGACAGATCCAGTCTGAACTTTATTATCACTAATTTAAAAATAAGGAAATTCTCCTGGATTGATCTTCCTAAGGATGTATAACCAATAAGTGGCATCAGATGGTAATAGAATCGTGTGACTGAGTGCTGGAAAGGACCCTACAGATCATCTAGTCTAGTCCTCTCCTTCCATAGATGAGGAACCTGCAAGCTAGAGATGGGAAGGCACCTGTGTAACAAGGTTAAGCGTAGTAAAGGCAGGAATCCATAAGTCTTCTGTGACAGAATTGGGCTTAGAACCAAGGCGTCTACTCTCTGAAGTCAATGTATGGGCATTATAATCACTGTATAATCAATTATGTATGTGTGTGTGTGTGTATAATTATAGCTGATGTATAATCAATTATAATCAATCTGTGAGAGAGGCGATGGCTTAAATGTTGAAAGAAGTTAAGAGTTTCCCTCAAAATCAGATAATTGTTGATTACCTAGACTTAACAAAGTGATGGAGAAGATATTAATAGTACAGATCAAACTTAAGAATGCCTTATGGAATTGTCAAAAATGTATCAGCACATCCCCATTCTCATCCGTCTTGAACTCAGTTCCCCTGTAGAATATTAGGTTAAGAATTGGATCCTACCAGTTGTTGCTTAGAACTCTCTGAAATTTGCTTTCCCCAACTGGAAAGGCAGTATGGCATAATGGGTAGAGTACTAGAACTAGAGTTAGTAAGGTCTACATCCAGGTCTTACCTTTGAAGACTACTGGCTATATGACCATGGTTTCAATTCAATAAACATTTATTAAGTGTCTACTATGTTCCAGCTACCATGTTAAGCACTGAGGCTGTAAATAAGAAAAGAATAACAGTTCCTGTCCTCAAGGAACTTACAGTCTAACAGGGGAAGACAAAATAACAAGTTGTTTGTTTAACCTCCCTGACATGTATAAAACAGAGCCATTAATGTCTATAGTACCTAAGTCAGTGTTACTCGGAGGCTTACATGAGAAACTGCATTGCAAATTTACAAACACTATGAAAAATGTCTTTTATTATTACAGAGTACCTGTGAGAGTCTGTCTACTTTTTCCTTTCTTATCTAATAACAGTTCTAAGGTAGATAGATACCTTCTTGGATTCCTTTATTTTCTACCCTAGCAGCTAGCAGAAAGAAGAATCTTCTTGGTTAGAATTTAAATTTAGCAAATGGAAACTTTGGGTCAAAAGCACCATATTAAAACTATCTCAGGTCCTAGACAAAGCGCTAGGGCTTCTCCTAAGAAAAGGGTAAGCTCAGGAAGGAAAAGGCAAATGCAATTCTCTTCATCAGACATGGAGAGCCACCAGAACCTATGTGGTTCCAAGACAGATAGAGACCAGGGAGCCTCAGAAAGTTTTCATATGCTTTTGATAAGTGTGCAGACATATGGATAGTTATTTTAACCAAACCTCCAACCAGCTGGGGTTTTTCCACCCCAGTGAAATATGCAGAGTTCAGCTGAAAAATTAAATCAAGCCATCAGGAGAGTGGCTTAGAGGGGGATCAGAGTCCCAGGCAGTAAGTAGCACATTGTTTTGTAACAATTTGCTCCATTTTCTGACTATCTTAGCACCCAGCACTTTTACTTGACCCTGTCCCTGACACACATGAGATGCTTAATAAATGTTTGTTGACTGACCTTGAATCTTGGTTTGGGGGAATAAAGTGGAATATGATTGGAGAAAGGGAAGGGGCTGTAAATGTAAACTAGAGGACATCATATTAGATCATGAAGGTAAAAAAAAGGAGAAAATGGAGTTTATTAAGTAGGGGAGTGATGTGTTCAGGCCAATATTGTAGATCCTGGCAGCTGAATAAAGAATGAGTAAGAATGAGGAAAGGACTTGCTATAGGCAGAGCAGTTAGAAGACTGTTGCAGTAGGCAGTTGGAGAAAAGAGGAGGTCCTGAAGTAGAGTTGTAGCTAGTTATATGAGTAGTGAGAAGGGAATGTTTATGAAAGTTGTTGTGAAGGGAGACAGGACAAGATTTGGATATGGAAGGTGGGGGTAAAGTGTGAGTGAGGCTAGGATGATATCAAGATTCCAAGCCTGGGTGCCTGAGCAAAATAGGATACCTTCAACATCATCTGGGAAGTTTGGTAAAGAGGGAGGGCGTTTAAAGGGGGGGAATAAGTTCTTTTTTGGATGTAGGATCATAGATTTCAATCTAGAAGGTAGAGACCGTCAAGTCCAACCTGCTAATTGTACAGATGGGGAAACAGGCTGAGAAAGGTTGTCCAGGATCACACAGCTAGTAAGTATGTGAGGCAGAATGTGAACTTGTGCCGCGTAGCTATCTTTGAAACTGAAATGCCTTCCAGAATCCAGTTCGCTAAGTCCAAAAGACAATTGGTGATAGGGGATTATAGTTCAGCAAGAAGACTGGGGCGGATATATAAATCTGGATATCATCTACATTTATTGTTGTTCAGTCAATTCAGTCATATCTGACTCTTCCTGACCCCATTTGAGGTTTTCTTGGCAAAGATATTAGAGTAGTTTTCCATTTCCTTCTCCAGCTCATTTTGCGGATGAAGAAGCTTGAGGCACATAGGATTAGGAGACTTACCCAGGGTCACACAGCTAGTAAATGTCTAAGGCCAAATTTTAACTCAAGAAGAGGGATATTTCTGACTCCATACTTGGCACCCTATCCATCATGCCACCTAGTTGCATTGAAGCCATGAGAGCTGATAAGATTATGGAAAGGAAGAGAATGCAATAAATTCAGAAGTGATGGCCTGTGACAGAATTTAGATGCTATGGTGAGGAAGAAGAGGAGAGGGATTGTAAAAGATGGGGAAGATGGAATGATAAAAGTTATGATGAGATAAAAGCATTTCAGAGTTGATAACTTGCCTTAAACACTAGTGGGTGATGACAAAGTCAAAGGGATGACCGTCTCTGCATGTAGCTGAGGTGGGGAGCACTGGTAGGTCATGAAAACTGAATAGTTTGAGGAACTGAGAAGTTAGCGTACTTGAGGGAATCATTAAGATGCATGTTAAATGCCCATAGCAGAAGGGCAGGAATTGAGGTAAAAAACAAAACAAAACAAAGCTGTCAAGCACTGAATTCATTGGGGAATGATTCAATTAATTAAGTGATTAATAGCTAGCATTTATATAGCACTTTAAATTTGCAAAGCACTTTACATAGACTATCTTATTTGATCCTTACAATAATCCAGGAAGGCAGATGCTAGCATTACTCCTGTTTTACAAATGAAGAAACTAAGGCCCCATGAGAGAGACTAAGTCACTTGTCCAGAGCCTGCTGCTAAGAATCTGAGGCAAGAAGAAGGATGTTCTAGGAGCTAAAGATGAAGGTACCAGGATCTGGGCTAGGTGATAAGTTTGGAATGAGCACATCTCAAAGGAAGATGGGAACCGTGAGAGGCACCCCATTTCACTTAGGGATTGCTCTAATAATTGATACTAACTTAATAATGTAATTCCCAATATGTGAACTGAAAATACCCTAGATGTGGTCTGACCACAGTAGAGCACAGTGGGACTCCTGCCTCCCTGGGTCTGCATGGCATACCACTCTTTATACAGTCTAAGATTACATTTGCATTTTTGACTGACATATCACAATGTTGACTCAGTCCATTCAAACCACTAAATGTTTGCCCAAGTCTTGAATAGACCTTTAGAAACACATACTGTAGTTAGAGTCCAGTTCTTTCCAGGATAATATGTCAAGTCTGTGTGCCAGCCCTGAAATGGAGTATCTTCCTGTCTGCCCAGGCTCAGGCTCCTGTCTAGTTGAGGATGAAGAGGGACCACAGAACAAAATTATAAACAGACAGATATAGAAACTGATGCCCAGAAGATGAAGTAACCTGCCCAAGGCAGTTAGGGTCAGAATGAGAGAGGGCTCTTGGGTTTCCTAACTCCTAGACTCAATATATCTGGCAAGTAACAAGCTAATTCATATTAAAGTGTTAATGGCTTATAAAGATCATTTCCTGGTCCTTTCCTTACCCATGGCCCCCAAAATCATCTCAAAAAAAGGACACTTGTAGAGATTATATTGCTTTAACCAAAGAGTAAATATCTAACAGTGGTTGTTTTAGGCTCTGTGACAGGCTATTGGAAGAAGTTAATTTTCAGTTGGGTGGGGAGGAAGGAGAAGGTGAGTTTAGTGTTTTTTTGTATTTATATCATATTTTAAAGCTAACAAAATGCTTTCCTCACAAGAATCCTGTCAAGAAAGACTGTCTGATTTTTTCAAGTATATTTTAAAGGAATTTTTTTTCAGGGATTGGTTAGATTTGAAGGCAATTCTGTAATTATAGCATTCCCCTTTCAACCCCATTGATTTCATTGAGAGGGGCTTGCTATTTAATACACTTATTCTGTATACTTAGTACAGAGAAGCAGTGTGGTACGTGAACAGAGAAAGAACCTCAGAGACAGGAAGACAGTTCCGATCCTGGCTCTGATACAAACTGGTTGTGTGACTTTGGGTGAGTTAATGGGTCAGGCCACTCCGAGCAGATAATAATCTGCATTGGCAAAGGGAGTTTCCTCACTGGGAGTTCCCTATGTTAATGAAATCATGAGTTTGGTATAAAAAAGCAGGGTCATTTGCAAATAGGAACATTTTCAGTTGTTTCAGTCATGTCTGACTCTTTGTGACCCCCTTTGGGGTTTTCTTGGCAAAGATACTGGAGTAGTTTGCTATTTCCTTCTCCAGCTTATCAGGAAACTGAGGCAAACAGCGTTAAGCGGCTTGCCTAGGGTCACACAACTGGTAAGTGTCTGAGGCTGCATTTGAATTCAGGTCTTTTTGCCTCCAGGCCCACATCAGTGCTCTATCCACTAGGCCACCTAGTTGCCCCAAATTAGAACACTTAGAGAAGTCATTATCAATAGGAAACCTCTCTCCTGTAAGCCCCTTGTAGGCAGGAACTATATTCGTATTTGCCTTTTTGTCTTCAGTGCCTAGAAAGGTTCCTGGAACATAGAAATTTTAATAAATGCTTTTTGAATTGAAATGAATTAATTGAGGCAAACCACAGTGATAACAGTGCCTCTAGGATATCTTCCAGTTTTTGATTCTTTGCATTTATGTCACAAGACTGATTTAGTTGTCAAGAAAAATCCAAGAATCTGGGGCCTATGTTGTCCAGACGGAATATCCTCATGAATCTAATCCCTCAGATAAATGTTCAAATCTTTACCTCATATTGCTGAATTAGGCAGAAAGCAAAGGACAGGGGTCAGTTGCTGATTAACTGCTGACAAACTGCTATGTGAAGCCAATGTAATTTATGAGAGGAGATCTTTGTGATTTCCTCATCCCCTTGGAAGGGAGAGGCAGAGCATGGCTATACTGTGTGCATCTCACGAATATTCATTCCTGAGAAGGATGAAGTTGGGTACCGCCCTGCAAACAGTGAGCAGCCATCCACCCCACACCCCTCCTCTCATCTAAAAACTGGATCCAACCTTGGAAATTTGAAAAGAAAATATTACTAATAACAAAGCCAGCAGACCATCGCAAGAAAGTAAACTGAGTGGAATGAGCACAGGACTTGGAGGCAGAAGATCTGGGTTGGCATTTGGGTTTGATCTGTACTAGCTTTGTGACATTGAACAAATGTCTACTCTCTGGGCATCAGTTTCCTCACAGTGAATGGGATAATTCTTGTCTAGCTGAGCACCGCCTCTTTCCCCAAAGTTGGTGTGGTTTCTAATGAAATAACACCTATAACGAATGTTGTAATTGTAAGTCATTGGAGAAATAGGGGTTATTGCACCTCAGAGTCTTCTCTGTGTGATGTTTGTGGGGGGGCCTTCAACAGCACAAACAGAACATATCTACTTTCCTAGGTATCCTCATTTTTCTTGTCTTTGATGTGTCTACCCAAAAAGAAATTGGGGGAAATCTCTCCATAGCACCTATCCCCCAGTATCTTACAACTGATTCCCCACTTGAAACATGTAGTTCACAATAGAGAAGAATTGTTATTAAAAGAAGAAAAATAAACTAATACCCTTGAATGAAGGGAAAAAAATGGGAGGGCAGGGCTGTATGATCATACAATAGAAGATTTGGGGCTGAAAAATACCTTTGGAGGCTATCTTAGTCAAACACCATCTTAAATGAGGCAACTGAGGCCTGGAGAGTTTAAGTAACTTGTCTGCCCAAGGGTACCCACCTCACAAGTAGGCAACAGATTGGAAGCCAGAACTCTGATTCTAGACCTAGTATACTTTCTACTGTATAGAAACCTGCATGTCAGTCAGTTCTTAGCTATGGGACCATGAGTCAGTCACTTTGTTTCTCCAGGACTCAGTTTCCTCATCTGTAAAATGAGATAAATAATCCTTATGCTACTATCTAACAGGGTTTTATGGTGCAAATACTTTACATACAAGCATTAAAGACTATAGAAATGTCACTTGTCATTAATGTATAATCAAACTAACCAAGGCCTTTTTGCAATAGTTTCTGAAGTTGTGTAAGATTTCACCTGAAAGGTCCTTCCCTCCCCCATATCATTCTTTAATAGTTTGACTGTATGGATAGACAGAGTAGTCTATTTGGAATCAGAAGACTTAAGATTGTAACCTCGTTCTGCTATTATGTGTTGTTTTGTCATGGTTAGCTCTTCATGACCCCATTTGAGGTTTTCTTGGCAAAGATACTGGAGTGGTTTGCCATTTCCTTCTCCAAAACATTTGACAGATGAGAAAACTGAGGCAAACAAGGTTAAGTGACTTGTCCAGGGTCACATAGCTAAGTAAGTATCTGCCAGGCGGTACAATGGTTAGAGTGCTGACTCTGGAGTCTAGAGGACTTGAGTTCAAATATGGCCTCAGATATTAACTGTGTGACCTTAGATAAGTCATTCCTTCTGTCTGGGTTCCAAGATGAACATCTGTAAGATAGAAGGACTATGCTAAATGATTTTAAGTTTCCTTCCAGCTCTAAATGTCATTCCATTATTCTTTCTGGAAAAAGAAAAAATCCTGGTATTTGGCTGAAGCCTCCCATTTTGTGTTCTACATGTAGGTAGATAACAATTGAATTATTTCTCTTTAAGCTTTACTTTCTTTTCGTCCAAATTTTCCATTTTTCCCTATTAATAATAGTGAGCTTTTATAATAGTGAATATTCAGTACTTTAAGATCCATATTATGTCATTAGGTGCTTAATAAATGTTTCCTGGATTGGAGTAGATCCTCACGACAACTCTTAGTGGTAGGTGGTATTATCTTCATTTTGCAGGTGAGAAGACTGTAGCTGAGGAAGGTTAAGTGACTTTCCAGGGTCACATGGAGAATTTAGTATCCAAGGAAAGATTTGAACTCAGGTCTTCTTGCGCCAAGTCTATCATTCCACCTGCTGGATCTCCCAACTTTTAAATGCCTTTGTGTTGGCCAGCCCCCATGCTCAGAACACTCTCCTTCCTCACCTCTGCCTCCTGTAAAGCCTTCCTTCCTTTAAGATTTGAGATAAGCACCACCTTCTACATGAAACCTTTCCTGATACTCCTACCTTCTAGTGTCTCCTGAAATAATTTGGTATTTATTTTGCATTTGATTTGCATACAGATACACACACGCATACATACATTGTTGCTGTATGGATATGCCTGAGACTTTGTGATCCCTTGGACCATAGCACACCAAAGCTGTCTGGGGTTGTTTTCTTGGCAAAGATACTGTAGTCATTTACTCTTTTCTTGTCCAGTAGACGAAGGCAAAGACAGGTTAGGTGACTCACCCAGCATCGCACAACTGGTGAGTGTTGGAGCCCAAGTTTGAACTCAGGTCTTTCTGACTTCTGGTTTAGCACTCTATCCACTGAGACACCTACCTGCCCATATGCTTACATAGGCTTCCCCTATACAATATAGGTTCCTTGAAAGACAGAATTGTTTCATTTATGTCTTTGTATCCACAGTGTCTGGCATACAATGGGGGTCTTCATGCAGAGGAGATGATTGGTCAATTGATAGATGCAGCCACTAGCAATTAGGTGTGTGGGATGGGCAGATCACAGCTTTCCAGTCTCTTTTACAGTTACTGTGGTCTTCAGGTAAGAAAATCGTAGAGCAACAGAACTAGGAAATACTTAGAACTCTTTACCCCATAAATACTTCATTTGATGGATGGGTAAACTGAGGCCCAGAGTAGGCTAGTGATGACTTAAGGCCACATGGCGAGTTTGTGGCAGATGGAACTGGGATTTTAATTCAGTGTGGTATAGTTAAGGGAGTAATAGATAGAGGATGCAGAAGTCTGTCAGAGCTAGAAGAGGCTGTGAAGACCTTCTAGTTTAAATTCTCATTTTGTAGAAGAGGAAGCTAAGATATAGAGTGAAGAAATGACAAAGTCAAGGCTCAACATGGAGTTAATGGAAGAGCTTAAGACTCAGGCCTTCTAACTTCCAGTCCAGTGCTCCTTCCACTGTATCAGGCAGTCAGTCTATGGAGCTAAAGGTTCCTTCCTCCTAAAAGCTCCAGATCCTGTGATTTTCGAACCTTTCTTACCTCACTCACTGATGGATGGATTTGACATCAAATAGCATCAATCCAACCTTTGAGACTATGGCAACCAAAAACAAAAAGAAGAAATATTTACTAAATGACTTAATGTGTTTAAGTCACAAGACATTTTAGAGAGTGTCCTCTTTGCTGTGTGTTCTGTTCATATGTGCTACTTCTAAGGCTCCCCTCCCCAACCTCCCCAAGTGCCCAGCCCTTGCTTTGGGCCAGTTTAGGAAGTTCTTGGACAGATAGACTAATCAGCTGTATTGGCACCACTCCTTAGATTCAGAGGCACAGTTTGCACAGAGTTCTATAGGTTGAGTGTATAAAATACAAAGAAAAGAGCCAAATATTTATAATGTGCCTAAGCAACAGACATGGAAGTCAAAGAGAACAATCCATCAACTTGGCCCTGCTGACTGTCCCTTGGAGTTAGATACAAGGAGACTCTAATACACTACTTGCCAAATACTAAAAATTGAAAAGAGAACCACCAGCTTAATTTTGTTAATGTGATTATTGGACCACGTTCCATTTTTTGTCTCCAAATTTCACCTCCTAGTTTCATAGAATACATGAAATGGTCTTTCTAAATTGATGGTCTCATATATTATGGACAAAAATAAAGAATGAGGGCCAGCTAGATCAGGCCATGTGTATTAAATTTGCTAGAAAGTAGTGTGGAAGCTGATCATGTCCAGATCTGCTTGTATAGGTTAGCCAAACCTGGAAAATCATAGTCAAGGGAACCCAGAACTGAATGAATAGATACTCAGAAGTCATCTAGTTTGATATGCCCTCAAATAGAAATCCTTTCTTTAATATCCCCAACAAGTGTGTTCATCTCCTGCTAAAGGCTTTTAGGAATAGAGAACCCAAGACCTCCTGAGTCAATCCTTTCTATTTTTTAAATTGCTCTGACTATTCTTTCTATCCAATCTTTCTCCAGTCTCACTGTGTTATAGAGGTGATCCTAACTTCTTTAAGGCTATGATGGAGAGCAAATTCTGGTTGGTCCTTCCCAGGTAGAAAGGCTCCATATTGAAGCCTGGTGATTGTCTATCTGTCATGAAGACTATCTTGGATTGAGACAGTGAGGTTGCCTAGTGGATAAAATACAGGTCCTGGAGTCAGGAAGACCTGAGTTCAAATTCAGACTCAGACATTTATTAATTATGTCAACCTGGGCAAGTCACTTTAATTTATGTTTTCCTCAGTTTCCCCAATTGTAAAATAGGGATAATAACAGGATCTTCCTCCCAGAGTTATTGTGGGAATCAAATGAGATAATGTTTACTAAAAGGCTAGCTGTTATTAACCAAGTTTGGAGAAGCTCATGGACAAGTTGATAGACAACGTAAAGGAAGTTTAATGAATTTTTCAGCCATAGTAATTCTTAAAGACCATCTAGTACACCCCTCCAAAGTTGCAATCTGTGTCAGTGGATCTTTGAAGCGTTGAAATATAAGTATTAGGAAACAATGCTTTTTATTGGTCTGAAATCTGCCTTCCTATAACTTCTTCCTACTGCTCCTAATGCTAACCTTTAGGACCGTGCCGTACAAGTCTAATCTCTTCAGATGTTTGGAGAGAGTAATCTTACTCCTGCTTAAGTCATTTATTCTCTGGTTTGAAAACTCCCATTGAGCTGTATATTCCATGGATTTGAGTCCTATGTTCTTCCTAAAATGTGGTATCCAGACCAGGGTACACACAGTATTCCATAGAGGATCCAACCTGTGGACAGATGATAGCAGAGCTAGCACTTCCTTAATTGGGTGCTTTGACTCTGTTAATGTAACCTGAGATCACATTAGCTTTTCTTAATTGTATCACCTTACTAACTCATACTGAGCTTGTAGTTACTAAAAACTCCACATTTGTCTGCTTCTTTCTTTCTTTTGAATCCCTGTTAAAGTTCCTTTGGGGGTGACAAAATAGCTACTTTCATCTTATCACCTTTAGTTTCTCTGTTGAGATCTTTTTTTTAAATTCGGAGTTGAGATCAATTCTATCTCTAAATTCTGTTTTTCAAGTTATTTGCTAACTCTCCCCCATTCACATCATCTGCACAGTTCTTCAGTGTACCACCTATGTATTCATCCAATCTAATAATAAAATATTGAGCAGCCCAGAGTCAAAGACCCCAGGACTCTCTACTGGTGATAATCCTTCCAGGTTGACATTCGTCTTTAATCACTACTTTTTAGTTTCAGCCCTTGAAGGTATTTCAAAGAGATCTAACTTTAGTCTCATAGAGCCTACACCCTTCCATCTTTTCCAGAAGGGTACTGTACAAAATGCCTTTGTGCACAAACCAGAGAACAACACGATGGATCATTGAAAACCAACTTAATGCTAATCTGCTTTGAAAAGGGGGCTTCAGCAAGGCAGGCATTACCATTTTCATTAGATTAGTCCCAGAATACTAGAATATCTGAAGAATTGAAACTGGGGTTCACTTAAAGAACAAGGAAAAAGCATATGGTAGACAAGAACAGGGTCATACACAAGACAAATGAGGAAAGGTGTGAAGGATGCCCTTACAGATGTAAATGAATGAAAAAGAAGATGTCCAGACAATTGATTTCTTCCCTATGTCAAGAGAAAGTGAGTTAGGTTTCCAAAAAGCTGTGTGGGTCCTCTATGGAAAGCTTATGGGAGAATGTGGACAAAGTTTCAGGGAATGAGCAAGAATGGATTGTCACCACGCATTGTATATTTATAAGACTACAGATGATTATTAGAATCTACATGTTATTAGCTTAATGACCTGTTTATTTAGCTGATGAGGGCATTAGAAGCTAACACATGTTTCAAACTCATCCAAAAATTACTCTTGTATTCTAAAACACAGTGTTCTTTTTCCTCCCTTCCAAATCTTCTGCCATATTCTAGGGGACTACTGAGAACCATCAAAATAAATAAATCATTAATCTAGACTATCAATGGTTCCTTGTTACCTACCCAAATGAACCCTCAATCCCTTAGCCTGGCAACCAAGACCCTCTATAATTTGTCCCCCAAGTTTCTTTAGAATTTCATCTCCTACTACCCACTTTCATAATACCTGCCTGGTAGTAAGTACTTAATAAATGTTGGTTGAATCAGATTCACATATCTGTTGTCAAGTCCGATTGACTACTTGGCAACTCCTAAAGCATTCTGTGTGTCACCGGCCTTACTCTGCACCATTCCCTCAACCCAAAATGCCCTTATCCCACATCTTCTTACCCAAAGCCTTTCTTCTTCTAGACCTAGATTAAATGTTGCCTGTTCCATGAAGATTTCTTTAATTCCCTCTGATAGAATTTATCTCTTCCTTCTATGATCTCTTTCAATACATTGCACTTCCTTTATTGTATTCATCATATTCTACTTTGCATGACAAGTGTCTGTGTCCATGTATCTTCCTTTTCAGACTATAAACTCCATGAGGGTAAGGACTGTGCCTTATTCTTATAAGCCCTCCAGTTACCACTCAAAATGAATTCTGATGCTTCACAGAGCTTGGAGACGAGCAAATGATCTCCCATGAAATGCTAGCAAACCTTAAGTTCTGGCAGGTGCTGCCAAGGTGGGAAGGCGTTGAGCATCATGGTCAACACCTAGTGCAATGTCTGCACATAGCAGGTGCTTAATAAACACATGCTGAATTCAATTGAATTGAGTCCAAGTCTGTTGAGGGATTTGATGTCCATCATGGGGGAATCAGCCTAAGTAAATTGGGAGAGGTTCCTTTTGATTTTGTTTGATAATCTTCTATAGCATGCCATGATGATTGTCATCTTTGCAGAGGTGGGAACCACAGCAATGAAATCAGAGCTCTTTTGAGGACACCTAACCCAGTGCCTAAATAAAGCATGACCTTTCTGACTCTTATTCAATGAATGGATGGAGAATGAATGAGGCTGAACATGCAGATACACAGTCCTGATTAAACTGTCCCTGAGAGTTGAGGGATATTAGCGATGACATAAAAGTGTGTTGGGAGAGAAGGGATAGACATACTTTTGCATACTCCCCTCTCCACACAGAGTGGCTTGTTGCTGGCAACATCCTTTGGAGTGATTTTAGAAACACAGCTGTTTACGCCCCACCACACAGCAACGCATGCTGCCCAGAGAAGCAGACCTACACATGGACATGAATCTTGTCAGCCACACTGCTACAAATCTAACTAGGCCTTGTTTTATGGAGCAGGAATCTAAGGAGATAGTCATTTGGCTCTCTCACTCTGGAAAATATAGACTAGTACTAATTAATCATCCAATTAAGGCCAGAGGAAGACAAGCTTATAGATTCCTGAGAGACAGGAACATTATGTTCAGGGAGGAATTGTTGTTTACCAATGGCTCCAAAAATCTAATGTTTTCTTCTGTCATGTGCCTTCTTTTATGAGCCTAGGAAAAATAGCTCAAATTCCGTCATGTAGCATCTTACCACATCTACATTTTAAAATTTCCTTTTCATACGGTCCCCATTTCAGTGAAACTAGTTTCCTTCTTGTTCCTCAAAATCCTCTTGTGCCATCACCCTCTTGCCCATCTTCACAGGCCATCCCCCACCTTGAATAGTTCTTTTCATACCTCCTCCTTTTGAAATCTTTTCTTTCTGCTAGACCAAACTTAGATGTTACCTCTTCAGTGAACCTCTTCATATTTCCAGTTGAGTTATTTCTTTTCTAAATCTAGATTGCCAAGATTACACAAAAACACTTGATAGAAATTTCCCTTTCATTCTTATTGAGAAACTAGAAATGTGTGGATTAGAGGATAGTACAATTTGAAGGATTCAAAGCAGTTAGATATTCTTACTCAAAGTGTAGTTGTAAATATTCAATGTGACCATGGCAAGAGGTCTCTGACAGAGTGCTCCTGGGATCTCTACTGGGCCATGTAGTTTTTAATCACTTTTATCAGAGACTTGGATATAGCTATATGTGGCTTGCTCATCAAGTTACAGATAATGCTAATCTGGGAGGTATTGATAACACAGTGGTTGACAGACAAGATGCTTCTGACAGATTAGAGAATTAGGCTCAATTGAATTAAATGATATTAAGTAGGAATAAATGTAAAGTATTATACATGGGTTCAAAAATCAGTTTCATTAGTACAAAGTGAGAAAGGTATGATTATAGAGTAGGGATTTTTTTTTTTCTGAAAAATATCCAGGTATTTTAATGG
The DNA here is from genome assembly GCA_023548195.1 of Bettongia penicillata ogilbyi. Lineage (NCBI taxonomy): Eukaryota > Metazoa > Chordata > Mammalia > Diprotodontia > Potoroidae > Bettongia > Bettongia penicillata. The sequence continues at coordinate 14,625,093 of JAJHZJ010000177.1, forward strand.
ACTGCACCTCAGTGTGAGTCGTCAATGTTATATAGGAGTTATTTAGCACTATTGGGTTACAGTAAGAAGCACACAGCTTCTGAGAACAAGGTAGTGATGATCCTTCTAGATTCTGCCTTTCTCAGACGGCATCTAGAATACTGCATTTAGTTCTGGGCACTGCCGTTTAAGAATGATATTGGTAAATTGGAGAGCATCCAGGGGAGGGCCAATAAGACAGTTATTAGTTCATGTCTTTGAAGAAATGAGATATTTAACCTGGAAAGGAGAGGACATGATAGCTTTCTTTAAGAATTTGAAAGGTTTCCAGGTGAAAGGACTAGATTTATCTTTATTTTTTTAAAGACAGATATTTTGAAATCTATTGTGTGCAGCCTCCCCACTCCCAATTCCGTTGACCTATGAGCCAGCAGGCACAGACTAGTCATCAATTAAAGTCCAGTGATGCTCCTCAGCTGAAAACTTTTCATGCAGTAATGCTCATGAGTCATAAAATAACACATTTTCTTTCGCATTTCTTGGCTCCTAAGCTGATCTAAAATAATATTTTTTTTTTCAAAAATTTTCAAATTTATTGATTCAGGGTCACCATTTCATTACGGTACCAGCAAGCATTTATTTCCAGTGGGAAAAAAAATACTGATCATTTCTTCCCTAATCCTAATTGTATGTAGAATTTAGCTGAAAGTTATTGCTTTCTTTATTTAAATACTTGGAAAATTTGTGACTTTTCCAGTAGAGGCCTTTTTCTGCTTCTCGCCAAACACAGATCCCATCCTTGACATGATTTATTGAATGACTTTCATTACTTATTCTGGCTGAAAAATTCCTTCACTTGGTGGCCAGCCTTTTGGTGATGAATCTTTCTGTGCTAAGTGAGTCTAGCCTGTGGATAACAGACACACAATCCATCACCAGCCCTCTGCTTTTTAGTTTTTCGGGATTGGTGGGACTTGAAAAAGCTTGTACTCTGTCAACCTCTCCTTCACAGACAAGGAGGCATCAGAGGGAGATTTTTGTCATTATATTGAATCACATTGGAAAAGGCACTGATATCATTAACAGAAATATATCTCATAACTGCTCTATTTAATCAACACCAGCAAGGTACAGGCTATGGGTTACAGAGAGCAATGGAGAAAATCATGCACTACTTGAATATGACAATGATTTGTTGGGTGGTAGTGAAGAGTCCTGTGACTTCTGCCTGACAGATCCCATGTCTGTGGATATAGAAATGCCCTTAAGGAAGAGAAATACACCAAAGAAATTTTTCTCAGTTTCCATTGGCTCTTCCATGTTATGTTGTGTTAAGCAGTTATAGGGCTACCCCAGCCATGGCCATCTTAGGGACACAAATCCCATAAAGAACTGGCTTCAAGTCCTGATTCTAACACATACTGGGGAAGTCATTTAACCTCTCAGTGCTCAAAGCAATTCTTTCCTGCTACAAGTTGCAGATGAAGTGCCAACTGTCTGGAGAAAGGAGGTTTCCTCACCCAGAAGTTCCCTGTACCCATGAAGTCGCAAGACCAGTCCTTAACCTCTACCATTCCCTAGGTGAGATAAACTGACTGCACTGGAAGGCAAACAAGAGAGAAAATCCCTTGATTCCAGTCCACATCCTCCCTGCTCCCAAATCCCTAGACCCAAATTCTATGGTCATATCAACCTATACATACGTATACATAGAGAAAGACAGAGATAGACAAAGAACTCTGTGCTACACCTCCAAACTGGGACTGATAGATTGTGTGTGAGTATGTACTTATAAAATAAAACTCATGAGGTACATCAATGAGTTTACCTTTAAAAGTCAGTCAATAAATGCAATTAGCATAAAGCAATGTTATTAAATAAGAAGATGGTAGAGTAAGAACAGCAGTTAGAAAACATCTCCTCCTATAAATCTGGAACACACCTTCCCACAAATAAATACAACATCTGTGAGTCATATGGGAACAGAAGAAAATAGTCCCAACGCATACGTAGAAAATACAAGTGGCCAGGCAGCTTACACATCTGGTAACCTTGATGTCCTTTCTCTCCACATTTTGCTCCCCCACTTTAGCTAAAGCATCTCCACTGAGCAGATTGTCCAGCTGGGAACTAGGGTCCATTCCTCTTTGCAGCTTAACCTTTGGGGGCCAGGTTAGTTCTTCCCTGAGTTCATGATTGGCTTTTCTGCTGATAGAGGACATATATGACCAAGATCATGCACAAACCTGAAACTTCATGGCCTTCATGTCTTTCTGGGGTGAGGTGGGGAGGAAGTCAGTGTTGGTGACAGATGAGTTGTTCTGCTGCTAGTTTGGGCTCATTTCCTATGAGACACAGAGTCCTTGCTGGATGGGCTGAACTGTGACTCCCTGGAATATATGTTGGATGAATGGCAATGGTCTCCATCATTTACAGCCTGAGGCTTACACTGAGCACCGAATTCTACTGTGATTTTTCAGCTGGATGCTACTACACTCATTCAGAAAAAGCAGAAACCCTTAGCTTAGGACTGGCCAAAGCCCTTCCGACTCTGTCTCCCCAAAGTCTCAGCTCTTAGGTTTGCCACTTCCCAAGCCAGAGGATGGAGATGAACATATTCCCTCATTTGACAGCCTTTCTTGGTTCAGAGCTAGGTTTCCTTGGTGAAGGACTTCACATTAATTTACACTGACCACTCAGTACATTTTCCAAGGCAGCTAGGTGGTTCAGGGGGTAGAACACTAGCCTTGGAGGCATGAAGACTTGAGTTCAGTATGACCCCAGACACCTATTAGCTATGTGACTCTGGGCAAGTCACATAACCTCTGTTTGTCTCAGTTTTCTTATCTGTAAAATGGGGATAATAATAGCACCTACCTCCTGAGGTTGTTGTGAGAACAAACGAGATAATATATGCAGAGTGCAGAGTGCAGGGCCTGGTACCTAGTAGCTGCTTTATAGTTATTAGCTGTTATTTCTACAGGTCCAGTCATAACAAGACAGTAGCCATTTGTTTGAAAAACACCAAACAGTTCTTGGGCTTCAGGGTTTCCCAGCCTAAAAAAATCAAGGCTAATTAGAAATCTAGAAAGTTGGAAAATCTAGCCAGAAAATTTCAGATGCGACTGGGAAGTTAATACATGCCAATAAGGTCTGAGAAGATTACTTCATATACTATAACAGATGGATAGGCAAAAGGAAAAGGGCTGGTAAAATATTACCAGGAAATGAAAGCATCAATAAATAATCACTCAATAAACATTAATTAAGCGCCTACTATGTGCGAGGCACTGTGTGCTGAGTGAATTAGCATGGTGGGCATGAGTAGAGGAGAAGCTGGAGATGTGAGGAATACTATGGAGACAGAACGACATCTAGGAACCAACTGAATATTGCAGGGAGTGACAGTCATGGAGAGAGGAGTCAATGATGACACTCATGGTTCAAGCTTATGGATAAAAGGCTGCATTCCACAGAAATTGGGGAGTCTAGGTGTGGAGGTAGTGGTAGGAGAGAAGGTGGGTTCAATTTTTGTCATTTAAACCATGAACATGAAATGGAGATGGTCATCAAGTATTGAATAGTAGACTAGAGCGATTAGGTCTAGAAATAGGGGTTTTGGAGGTATCCACCTAGAGGTGATAACCTATGAAAGTATTTGAGTTTACCATGGGGAAAGACTATAGAAGGAGAAGGGATGAGCATCTAGGACAGAAAATGGGAGGATGCCCGTGGTTCATGGGTGGGAGAGAGAAAGGGGGGAAGAAGGGAGGGAAGAAGGAAATTAAGAAGCTGACCTCAGCACCAACAATGAAATCCAATTTTGTGAATTCAGATACAGAAAAGAACACTTAGTTGGAGCCGGAAGGACAGGACTTCAGGATCTTATTGTAGGAAGGATTTTTGTGCTCTGGATACAAACATTTATTCAGCTGTTTTTTGGAAACTATGTGTTTATTTTTTGTGGTAAAATGAATACAAAATTCTCATACTTTGATTCAGCAGATCCAACCGGACTCATATTATCTTAGCTGAAAATATACTTGACAAATGATATTTTATTCCCAAGGCCTCTGGTTGAGGTCTCTTTGCAAACTTGACCTCAGGATGGACATCTGTTGATTGCCCACCGATTTCCACAGCTGTTCTGATCTCATGGACACCAGTCCACACCAATTAATCAAGTTGTTGAAAGGAGCAGAGAGATTATAATAGTAATGATGATAAGAAAACTCATTTAATAGCACTTTGAAGTAATATAGTAAATAGAGAACTGAACTTGGAGACAGGAAGTCATCAGGTCAAGTCAAGAAGCATTTATTAAGTGCTTACTGTGTATCAAGTACTGCACTATGCTCCAAGGGTAGAAACAGAAGCCAAAAAAAAAATTCTATCCTAAAGGGGCTTACTTTCTAATGGGGAAGATAATACATAAAAACTGGGGGTGGGGGTAGAGTGAGGGGAAAGAAGTCTGAAGGGTCAGGAATGGACTTCAGAGAGGAATAGAGTGAAAATGGCTGGTCTGGGTGGAGGGCCTTAAAATGGAGGTTCTGCGAAGGATGAGAGTTCAAATCCTGTTTCAGACACTGTGTGACTCTGGGCAAAGCACTTAACCTCCACAGACCTCAGTTCTCTCATCTGTAAAATGGGGAAGTTGGACACCATGGTGTCTAAAGTTTCTTCTGGCTTTACTACCAATCATTCAATCTGCAATCATCTGTTAAGAGCTTGTCATTTGTCAAGTACAATGCCTAGGAAAGAGAATAGAAAGAAAAAAGGTATCAGTCCCTACTCTTAAGTGCTTCTGTAAATACATATGTACATAGAAGATACTTACAGAGTGGGTACAAAGACAGCTTAGAAAGTGGAGGTGGGAAGGGGGCATGGAAGTTGGAGAGTTCTTTTGAAAGTGAGAGAGTTTTAAAGGAAGCAAAGGGGTCTAAAGGGTGAAGGGCAGGAATGAGAGTATTCAGGCATTGGAGAAAGCCATCAAAAAGGAAAATTGTAATTTTGCTGAAACAACTACACTGCCAGTAGAAGTCTTTCACTGTGGTCAAAATGAATTCTTGATTAAGCCTGCCTTCCTTCACTACTATGAGTTTATCTGGGGCTCCATCTGAATTTTCCTAACATACTTATAACAAAACTTGACTTATCACCAGATACGTGCCTATTTGCCATGGAAAGCAGAATTTTCTCGTATTAAAAATATACTTATGTAAAAAAAAGTAGCACTGGTTTATAACACCAATTGTCATGATGTCAATACTTTGTGTAAGTTGCAGGACAGGTGTTAATTTCCACTAGACGTTTCTTCGTGTTGACATCCCTTGAAGTATTTCCGCACAACAATCCCGAGTCTCTCCCTATTCCAGTCCACTCTCCACTCAACTGTCCAAGTGATCATCCTTGTTGCTCCCCACATGCCATATCCCAGTTCTGTCCATTTTCACCAACTGTCCTTCATGCCTGAAATTCTCTCTGTCCTCATGTCTGCTTCCTAGCTTCCCTGGCTTCCTTCAGGTTCCGGATCAAATCCTATCTTCTACAGAAAGTCTCTCCTGTCCCCCCCCGCCCCAATACAAGCAGTACCTTCCCTCTGTTGATTGTGCCCAGTGTACCCTGTATGTAACTAATTTGTATGTTATTTTCCCCATCCAACTGGGATATCCTTGAGAGCAACAATTGGTTTTTGCCTTTCTTTGTCTCCCCAATGTTTAACTCACAGAGCCTAGCACATGATAGAAAGTTAATAAAAATTTTTTGACTGACTACTGTAGGTAAGGAACCAAAGGGAATGGAATAACTTGGTCACATGACTAATAAGTATAGGACCTCCAGGACCTGGACTTTTTCCAGTGTCCTCATTGTATGCCCCCCATCCTGCACATGGAACTACATTAAATTCCTAGCATATTTGTCCATTTCCCACAGTGACAGCCTTGATTTTCCCCTTCATGTTGTTTTTTAGTCATTTTTCAGTCATGTCCAACTCTCCATGACCTTATTTTGAGATTTTCTTGGCAAAGATACTAGAGCAGTTTGCTATTTCTTTCTCCTGCTCATTTTTTACAGATGGGGAAGCTGAGGCAAACAGGATTAAATGATTTGCCCAGATAAAATCTGATCTATTTTAACTGCTTCACCGATGTTCTTATTTGTAAACAGAGGCTACAGGAAGATAAAACAATATTTAGTTTAAGGGTATAGAAATACCAAAAAGTCCAAGGTTTGGACCCTGGTCCAAAAATGCCAGGGTTTCTCAGGACTGGGATCAAAGCTAAACTGAAAGAGAATCTGATGATTATGATTTCTTGATTTTGGATAAACTTCCCCAAGGCAGAGCTAAGCTGTGTCTGGAGTTTTCCTTTTGCCTCTCAAGCTAAAATGAGTCACTGCCATTTTGTTGTCTGGGACAAAACTGGGATGTTTGGTCCTCTAGCCTCATCATTATCCTCCCTCCATGCATGTTTAAAGAAAGCTTTATACAGAGGTGGAGTCAATGGACTAGGGAGGGAATTTCCCAATAGGAATACCCAATAGGTGTGGCTAGTCCAAGATAACAATACTCATAAATCAAGGAGCAATGCATTTCTTTAAGACAGGATAGTAGAGAAAATGAGTCAATAAAATCATCTCATCCTCCTTTTTCAGTGCATTAAAGGTTACAATCTCTCATAAACTCCCAAGTCAGTGGGAAAGGGAGTATGCTTGGGAGTATTACATAGTACCCAAAATACCTCTATAACATCAGTGGCACCATTTTATTTCTCAGTTCCATGTCCAATAGTTCCCTTGGCATGGTTGTCTGTTCTTTTGCTACTAGTGTTCCACCTTGCTTCCACAGTTATTTTTCATTCACTAAAGCTCTGTCCTTACCCATAACTCTCTGTTTCTAAGGCTGCCATTTTCTATTTCAATGTCCAGTTGGGGTTGCCATCTTGCTTAAACTATCATTTGCTTCTGGAGCTGTTTCTATTTACTTGTGATGGGGAATATGAGTACTTTTTTGGGGAAATAATCCTAAACCAACATGCCTTAGGACTAACCAACACATTTTCAGCTACTTGTTAACCAGACTTACACTATACCCAACCTATGCACAAGAGGATTTTAGCACCTTCCTCATGGAAAGGTATCCATTCTTTACTCCTTACTAGGTCAAGAAGAGGAAATAACTTTAAATTACCTCTCCCTCCTTTCCCCACAAGTTTAGGTTGTATACCCACTTCTGGATGACTCTTTCTGAGCTGGGAATATACATACATATACCTTCATTTTTATTTATCCTTTTGACTCTTTCATGGCCCTGGTACCTCATGCCAGGGGACATGCCAATTGTCCTAAAGTTGAGATAAGCCTCAAGAAGGCATTTAGCAACCACAGAGAAAAAGGAAGAGGAATTTGTAATCTTTGCCCCTATATTTTCTTTTGTCACAGCAAAAAGTCCCTGGCCACCTTACACATATTTTCATGCCAGAACATTCTCTTCTTCATGGCCTTTAGGGATGGTTATTGGCATAGGCAAAGTCCCACATACCGAGGTGAAGGTTTTTCAAAGCCCTCTGGAGGACTGTTAACACACTAGGGGCAGAAAGAAGGCACAGATTTCAGACTTTGTCCAGAGCTCAAGTATAATTTGTCACCACTCTTTCTGCCTCCCTCAACTAGACCATAAGGTCCCTTTGGGCAGGTATGTACTCCTTTATCCCCAGCATTGGGTCTGAATACATAAGGTGCTAAATGAATGTCAAAGAAGATGAAGAAGATAAAGGAGAATGAAAAGGAGATGGAAATGGAGGAGATGGCAAAGTGTACAGAAAACTAATTGTTCTGAAATCCCTATGGAAATTTAGAAAAGAGACATAGCCTGTACTTGAGGATAGTGCTGGCTATATAAGGTATCCCTTTTAGTCAAAACAGTTGTATATGAAGGTCGAACTAAGATGTATTATAGTAAGGGGGCAGCTAGGTGGTGCAGTGGATAGAGCACCAGTGCAGGAGTCAGGAAGACCTGAGTTCAAATCTCACCTCAGACACTTGACACTCCCTAGCTTTATGACCTTGGGCAAGTCACTTAACCCCAGTTGCCTCATCCTGCTTCATCTCCAGTCATCCTGATGAATATCTTGTCACTGGATTCAGATAGCTCTGGAGGAGAAGTGAGGCTGGTGACCTACATAGCCCTCCCCTACTCAAAACAAAGTCAAGTGCAAGTCATGTCATTATTTCTCTGATAGCATGGTCTTCTTTGGCAACAAAGGATGAACACACACACTTTATAGTAAGAAAAGAGGCCAGGTGGTGAAGCTATTATCTAGTCAATCCTTGTGCGTTTTGTATGCAGCCACTTAGACATGACTCCATATTGGTAAAGTGAATGCTGATACAAGGTTGTGTGAGCATGTAAGGGTGGGCTTGGTATAAGAGTTTTGGAGAAGAGAGATGTTCTTTTTGGAGAAAAGATGGAGGGAGGATGAAGAAGAGAGGGGTGGATAGAGATGGGGTGGAGGGGAGGATGAAGAAGAGAGGGGTGGATAGAGATGGGGTGGAGAGGCTTTGGAAGCAACAGATAAGGGAAACTGACTCTTCAACATACCCCTGAGTTCCACCTTGCTTCTCTAGGGACCAGGAGTTTCCCCTTGGATGAGATTGGGGCTTCTTTCTTGGTTGGTCTTAGATCTCATCTTGCTCCTATTTAAAGAGCTCATCCACTCATTTATTTTCTAATGCAATCTAATCTGTATAATTTTTCTAATTTCTATTTGCTTCTTGCTTGGAAAAGTGGGTCAGCTCACCATTCAGTATTTGTGATGGCTTTTTATACAACCTGCACCCCTTCTCTTAACAGTAGCCTGCTGGTGGTCTGCCTGCCACAAGTCTCTCCCCACTCCACACCATCCTTCACTCAGGTGCCAAAGGATTTTTCTAAACATAAACCCACCATTTCACAATTCTTGCCCCCCACGCCCACCCCATTAAAACTTTCCATTTCCCAATTCCAGGCACTTTCATTGGCTATTCCTCACACCTGGAATGCTCTCCTCCTCACCTCTGTTTCGTGGCTTCCCTGCCTTCCTTCAGGGACCTTCTTAAATCCCACTTTTTACAGGAATCTTTCCCCAATCCCTCTTAATTCTAGTATCTTTGTTGATTATTTCCTATTTGTCCTGTATATAGCTGGTTTATAAAGAGTTCTTTGCATGTTGTGTCCCCATTAGAATGAGAATTCTTCATATTCAGGGACTGTCTTTTCTCTTTCTTTGCATTCCATTTATGCCTCTATGCAAATTCTTAATGAAAATATTGAACAGTGCAGAGCCAGGCGCAGATCTCTTCACCTGAGACATTTCTTCAAATTGATATGAGCTAAGTATCGACTACTTTGGTACCATTCCCATGAAACATTCCACATCCAATTGACAATAACATCATCTAGTCCACATCCCTCCATCTATCCACAAAAAATAGCATGAGAAATTCTGTCCAAAGTTTGCAACATTATGGCAGCAGAAGTCTGGACAAAGTAGAGGCCTTGTATCAATTAAGGAAGGGCTAAAAAATTGTGGCATATGAATGTAACGGAATATTATTACACTGTACAAAATTATGATTATGAAGAATTCAGAGAAACATGTATAACTTTTATGAAGTAATTCATAGTGAAATAAGACTAGCCACAAACCATTGAACCAATGACTACAACAATTTAACCGGAAAGAACAGAAATAAAACAAAACTGAGCACTGTGTAATTATAATGAGTAAATTTAGATCCTATGAAGAGATGAAAAGGTATACCTCTTTCCCTTCTCATCTGAGGTAGGGGAATATGAGTATGAAAAATTGCATATACTCTCATGCTCTGTTAACATAGTGTCTGGTTTTTTACTAAATCACTTCTTTTTCCTCCTTTATTTTTTGTTACAAGGGATGACTCTGTGGGTAGGCGAGGGGGGCTGTGTTTGGGAATTTGGGTGACGTAAAACCTAAACAATAAAAACTAAAAATGCTTTGATGAAATGTAAGTAAACTGTATCAACAGCTTTCCTATGGCTGGCTAGTATGGTTCCCCTGTCTGAAAAGGAAATGAAGTTAGTGTAGAATGGTTGTTCTTGATGGAGCCATGCTGATCCTTAGGGTATCCCACTTCTCCTTTGAGATATTCACAAACCAACACTTTAATGAAAAATTCTGCAATTTCTCCAGGAATTGAAGGTAAATGCTCTGGTCTATAGTTTGCAGACTGCTTTCTTCCATTTTTTGCAATTAAGATGGCATTTGGCTTCCTTCTGGCCTGTAGTGCCTCTCCTATTACCCATAAACTCTCAAAGATTACTGAGCAGGTTCAATGACTACATCCTTCTGTTCTTTCACTATACTTGGTTTCAGCTCTTCCAGGCCTGGTTACATGTAATCATCAAGGCCAGCTAGATGCTTTCTACCATTCCTGGCTTGGATTTTAGGTCCTGATTGCCATTTTATTCTTTCCTTTCCAGTTCAAAGATTATTCTTATCTGCAGAACTTACAGAAGACCACTTTCTGTGGTCTTGTTTTATCATTAGTCTCCCAGGGGAGCAATGCTATCCCTTTCTTTGATCTGCCTCTTTCCCCCAAAGTTTCTTTTAAAAATTCATTTGTGTTTACTTTAGCATCCATCACCAGATTCCACCCCACTCTGAATTTTATTGTGCTCACTGGACCATCCTCCCTACTCATGATTGTGTTTTCCACATCTCTAAAAAAAATCAAAGTTGGGAGATGTATCCTCTGTGTATACTCCTCTGTCTCTTTAGGCTGCTAAACTTTTTCTTTCTAATCTGAATTATTCCAATTCCCAACTTAAAAATTTCATTCTTAAGAGCATCCCTTCCCTTCTGAGCCACCTTCTCTAAAATTTTAGGCTGTGAGATCTTATCTATCCTTTCTATGACCTCGAAAAATCACCCTCCCTAAATCTAGGGTTCATGTGAGACTGTGTCCAGCTTTCCTCCTCTTCTCTTTCAGGAATTCTAAGATAAAGTGGTCACTTGTACCCAATGTTCCCATCATTTCTACTTCAGCAACAAGTTCTTCCTTACAGATCTGAATCAGGTCCAGATGGGCAGTTCCACTTATTGTTTTCTCCATGTTTTAAAATATGAAATTCTCAGTAATGCAAGCCAAGAATTTATCAGCTGCTTTTGGCTAAGAGAGCTCCAACAGATGTTGAGATAACTGATATCCCTGGTCATTGCTATATCATGTCTCTATGACTCACATTTACTCTATTTCCCAACTCATCTATTGATACACAAAAACAGTGACGACAACAACGTCTAGCATTTATACACTGCTTTGAAGTTTGCCAAGTGCAGAAAGAGCACAGGCTCTAGAGTCAAGTGACCTAGGTTTGAATTCTTCTTCTGACTTGGAGAAACCATTTCAGCTCAGCGGGCCTCAGTTCCCTCAAATGTAAAATGGCTCTAAAGAAGATGTTTGTACATTTTCCTTATCTCTCCTCTATACTCCATCCCTAGCACCAGGGGCTTTGCCACTATACCCTAAGAATCACTGAGTCTTTCCGCCTCCCTTATACCTCACCCCTCCTATATGATCCTCCTTTATTGGAATGTGGGCTCTTGTCAAAGACAGAACTATCTCCCTTTTCTATTTGAATCCCAGAGTGTAGACAATATTGGGATACATTAAGTGCCTAATAAATACTTTTTGAATTCTTTCATATAAACTGCTACTCCATCCCTTTACATTAATTTTGTTTATTTGAGATAAATCCAAGATGGAAAAGGGGAATTTTGGGGTTATATGAACTATGACTAACAAAGTTCCACTTTTAATTTAGGCCTGACCGAGTAGGGAAGTATGGAGTAGGGAAGATATTGTCAAGGATGTAGCTCTCACTGATTATATGATAGAAAGGCTTTGTAATCTATTCCTCCAGTGCTTTCTGTGTCCAAGACATCACACTACCAAAACTGCACTGTTTGTCATTAAGGCATCACAGAGCTCTCTCTCCCCCTTCCCATCCTCTGTCTCTCTGTTTCTGCTTCTCTCTTCCTTCCTTCCTTCCTTCCTTCCTTCCTTCCTTCCTTCCTTCCTTCCTTCCTTCCTTCCTTCCTTCCTTCCTTCCTTCCTTCCTCCCTCTTTCCTGTCCTTTCTTCCCTTGTTCATTTCTTCTTGTGCACACAGTTATGCCATTGTAGTAAAAATGGATCTGAAGATCCAGATTCAACCTCTTTTTTATGATCCCTATAGGCAACTCTTTAAAACGGGGAAATATCTATTGACAATAGCTGATGACTTCACACACCTATCGCTGGACTGCCCTGCCTCCTTTTTATCCCTTGTGATAAAAGGGGGTGGTCCACATTGAGCTTTGGTGTTCATCCTTCATTTTCAAGGAGGACCAGTGACTCGTGGGTGGTGTCTTGACTTGCATGTGAATTGGATTTGTGAGGTAGAATTGCACGAAGTCATCAGGCTCACTCTCTCTTCCCGAGTCATTGAAGTCCAGTGACAGGACAAAAAAAAAAAAAAACAAGGACAACTGGGAGTGGCCCAGGATGCAGTGAATGACATTGGTGTCTTCCATGAATGATCAAACTCTAAGTGCTCCACAGTTTCTGATTTGGCCACTTTCACGACCATTGGAACAAATTGTTCTCATCTGCTCATTCCATGGCAGGGAGGGGGGTGTCTTTACATACTTGGGATAGATATCTCCTCATCATCTTATTTACCTCGGCCTGGTTTAGCCTATCTGTCTAGGGGGTTTATTGAGGTGTGGCCACTGCACATCCTACAGCTTCTTGGAGTCACAGGTGAGAACTGGGTGAAGGGAACAAGAGAGTAGGCATCATAAAAGTGTTATGCCAGACTGGCGTGAGGCAGCAAATTGAGGGAGACAGCAGATTGAGATAAAGAGCCAGGATAGAGGGAAGAGAATGCGAAAATATTGGGGAGGGGTGGAGGGAACCATCAGAACAAAAAGCAAGTGACTGGAAATTAAGAGAACACAAGTTCTTTAGAGCAAAGCAGAGTAGGAGAGCCAAAATCCATGCAGGCATTCAGGAGATCTGGAGGAACTGAAGGAGAACTAGGGCATGGGGATAGGAGGGAGATATGGGATAATGGAGAGTACACCAGCACGGGGCCTCAGGAGGCTAACCCTGACTGTGTAAATTTGACGGCATTACTTACTCTTTCAGGAATTGAGAGCCCTCATCTGTAAAATAAAAGGTTAGTCTGGATAACTGAACTCTGAGGTCCCTTCCAGGTCCAACAGTTCTAGGTGCTAAGAGCCTTCTAGTCATAGCATGTTAAGATTCTCTGATGTTCCCCAGAGCTTTGCGATCCTTCAAAGCAAAACTTTGTTTTATAGTGAAGTAGCCCCAGATAGTATGGGATTTGCATGTGGGCCTGGAAACCCTATCTATATCATTTGACACTAAATATTCTCTACTGACATTATTTTATGTTCAGTTGACTTCAGCAGCGGCCTCCTGACCCACAATGGGTGTGACACTGTGTGAAGTCACTGGGTTTGGGGAATGTTTGGCTGAGCTGTAGCTTACCGGATTCTGTTAAAGCATTCTAACATGAGCTCGGACCAAAAGAATTCAATTATGGGTGTCCTGGGCCCCATCCAATCGGCTCCAATGTTTCTGGAAAGTGGCAGATGTACCAAAGCTAAAACTCATCAAGGAACAGCCCAATTAACTCCATGAATGTGTGTTTCTCTCTCCTGCCACAGTTCCTGAGCTGTTTTCAATCCCTATTACCACTGTACTGCCTCCTGGTCCCTGGAAAAGGGGTGTCATTAGCAGTAAGTAAGGGCTATAGAATCATGGGATATTAGAGCTATTTAAGGTGGTGTAGGGGAGTAGGTAAAGTACTGGGAGACCTAGATTCAAATTTTAGCTCTGCTCCTTACAAATTTTCTGACCTCAGTCATTTTCCTTCTCTGGGTTTTAAGTTCCTTATCCATAAAATGAAGCAGTCAAACCAGATTACCCTGGAGTCCATGAACTTAATATATGTGCGTGTATGTATATACTCATGCATGCATATTTATGTGTGCATATATATATGCACACATATGTGCATGTATATGTATATATTTGCTAACTATATTTCAGTAAAATTGGTTTCTTTTGTAATCCTATCCATTTTTTAAAATTTAAAAACATTCTTCTGAGAACAAAGCACATAGGTTTTATCAGACTGCCAAAGGGATCTGTCTGGACCTCAGAATCCCCAAGATGCTCTCTAGGTATTATATCAGTTATTTATTCAATCAATCTATAGAATTTATTAAGTGATTCCCATGTAGCAGACACTCTGCTATGTTCTGGGGCTATAAAGTCAAAAATAAAACGAACACTCCCTTGACCTTGAGTATTTTACATTCTATCTGAAGACTCATGTACATAATAAACATTCATATAATATATTCAAGAGAAACAAAAGGCAATGGTGGTGGTGGGGAAGGTCAGTAGTATCTGGACATAATCAGGACAGGCTTCCTGTAGGAGGCAGCCCTAAAGCAGTCTTGAAGGAAAAAAAAATAAAATAAAGAATTCTAAGAGGTAGAAATGAAGGCATGAATTCCCAGACATAGAAGTAGGAGATAAAATCATGTAGGGGACTCATAAAAGAATCCAGTTCAGCCCTCTCATTTTAGAGAGACAACAACTGAAGCCCAGAGGAAATAACAGACTTTCCTAAAGTCATAAATAAAACTATAGCAGAGCTGGAAGAGGAACCAAGAGGCTCTATCTAATTTCCAGCCTAGTATTCTTTGCACAACACTGGGCTGCCTCCATTGATTTGTTCCCAGGACTCATTTTTGCATGATTTGACCTGGAGATGTGATTCAGAGAGATCACTGCTTTTTTTTAGAAATTCAGCCATGTCCTTTGTCAACCTGGCTGGGTGGGGACCTTTAGTGACAGGCAGTGTGTTTTCACAATGCAGTAAAACCCCGATTACTCACTGGTGGTGAACAAAGGATATGAGTTTAATAAGCTTTGTCTGTGGTGTGTGTCTATGCAGCTATTTATTACAAGCCCTGTCTGGACCATTCTATGTCACATATTCCACACCCATGGCATTTGATCCCCTATTGATCTCACCCATGGCCTCCTCACCCTTGGAAAACTTGTGAGTAAGGCCAATAAACCGAATGCCTAGTGTGGTAGAAAGAACATGGATTTGAGAGTGATGGTTCTAGCACTGACATGCAGTAGCTACCTCTGGGTGATCTTGGACAGGTCACTTTCATTTTGGACCTCAGTTTCTCCTCTGTAAAATAAAGGAGATTGACTAGACTAGACCACTTATCTCAAAAGTTCTTAATACTGCTAACAGTTTATACTTAGAGCAGAGAGAGAGAGAGAGAGAGAGAGAGAGAGAGAGAGAGAGAGAGAGAGAGAGAGAGAGAGGAGGAGGAGAGAGAGAAGGAGAGAGAGACAGGGAGAGAGAGGAGAGAAAGAGAGATTGGAGTGGAGGGTGGGATTGGGTTCTGGGAAGGATAGGGGAAAGAGAGAAAGGAAGAGGAAGAGAGATGGGGAGAGAAAAAGGAAGATGAAAGATAGTGAGACAGACACAGAGTAAGAAAATGGGAAAGATAAAAATAGAGGAAGAGGGGGAAAGAGAAGCTCTGTAGATTTTGAGCCTCCTGTTGTTTAGAGGTCTCAGTCATAATAATAAAATAATAGCTATTATTATTGATATTTTGTAGCCTTTAGGAATTTTTAGTGTTTTATACACATTATTTCCTTCAAAATACCTACCTTGCAACTACCTTCTGAGTCCTACGGGCCATACCATTCATACTGTCTCAATATTCTGCAGTCCCCCCATACTGTCATAGATCTATTTGTGTAACCTAAAGTCCCACTGATATATCAATAGGGCAGCCATGATTTTCCATTCTTTTTGTACCTAAATTTTCTTTAACATGTTGTCTCCTCAGTTTGAGTGTAAATTCCTTGAATCTGGGAACCTGAGTACAACTTTTTTTTTAGTTGGTTTCTCTAGCCCTTACCGTAGTGCTTAGTACATAGTAAGCACTTAATAATTTTTTAAAAATTATTCATTCATCTACTGACTTTTGAACTTTTAATCAGTTAATTATCCATTATTCATAGATTTGTAGCTATTATAATTCTTAAACTTGTAGTATTTCTACTGTTAAGGAGAAGTTACCTTCTAGGATGGAATTTTTCTCTGGACTGAAGTTGCTGAACAGAGCAATATTATCACCATCATTGGCCAGATGAAATCAAAGTAAGGTCTGCATATTATAGAGGGAAGAGCATTGAAGCAAGAGGACATGATTTCTAGCCCTGGCTCTCTTACTTATTACCTTTGTACCCTTGGGCCAATCATAACCCCTCAAGTCTGGCTGGAGTTTTGCTAAATTATCCCTACAATCCCTCTCCATTCTAAGTCCTATGATCCCAATGTCCTTTGACCTAAAAGAGCCTCACCCAACCCTCTCCTAAGCAATTTTCAACCAGGCTCAAACCCTGTCTTCCCCTGGGATCAGATGTCAGCCAGAGCATAACATGTGAACATCTGTTTGTTTTCACCAGGCAGGTTAGATTGGTTAAGCCTGGAACATGAAGTCCACAGCTGGGGAGCTCAGTGCACTCACAGTCATCATCCCCTGATTAGCATCTAGCCAAACATCTGTTCAGTGCAGCAGGGCAAATGGAGCTCAAACCAGCCAATTAATTCATCTCAGGTGGTGACAGTGTGAGGGAGACCGCTATTGACTTTGATTCTTTGGGGCCAAGAGCATCCCATTCATTACTGTACATTTTTTCTCTTGGGCAATCATCAATCAGCTGACATTTTATAAAAACATGAGCTCCTACATCCACTGTGTTTCAAAGCTTTCCTCACAACAAGGAGTTTGTGTGTCTGTATATGTATCTGTGTGTCTGTATATATGTCTGTGTGTGTGTTGGGGGGGCAGGTGTAGAGAGGAATAGGAATAGATATTTTTCCAATCCAGACAGCAAAAATGGGCTTAATGTCACAGGAGTACCCTCATGCAAGCTTTTCTTAAGGGCATAATTCCTCATGATCAGATTACTGCCTCTTTTAATTAACTTCTCACAGGTAGTTGCACCAAATACATCTGATTCATGTTGCCAGCTTTTCACTCACCTGTTCCTCTGTGAATAGTTTCTCATGGCATTCTGATGACTGCTGATCTCTGGGTAGACAACCTGCTTTTTTACAAGAATCCCCAAACCTGTTTACCTCAAGAGTACTTTTGAATGATGACCAATCTGTAATTTCATAGTCAGTTTAAAGCATGGCTGAGAGAGAGAGAAGGAGGAGAAGAAAGGAGACAGAGAGATCCAGAGAATGAATGAAAGAATAAGGCATTTATCAAATGCTTACTATGGGCTAAGCACTAGAAATACAAATAGAAAAAGTAATATAGCCCCTGCTTTCAAGGGGCTCATATTCTGAAGGGAGTGGAAGTAGGGCAAAGGTTTAAGCTGTAAGTCACATGGAAAGGTCTCATGGTCCTTAATGTGCAGCAGCAAGGAAGATGGTAAGGCTTCTTCATTAACATCATTTCCACTAATAAAATAATACCAGTTTCTGATGTTGCACCATTGGACAGTGCCAAGAACTGTGGTGGCAAGAACTTTCATTTCTGTGTCATCAAGAGCTGTGGTGTATCCCCTGAGGGAACAGTGGCCAGGCTGTACGTCCACACATGCTGCTTCCAGGGATGCTGGCTGATGGCACTGGACTGGAAGTATTGCTGTTCCCAAGGCTCTTAGGTCCAGGGCCTAAGCTATCTATCAGGGTACGAGAGGACATGGTTACTAAGGGGGTGCTAGTCTAACTTGCCAGGCATGAACTTCTCTCTTTTTCTGTCTCTCTGTGTCTCTGCCTTTCTCTGTTTCTCTTTCTCTGTATCTTTCTCTCTATCTCTCTGTGTCTCTGTCTTTTTCTGTTTCTGTCTCTGTGTATGTCTCTCTGTTTCTGTCTTTGTCTCTATTTGTCTCTGTCCCTCTCTATCTTTTTCTCTCACTGTCTGTCTTTCTCTGTCTCTGTCTCTCTCTCTGTCTCTCTCTCTCTCTGTTTTTCTTTCTCCCTCTTGGTAACTTGCTATTTCACCTAGCTTTGCCCACCCTGTGCCTAGAACTTGATTGGGAGTTGGTGGGCATGACTGTCTCCTTCTCTACAAGAGTTGCTTTCCTGGGTGTGAGCTATGAGCTGGAAGCCAGGCAGGCGGTTTGGGAGACAGCGCTGCTCTCCTAGGACTCTTTTGCCTTTCTAGAGTGAGCAAGAGACAGGAAAACATCTTCAGGGCTGGGTTAACTCTACAGAAGCCTAGAAAAATTAGGGAGGGAGAATGAATGCTAAGGGAGATCAGTTCTTGAAAGATCATTAAAATGATTATACCAAAAGTATTTGACACCCCATCCAGAAGCTGCAATCAGTGTGATGCAGATCTCTTCAGAGCTCTCAATAACTAAACCAGAGGAGTATACCATGTGTAGACCTGCCTGTCCATTGACTGGCAGGTATTTGCAAGGAACTTTGAGCCAACAGAGGAAGAGGAGAAGGGATTCCCTTTGGACGATGCCCTGAATAGTTTCCCAAAGGAGGACAGGAGACCCAGAAAGCCAGTGGACTTGAGTGAAGAACTGGGCTCTGTTTTTGTAGAAGAGACTTTGTCCATCCTTTGAAATGGTCAGAACTGGAGTAGGGCTAAGGTGTGCCTACATGGAACCAGGAAAGAACTCAGGAGCACAGACAGAGGGAGGATCTGTCTGTTATGGTGATTAGAGCTGATGCTTATATAGGTAGCATTTAATGATTGAAATGCCTTTTGTATGCATT
The DNA here is from genome assembly GCA_023548195.1 of Bettongia penicillata ogilbyi. NCBI lineage: Eukaryota > Metazoa > Chordata > Mammalia > Diprotodontia > Potoroidae > Bettongia > Bettongia penicillata. The sequence goes on from JAJHZJ010000177.1 coordinate 14,643,951, forward strand.
CTCTCAGGCCTGAATGTGCAGCTGGGGAGCTCGGCGTACTCACACCAATCATCTCTTGATTAAATGTCTAGCAAAACATCTGGTGGGTGCATTAGGGCAGATGATATGCAAACCAGCCAATCAGTTTATCTCAGGTGCTGACATGTAAGGGTCATCATTGACTTCCATGCATTTGGGCCAACGTCATCCCATTGGTTATTATAAATCTTCCTCCTGGGTGAATGGTCAATAGGCTGCCAATTTATTATAACAATAGCTTATATTTTCCTTCATCCCTTAAAATTTACATTCTGTTTTCCTCACAAGGACTCTATAGAGTAAGTTTTGGGGGATTTGGAAACAGAAGTCTGATTTAATTGGTATTAGAACTTCTAGTCTGGAAATTTCATCTCAGCAAATGCAAATTTGCATCCACTCCGCAACTCATGGTTTTGGAGAATTGCCTGGTGCAATGAGAGGTTACGTGATTGTCCAGGATCAGAAAGCCAGGATGTATCAGATAGAACTCAAACTTAGGTCTTCCTGCCTCTGGAGATGACTTTTTATCCACTTCATCATGTTTCCTTCAGACATGCTTAAGCACATCATCACAGTACCTATGGACTTTTTCTGAATATTACTTTTTTTTCCCTTTTAAATATGTTAACATTATTCTGACAGACTGAGATTACTATTGCAGACACCCAAAACTGCATGGAATCTCATATGTCGTATAGTGCAAAGAAGGTATAAAACACAAATCCCTTCTGCAATATCCCTGATGAGTGATCATCTAGATCTTACTTCAGGAATCCTAAGTGAGTTCTGGACCTACTTAATAGTTGATTCTGAATCTACTTAAATTGTAGATTTCCACTGATGGAAGAATAACTCCTTGCCTACTGAGGAAGTTTTTATCCAGCTCCAATTATTAGAGTTCTTTCCCTTATGTTGTCAAAATCTGCCTCCAGGCAGTTTCTACCCATTGTTCCAGGTTCTACTGTCTGGGCCCAATAGAATAAATCTAATCCCGCTTCATTATAACAGTTCTTCCAATGCTTGAAGTTAGCTATTGACTCATCTTTGAACCTTATTTTCTTCTGTCAAATACACTTATTTCTTCTTTGTCCCATTCCTCCTCTTCTCCCTCCTCATCAGTTGTCATTATCACACAGTTGGCCACTGGAGTTGTCCCCAAAATACTTTCCATGAATCTACGGAGGGCCCTGAAGTCAGGAGGACCTGAGTTGAAATCTGGTCTCAGACTCTAGTTATGTGATGCTGAACAAAACGCTTTAATCCTGTTTACCCCAGTTTCCTTATCTATGAAATGAGCTAGAGAAGGAAATGGCAAATCTCCCGGTATCTTTGCCAAGAACACCCCAGATGGGGTCACAAAGAGTAAGACATAACTGAAATGATTCAACCACAAGAGGATCAGTTAATATCTCCAAACTCATGTTCAATTACAAACAACAGTCATGTAGTCTATCTGGGCAATAATCTGCCATGCATGAAACATTTAAGAATATCCATAGAATGATACCTTGTCCCAGGACCATTTCTATCAAAATCCTATGAGGCCAATAACTGATATTTATAGTGCTTTACAATTTATAAAATACTTGACACATATTATCTCACTTGATCCTTATCTTAACTTTGTAAAGTCAATACACTCCTGGCACGTAGCCCTTGTGTCAGAGACCCTGTATCTGAGGTCCTCTCACTTTTTTGACTCACTGCCATCACCCAGGCACAAGCTATGAATGCCATTATCTAGCACCCCCCAAGGACTGCCATCAGTACCACTAACAAATCACCCATCTAGCTTCAGAACATAGAACAATTGGATTCACCCAGGAAAGAACTCAAAAAGGAGTGCACAGATATTTAAGAGAAGCCACCTTCCCTACCCTGGGGCACCCTCTCTTACAGACCTAAATGGTTCCCATGACTTATAATTCTGCCTCAAATTGGACTCAAGCAAGAGAGAGTCAGGCTTGCCTACATGCCAGAGGTGCATTGCTCCTGGCCCATTTCAACTTTTTTTTGTTTTATGATGAATCTCATGGTCCCACGCATCACATGGAGACCCTCTTATAGAGGTCTATGGGGACAACCCTTTCTTGGATGTCTCAAACAGATCTCTGCTTTCTTGGTTCATTTTAGATCTATTCTACTTAGCTCTATCTTTATCCTGCACCTGAAGAGTATAAATCCTGCTTAAATCCACATCACCCACAGAGTCATTTGGGATTTGAAGAGGCAGTCTCACTTTCCTTCCAATGCCATTATCTTCTGGGGTATCTGGACTTGGTTATGCAAATTATTTCCAGGCTGCTTGTTGGAGATCTTCAAAATGGAAGAGGGAGAGGTATAGATCATAGTATTATGACCAGTACATCAATGTAAATATTAATATCCCCATTTTAAAGAAGGAAGAACCAAGACTTAGAGAGGTTAAATGGTTTTCCTAAGGTCACTTAGCTAGTGGGAGAACAAGAACTGGAACCCCAGGTGCATTGATTTGAAATTCTATTGCCCTTGTCACTGCTCAGTGAGTCTTTTGTGAGGGTATCCCAGAGAGAGAGAGCAATGGACATGGGATTAGGAGGGAGTATTCTCCTCTTGTTATCCAGTAAGGAGACTGGTCTGACCAGAGCAGAGGACATTAAAGGGACCTATGTGGATGTGTAGAGAACTCACAAACCAATAAACACTTTTTAAAACCATGTACAGAAGAAGGAAACAAAGGAAGGTAATGGAAGATGGTTACAAAAGCATGCTATGTTCCAGTGAGAGTAGTATCAGGAATGTTTCTGCTACAGGACAGATGGAAAGATTCATGGTCCTTAAGGCGCAATAGCCAAGCAGATACTAATGTAGCTTCATTATTGATTTACTTGACAAACCTTAGGTGCTATAAAAATTTTTAAGCTATTGTTAGATTATTATTGGCATGTGACCAGTCCATCATCTTTTTTGATCATACATTTCCTTAATGACATCCTTTATCCTATTTCTTTATAGTTCTTTTTAAAAATAGTTCATTTAGTATTTTATTTTTCCCTAGTTACATGTAAAAACAATTTTTAGTATTCATTCTTAAAACTTTGAGTTCCAAATTATCTCCCTTCCTGCCACCCTGTGCTCCCACCCCCCCCCCCACACACACACTGAGAAGACAAGCAACTCCATATAGGTTATACATGTGTAGTCATGCAAAACATTCATAATAGTCATTCTGTGAAAGAAAACACAGATAAAAAACTCAAGAAAAATAAAGTAAAAAATGTATGCTTCAAGCTGTATTTAGACATCATCTGTTCTTTTTCTGGGGATGGATAACATTTGTCATTGTAAGTCTTTCAGAGTTGTCCTGGATCATTGTATTGCTGAGAATAGCTAACCATTCACAGCCAGTCATCTTACAACATTGCTGTTAATTTGCACACAGAACATTTCACTTTGCTTCAGTTCTTGCAAGTCTTTCCAGGTTTTTCTGAAAGCATCCTGATCATCATTTCTTATAGTATAATAGTATCTCATCATAATCACATACCACAAATTATTCAACCATTCTCCAATTGATGGGTATTCCCTCAATTTCTAATTCTTTGCCCCCATAAAAGAGCTGCTGTATTTTTCTACATTCTCTTTTGCTTTTTATCTCTTTTTGGATACAGACTTAATAGTGGTATTGCTAGGTCAAAGGGCATAAATGGTTTTATAGCCCTTTGGGAATAGTTCCAAATTGCTCTACAGAATGGTTGAGTTTACAACTCCACTAACAGTGCATTACTATCTCATTTTCCCCCCACATCCCCTCCAACATTTGTCATTTACCTTTTCTGTCCTATTAACAGGTGTAATAGGTATGAGGCAGTACCATAGCTTTGATTCTTTCAGCTGAAAACTGACCATATCTTTTGATCATTTATCAATTGAGGAATGGGTCTTATTTTTTATAAATATGACTCAGTTCTCTATATGTTTGAGAAATGAGGTCTTTATCAGAGAAATTTGCTTCAGATTTTTTCAGTTATTATTGCTAACTGTATTTCCTTCCATCCTATTCTTCCCTCCCCATTTATTCTATTCTTTCTCCCCTTTCACCCTGTCCCTCCTCAAAAGTGTTGTGTTTCTCACTGGCACCTCCCTCTATTTGCCCTCTCTTCTATACCCCCACCTCTTTATCTCTTTCACCTTCTAATTTTCTGTAGGGTAAGATAGATTTTTATATCCAATTGAGTGTACATGTTATTTCCTCTTTGAGCCAATTCTGATGAAAGTTCGCTCACTCTCCCTCACCTGCTTTCTCTTCCCCTCCACTGTAAATATTTTTTTGTGTTTCTTTTATGTGAGATAATTTACCCCATTCTCCCTCCGCTTTTCTCTTTCTCCCAGTCCTTAATTTTATTTTTTGGATATCATCCCTTCATATTCAACTGACACCTATGCCCTCTGTCTATATATACTCCTTCTAACTATGCTAGTAATGAGAAAGGTCTCAAGAATTACAGATATCATGTTACCATGTAGGAATGAAAACAGTTGAATCTTACTAAGTCCTTTATGATTTACCTTTTTAGTTTACCTTTTTATGCTTCTTTTGTATCTTATATTTGAAAGTCAAATTTTCTATTCAGCTCTGGTCTTTTCATCAAGAATGCTTAAAGTCCTCTACCTCATCAAATGTCCATTTCTTTCCCCTGAAGAATTGCACTCAGTTTTGCTGGGTAATCCAATCCATTAAAATAGAAGCTGTTAAATTTTGTGTTATCCTGACTGTGACTCAATAAGACTTGAATTATTTCCTTCTGGCTGCTTGTAATGTTATCTCTTTGACCTGAAAACTCCGGAATTTGGTTACAATATCCCTGACAGTTTTCATTTTTAGATCTCTTTCAGGAGATGATTCTGTCAATTTCTATTTTGCCCTCTGCTTCTAGAATATCAGAGCAGTTGTCCTTGATAATTTCTTGAAAGATGGTGTCTTTCATGGCTTTCAGGTAGTCCAATATTTTTAAAATTATGTTTTGTTGGTTATATTCTTTATTTTTTCCATGTGATGCCTGCTCTCACTCTCTATGCTTATTTCTATTTTCCATGGGAGACTGTTGAATTTTATAGTTTGCAGACTGTCATCAACAGATAAGTATATCCTTTAGAAAGGTGATCACCAGTATGATAGAAGAGATCCAAAGCAGAGTCTGAGTTGAAGAGGATTTCCTAGTAGATGATAAACCCATAAGATGAACATCTTATGCTAGTTGCATAATGCTCTAGAATAGTACAGAGGCTCTTAGATGAGATGACTACTCAAAAGTGTATGACCTGGCCATTCACACAGGAAAACCTATGTGTATGAAGAATAGTTCTTATTCAAATTCTGATATCCAGTTATATGGACAAACCATAGAGCTTGGACAGACACTTCATATGGTTGATAACTAAAGATCAGCAAGAGAATGGGTGACAGTGACTGGAAAATTGCAAAGATTCTTTAATAACCCCAAACTCAAAATACATGTCCATCTTTAAAACCCTTATTATTGATTTTTCTTGTTTCAACATTTCCTACATTTCCCTCATATCCTACCCTCCTGCCCCCAAACCATCCCATTTGACAAAGATATTTTTTAGAAGGAAGAGAGCAGTAAAATCAATAAAGATTTAAAAAAAAAATCTGATGTTCTATGAAAAGGTCCACATTTGTAGACATCTACTCTGCAAAGGAACTAGAATAGGTGTCGACTCATATTTCTTTTCTAGGACCAAGCTTAGTCTATAGTTTTGCCACATTCAATTTCAGTTGTTTTGGAGTTGATGTTCTCATTTATATTATTGTGATCATTGTATATATTGTTTTTCTGATTCTGCTTAATTCAGTTTCCTCAGCTCATATAAGTATTTCCATGTTTCCCTGTATTTTTCATGTTTGTATTTTCTTTCAGTAGAGGAGCATTCCATTCATTCATATGCCACACTTTGTCTAATCATTCCCCAGTTGATGGGCATCTACTTTATTTCCAGTTTGCTAACACAATATTTTAAAAAATACCGCTATAAATATTTTGGTATTTATGGACAATGTCTTTTATCAATGATCTCTATATATATACCTAGTGGTATCTCTGGGTCAAAGTTAGGCTCATGATTTGAATATGAATATGCAAATGGTCAGCAGACAGTAATATAATTAGATGGTTTCTTAAATGATTAAACGATTGTACCCAAAGAGGAGTCATTAATGGGAAGAGAATGTATTCTTTGAACTACAGGCTTGTAAGTTTGATTTTTGAATCCTAGCAAAATCCTAGAATCTATTAGTAAATGATGAGAGAACATCTAGAAAAAGGAGGACATATAGGGTCCTTGTAACTTCATTAACAATAGGAAGGAGGGGAACAACTTCATAATTTAGTCATGACAGACTGACATCATTCTGCTTTTTGGCATTATTACTAAACAGGTAAATTAGGGAAATGGGGGGAATGGTATACTATATATAGTTTGCCTAATTTTAGCAAAGCATTTGACAAAGTCTTTGATGATCTCCTTATATAAAAGAGGGAGATGGTGGACTTTATGGATAATACAATTATTATCTGGTTCTATAAAAGAGTCACGAATAAGTCAGTGTTAATTCGTAAAGTCTCTAGAGGAATGCCTTCGGAATTTGTGCTTGGCTCTCTACTTTTAAACATTTTTATCAGTGATTTGGACAGAAACGGAGATCATGGGCTTATCAATTTTGCAGCTCGTACAAACCTGGGAGATACAGCTAACAAACCAGGTAACAGAGTCTCGACTCAGAAAGGTCTTGACAGATTATGATATTGTGTATAATTTCATAAGATTATTTTTACATTTAAAGTCTTATGGATGAGCTTTAAAATGTGCCAGTACAAGATGGAGAAGATAGAATGTGCAGTTAGACAGGAGTTTAATCTAAAAAGACTTAGGAAATTCAGTGGACTGTAAGTTCATTTTGATTCGACAGTGTGATATGGCAACAACAAAAATACATTAATAGTGGCATATGTGCTAGCCCCACTCCCAGTGCCTTATTTTTGGAGAGGCATTGATAAAGTAGGATATCGTGTTCAACTTGTGCCACATTTTAGTAAGGACATTGAAGTAGTAAGGACATTAGGTAGCCTAGTGGTCTGCGTGTTGGATTTGCAGTCAGCAAGGCCTGAGGTCAATCCTCAGATACTTATTATCTGTGTGATTCTGGATGAGTTTCACAATCAGTTTCTTTATCTGTAAGCTAGGAATAATAATGGCATTTACCTCCTAGAGTTGTTGTAAGCATCAAATGAGGTAATGTTTGTAAAGTGCATTACAAACCTTAAACTATATAAATGTTTTATCATCATCATCATCATCATCATCATCATCATCATTACCTAAAAAAGTATCCAGAAATGGGGCGACCAAAATGGTGAGAAGTCTCGATAGCAAAATTTGGAGTTGGGCTTTGATCCATGTCATAAAAGCCATTTCCCCTGAATTCACAGGAATCCTGTGAGTTCTATAAGACAACTGGGGATACAGTGGAAAGAGCCCTAACTGGAAAGAAGACTAAGGTATGCAACCTAGTTCTGAACTCTTTGCTGTGTGATCCTGGGCAAGCCATTTATATTCTTCATACTGAAGTTTTTTTCATCTCTAAAATGGGGATCATAATTCACAGATTTGTTGTGAGGGTCAATGAGATGATCCATGACAAAGATGTCAATAATCTCCAAGATTCACTCTAAAGAAAGATTCACTCTAAAACTCCTCCCAGACACAGGCTCGTATGTCTTAACCTATATAGAACTTACCTATAAGGTGAGTGGGGGATGGATAAAAAGAGCTGACTTCCTTCTCTGAGGCCAGATTATGGAGGAGACAAAATAAGGGCTGAGGGTCCTATTGGCTCCAAACCCTGAAGACCCTGAGAGCCTGCATCAGCCCAGCCTGGTCTAGCCTAGGGCTACCCACCTCATAACTCTTACGGCAATGGCATTCAAACTCTTGTAATCATTCAGTCCTTTGGTACTGGGATCCAGGCTATGCCAGGAATGGGTGGAGGCTGCTGGGTTCCTGGAAGTGAGAGGTCAGAATACACTGCTGATTCATGACACTGTCCTATTCAGGATACTCCCTTTGTGCCTATTCCTTTTATCTCTGACTTAGAGCATGGCACTCAGAGCTCTCGACTTACATTGACCAGGTTCAGTCTTAAGGAACAGTTACAGAAATCAGAACTCTCTGACTTGTTTTATCTTTACATATTGTAGTCTAGGAAATTCCCTTTTATGACTCAGAGATAGCTTGTGTTTTATTCCTTATAGATGAAAACAAAAGGATCCCTGACTACTGTACGACTCATTCAACATAGCAATGGATATTTTTAGTAAAAGACATTTTGATTTTACCCCACAGACAATACATAAGTGACTTGTCGTTTGATTTTCATTCTCAAAGAGGTCAATTGCATGAGGGGTGGGGGTGGTGATGACTTGCAAGTGGATTGGATTTGAGTAAGTCGGAGCTGTACAAAATCATCTGTCTCACTCTCTTCCAGAGTCATCAGAGTCCAGTGGCAAGACATAGGTCAGGTCAATTGGTGACAGCCCCAGATGCAGTGGGAGACCTTGGCCTTTTTAAGCTAAGAACTTTCCTAGGTCTCAGTTTGTCTGCGGCAATACCATTCAGTAATTAAAGGCTAGGTAAGAATGAAGGCAGTGTGACTTATTTAACTCTCACCGCCCCCCACTCTTCCTCGAGGTCTTACATGGACCCCCAGATTTTTATTGACATCCTAAGGTTTGGCCTCCATTGGAAAGGCAAATGAATTTGCAGCTGCTAAAAAAAGCACCCCTCTACCCCTTATCATTCATTCTGCACTATTTAAAAAACATTGATAAAAAGGGGAAAATTCCTGTTCTTTGCTCTCCTATATTCTGGTTTATGGGGTAACTAGGTAGTGCTGTAGATAGAGTCTGGAGTCAGAAAGACCTGAGTTCAAATATGACCTCTGATACTTACTAGCTGTGGAACTCTGGGCAAGTCACTTCACCCTGTTTGCCTCAGTTTCCTCATCTATAAAAGGAGCTAGAGAAGGAAATGACAAACCACACCGGTATCTTTGCCAAAAAACAAAAGCAAACAAACCTAATGGGGTCACAGAGAGTCAGATATGACTGAGCAGCAACAAATAATAGTCTATATTTGTTTGCTACACCTCTACCTTTGGAGGCCACATGTTCAATACTCTTCTCCTTGGGAGTCTGGTGTTGCCCAGAGATTTCCCCTTCTCTTGATAAAGATTTGATTAATTCTTAAACTCTTGGATTTGAGGTTGTAGAGGAAGGAGGGAGGGGAGCGATCCCTGAGAGAGTGTTACCATCCCTGTTTCATGTAACTGTGTTATGAGAAAGAATGCACCAGTAGAAGACAAGGTATTCCACAGAAAATCATTTCCTCTGGGTTTAGAGAGGTACCACACTACTAAGTGATAGAAATAGTCATCTCCAGGCTCCCCTACCCAGCCCAGGAATCCCTAGGAGGATGCTGGTGGCCTGCAGAGATCCTGGGATAAACAAGCCAGGTGGGTCAGCAGTGAAGAGCAGAAGAGAGGGCCTTTGAGGGAGCTGCAGCATTCCTTACCTGAGCTCCACAGTGCCCAGCTCAACCCAAACCTTCACTGATCCAGGGGCTATAACGAAGGGACTTTCTATATGGGATAGATCAACACTCTCTGACCAAGCCAAATAGTGCCAGAACCCAACCCAAGCCTGGGAAGGACTGCATGAGTACAACCTCAGTGGGCTCCAAGGGTCTAGGGCAGCACCCTCAGAAGCAGCCCGAAGCTAGCCCAGCCCCAACAGAGGGCCTGACCAGAGTTTAGCAACCTCAGAGTTCTCTGGATGGGAGAAAGGCCCTAGGCAAAATTCAGCCTGAGCTGTCCAGTAACAGGAGCCCAGGAGTAGCCCTGAGCCTAGAGGGAAAAGGACCCCAGGTAGAGTTACAGAAGAGATTCCAGAGCACTGTGACAAAAGGGAGAGCCTGGGATAAGGTCCTTAAAGGAAGAGTCTAGTTTGGGTCACTTTATTCAGGACCAGGCACTCCCTGGCCACACTTTTCAATTGTAGAGTCTGACCTAAGTAAAACCTCTCCCTTCCACCATGAGCAAGCCAAGGATAATCCTGAACACCATGAGGAAATACCACTATGGACTCCCAGAAAAAATGTCAAGATAAAACCTCAGGAAAAAAAGTATCTTGGTCATAGAGACTACAGAGTATTGGAGGAAATGAAACATGAGATGTAGAATGGAAAAGTTAGGAATGAAAAGGAAAAATTACATCTTTGCACAGATGAAGGAAAATCTTACTCTAAGCACTAAGTGCTATGAAAATTAGAATGGGTCAGGCAGAAAGCAATGACAACAAGAATTGTGGAAAAGAAAACCAAAAAACTGAAGGCAAAAAAACCAAGAAAATCTAAGAAATTTAATACAAAAAACAACTTATCCTGAAAAACAGGCCAGGGAAAAACAGTGGAAGAATTATCAGACTTCTTGAAAACTCTGATCTGAAAAAAAAGCCAGGTACCACATTTCAGGAAATTATAAATGAAAATTGCTCTGAATTTTTAGAACCAGAGGGCAAAGTGAATATAGAAAAAAAAAATCTACCAGTCACCTTTTGAAAGAAACCCTAACATTAAAACTTCCAGGAGCATCATAGCTAAGATCCACAGTTTTCCGTCAAACAAAAAATACTACAAGGAACCAATAAGAATGAATTCAAATACCAAGGAACCGCAAGGATTACACAAGATTTAGCAGTGATCACCTTAAAGGAGAGAAGAACCTTGAATGTGATATAAAAGTAAAGAGATAAGGTTTACAAACAAGGATAACCTGTTCAGAAAAACATATATATACATATATATGTATATATATATAATTTATAAGGCACTTATTTTATGCTAAGTACTTTACAATTATCTCATTTCACCCTCACAACAATCCTGGAATCAGGGTGCTATAATTATCCCTATTTTACAGAAGAGGAAACTAAGGTAAACAGGGATTGAGTGACTTATTTACTTAGAGTTATGAAGCTAGTATGTATCTGAGGCCACATCTGAGCTTAGATTTCCTGATTCCAGGCCTGACACTATTTATTGCACCACCTTTCTGCCTATAGAGAAAAACAAATGGACCTTTAGAATCACCTTAGAAAAGAGGATTTCCACACATTCCTGAGGGAAAGGCCAAAACCGAATAGACATTTTGAAATGGAAATAAATGTAGGTAACAAGAGAAACACAAAAATAGTACACATATTTGTTTAATCGAAAAGGAAAATGTAGGGATGACTTGTTTATGTGTTAATAGGATAAAAAAGTCTTTTTAGAATCTTAATATCAGGTTTGCAAAGTAATTTGCATATGTAATCTCATTCAATTCTCACATACCCGTGGCAGGTAGATGGGATTATTAATCCCATTTTAGAGATGAGAAAACTGAGACTTTCCCCAACATTATGTAGTGAGTTGCCTTTGTTTGGTGAGACTTGAAGATAGAGTTGGACTGGGGAACTAACCCTGTTCTTAGAATCAGAAGACCTATGTTTTAATCCCAACTGCATAGTTCAAATAATCTAGAACTATGTGACCTTGGGAAAATTACTTTTCTTTTCTAATTCTGTTTCCTTCTCTGTAAAATGAGGAGTTGGACTAAATGACCTCTCATGTCCCTTCCAGTTCCAAAATGCCTTCATTCTAAAAGTGGGAAATAAAGAACCGTTGTTGGTTCTTGATTTAGCAGACCATGGCATCCCACAAAGAGCGCTGGTCTTAGAGTCAGAGGAACTTGGTTTGCATCCTGGCTTTTCTCCTAATTAGATAGGTGACACTATGTAAGTCACTTTCACGCTCTGGGATTCAGTTTCCTCCTCCAAAGGGAAAGGTATCATAAAGCCCCTCCTTGCTCTATGAAGCTATGAAATTTGGGTTCTTCTCCACATTCCTCTTTCTTGGAATAAGAATGTGCTTAACCCAAGTCTGGCGAGACTGGAAAGGAGATTCATGAGAAGAAAACAAATCATTGTAAATATTTTTATGAAAAAAACAAACAAAATGTGTTATAAAGATTACTCAAAAATATTTCTGCAATTATTCTCTTTACAGAAATGCAAACTTTCCCTTGAAGAGAACCATAGTCTCACTGACATGATGGTTCCCTAAAGAGATTATCTCTGTCCTTCTGAGAGGACTTCCCTGGCCATCTCAGACAAAGATGAGTACACTCTATTTTTTTCCAGAGAATTCCTCAATATCCCTAGGGAGCCCATCCCATTTTAATAATGACCCCTCCTGGCAGGGCTTCCCAATCATCCTAGATCTTTTTCACCCATGGAATTCAACACTAATTATCTTGTCCTTGAAACACAACCAAAACCCTCTATAGTTGGAGAAACATGACAGCTGAACACTTTGGGAGATCAGACATTAGAGGTCTGCCCTGGTGGTTGGATTCTGGCAAGTTAGCATTCACCTTCCTTCCTCTCAAGGCTGTTTTCCTGAGTGTATGGACTTTCTCTATCATGCCTTTCATCACTTACCTTCCTTTCAGCTTCCTTTTATATATTGTCTTCCATTGTTAGAGCCTAAACTCTCTAAATTCAGGGATTATCTTACTTTTTGCTTGCATTTGCATTCCTAGTGCTGAACACAGAGCTTAGAATATAGTAAATGCTTAATGAATACTTCTTGATTAGACTTAAGAGGTATCACCAATAAAGTCCTCAGATTTTCCAGGTTGGGTCATCAAACCAGACAAATGAGAATTCCCCAAGATTACCAGGCTCTTTTGTGTCATATGCCAGTTTCTGATAATAGAATTACACAAAGATTAAAGAATGATATTGTTCCTGATTTCAAGTACACAGAAAGAGAAACACAGGTAAGAGGGTGATAGGGGCAAAAGAAAGATCAGCAAAGTGTTCCAGAAAAGACTGAGGAAAGAAAGGATATTTTCATTTGGGTGGGGGAGGAATCAAGGGAAGGTTCATGGATGAGGTGATATTTGAATTGTCGTGTGGAAAAAGAGAAGGATTCTCAAAGAGCAAACTGAAACAGGTGTTTATTTTAAATGTGAACAAGATAGCTGTTCAAATGCACAGAGGTGAGAGATAACATATTCATTTTGAGGGGTAGTTGGTAGTCAAGTTTAGCTAGAGTGACGAGTGTATGAGGAGAAAAGGAATGTGAAATAAAGCTCAGAAAATACATTACAGCCAGATTAAGGAGGGATTTAAACAAAGATTTGTATTTTTTCCAAGAGGCAATTGGGAGTCAATGAAGTTTAGGAGCTGAAAATAAGATTTATGGAAAGTGCATTAGGAAGATTATTCTTGTAGCTAAGTGAAAGATGGACTGTATAGATCAGAGCCCGGAGGTTGGGAGAATAAATAGAAGTCAATTACATAATCTAGGGGGAGGTAATAAAAGCTTGAACTAAGGTGGTGGCTGTGTGACTGGAGAAAAGTGGGGGAGCTGTGAGAGAAGATTTTCCCTGTGGAGGTAGAATCAATAAATCTTCACAAATTGGATATGAGGGGTTAGAGAGAGGGTAAAACAAGATGAATTAATGATCTTGGGCTTGAGGGACTAGGAAAATGGTTCTGTAACCAACAAATTAGGGACATAGAGGAGTAAGGATGAGTTTTGGAAAAAAGATGATGAATTTGGTCTTGTACGTTTTAAAACTTGGATGCCAGCAAGACATTGCCATGGAGATGTCTACTAGGTATTTTGAGATTGAGCTCAGGATTAGGGCTGAATTTATGATGATCTGGGGATAAGATCAGGTGAAAAGGAGATGAAGGAAACAGGATCTAGGGTATGACTTTTGGGGACATACTTAAGGGACATGAAGAAAATTATGAACTTGCAAAGGAGACTAAGAATATGGGAGAAAATCTAGGAGTAAGCACTAACATAGGAGATAGAGGATAGGTGAATATTCAGGAGGAAAGGAAGATCAATAGTGTTAAATGCTATAGAATGATCAAAAAGGACGAAATTGAGAAAAGGCCAGTGGATTTAGCCATTTAGAAGTCATTGTGACCTTAGGGAGAACTTTTTTCATTTTAGTGTTGTAGATTGTAAGATTGTAAGGAGCGAGTGGACAGTGAGATGATGGAGACAGAAAGATATGGGCAGCTTTTTCTCGGATCTTGTCAGGGAAAGGAAGCAAAGATTGAGTACGATCACTTGGGCGTATGTCAGGAAGAAGAAAGAGAGAAGCTTTTGTTTGTTTTGTTGAAGGCTACAAGAGTCCAAGGCATGTTTTTAGGCAATGGGATTGCTGTTGTTGTGTTCATCCTTCGTTGATAAAGAAGACCATGCCATCAGAGAAATGATGACATGACTTGCAATTGACTTTGTTTGGAGTGAGGGAGCAAGGTCACCAGCTTCACTTCTCCTCCAGAGCCATCTGAATCCAGAGACCAGATATTCATCAGGATGACATGAGATGGCCCAGGATGCGATGGGAGACCTTGGCCCCTTTAGGCCAAGGTTTATTCAGGTGCTCACTTAGGGTGAGGTAATGCCCATTCAGTGAATAGGCTATTTAAGAAGTAGTCAGGGGATGATGGCCCCTTTTATGAGACAAAGAAAACTAACTACATCAGGCTGGGAGGGAAATAGCAACAGTTACTATTGATAATCATTCTTAAGCCAGGAGGATCCATAAAGCAGCCCTTTAGTGGAATTTGGGCAGAGGCCTAATGTTGCCCAATCTATGGGCTTCAGAGTACAGTAGGGTTAAGGCAGTGGGGAAAGAGCTAGTAATTAGGGAGAGATTGAAGATAAGAAGAAACAGAAAAGACAGAGACATACAGGGATGGAGAAAGAGGGAAGGAGAGTGGTGAAGTAGAGGAAGAGGGGGAGGGAGAAAAGGGAGAGAGAGAGTAGAGAGAAAGAGAGAAGACAGAAAAAGAGAAAGAGAGAGAGAGAGAGAGAGAGAATATGAATGGACAGGGTAAGCTTCCAAAAGACATGGGAGAAGAAAAGGTTGATGGAAAAGTAAAGAAGATGAGAGAAAACATGAAGTCTTAGTTTTGAGGTGTGGTAAGGAGATGAGAAAGGTGAAGAGATGAGGAAACTAATCTCTGGTCTCAGTCTTCCTTAAGATCATCTGTTAGAAAAGCACGAGAATAGAATTTGGAAATTTTAAGAGAAATGAGGTTTGGAACAGCTGCTGCCCAGAGTGTCCTGGGGTTTAATCAGAGATGAACCAATAGATTGTTATGTAGCTTTGAGGACAACTAGACATTAAATAACACAATTACACAGGACCCAACATATACTATTTCAGGATTCCCTCCAGTAGCATTCAGTGGTATGGGAATAAGAGTGGAGCAGGAAGATACAAGTTGTCACTCAGGGCTGAAGAGGTTAGAGTGAAGAGTTGGGATTTCTTTGGTGTTGGGAGCTTCCAGGGCCAAATTCCCTCTCTCGAGGTCAGCTGGCACCTCTCTGCAGAGAGTTATCTAGATCATTGAGAGTTCAAGTGACTTGTTCAGAATGTATCAGAGGTGGAAGCTGGACCCAGGTCTTCTTGGTCAGCCCTCTATTCTGTGTTATGGCAGCAGAACACAAATGGTACAAAGACAAGGGACCAAGGGATTCAAGGTAAGAAACAGTACCATATTGAAATGTTAACTATATGTAGTGTTGAAAATATTAAGGAAGGAATCAAGATGGTGAAGCAGAAGGATGCACCTCTAGAAGCTCTCCTCCCACAACCCATAAAATACCTGTAAAAAAATCACTCGAAACAAATTCTAGAGCAACAAAAGCCACAAAACAACAGAGTGGAAAATATTTCCAGCCCAAGGCAACCTGGGAGACTGACAGAAAAGATCTGTCACACCAGGTGTGGAGCACAGCCCTGCCTAGTTTTGGCCATGCAGCAACAAGGACAGAACTGGAGTTGGCTTCAAGGCACCACCGGCAGCAGCTGTGGCTCCCAGATTCCTCAACTCACAAATGCCAAAGACAGTTTCAAAAGTCAGTGAGAAAGCCCTTTCAGTTGGGAGAGAAGGGAACACAAAGGTCTAGCCCTGGCCCCAGGCAGCCGCAGCTTCCATTGTTGGAGCCCTGGCCTAAAGACCCTGGGGGTGTTGAGCAGCTGATCAGAATCTCAGCCCTGAGATGGTGGCCTTGGGATGAGGAGGAGCACTGGTTGGCTGGTGGAGCTGGCGTAGGCTTTGGAGAGGGAATTCTACTCTCAGAAAAGAGTGCTTGTAGTTGCTCCCAGACCAGAGTGCAGGTTAGGAGAGGAGTCAACTCCTCTACCTTGATTGTGCCACCTTGGAGGAACTGAGAACTTACAAATCCCCAGAGTATACCTTCCTCTTGACAAAGAAAATATTAAGGAAGTACAGCAAAGCCAAAACATGTGTGATGGACAGGGATAAGAGGGAGGGATTGAAGCTGATGAGGACCATGAGCATATCTAAGAGGACTAAGTCAATGTCAACAGCAGAAGAAATCGGAGGAAAATTTCAGACCTAGAGATAGAATGATAGTGGGTAATAATAAGATCTAAGGTTTGACTATTTCTATCAGAAGCTTGAGAGGCTGCAAGGCTCAGTGGACACTGGGCCAAGAGTGGGAAGACGAGTTTAAATCCAGTCTTTTATACTTACTAGCTGTGTGACCCTGGGCAAGTCACTTAATCCTGTTTGCCTCAGTTTCCTCATCTGTAAAATAAACTGGAGAAGGATATGGCAAACCACTCCAGTATCTTTGCCAAGGAAACTCCAAATGGGATCACAAAGAATCAGACACAACTGAAAAATGACTGAACATCTGAAGTTTAGGTCAAGGTGAGAATCACAGAATCTCAGAATTGGGAAAGCTCTCAGAAGTCCATTTAGTCTAACTTGGAGCTAAAGAGGAATTTCCTTCATAACATTCCAACAAGTAGTCATCTAGCCATTTGTTCACAGCCAATAATGGGGGAACTCATGACCTCCTGAGCAACCCTTGATACTTTAGATAATTTTGTTAGGAAGTTTATCCTTATGTTGAGCGCAAACTTGTCCCTCTGCAACTTTTACATTTTGTTTCTAGTTCCATCTCTGGGGTCAAAAAAAAGACAAGTGAGATTCCTCTTCCATAATACAGTGTTTCCATACTTGAAGCCAGTGAACTGTCTTGTCTTCATTTCTTCAGGGTAAATAGACATAGCCAGTTCCTGTATAGATGGTCTTTATTTCCTTATTCCTAGATGATGCTTGTTTATTATGTATATAATTTCATAATAGTTTAAAGATAGAAGAAATTCAAGAGATCCTTCAAATCTCCTAATTTTAACAGAAACAGAACCTGAGGTCTAGCCTTTAAAGGTTGGATGACTACTTGTTGGGTATGTGTAGAGAGAATTCTTCCTCAGGATGAGTTGTATTAGAGGTTCATTCCCACCTAGAACCTATAATCACCTCATCTAACAGTCTCATTTTACAGATGAAGAAACAGAATCCTAGAGAGAAGTGACTTGCCCAAGGTCATACATTTGGTAGGTAACAGCTGGGACTCCAACTCCGATCTTTGTGACTCTAAGGCCAATGTTATTCTCTATATAAGATATTATTTTTCTACATGACACTAAATTATATCTTAGAAATTTCCTTTTGTCTGTATCCCTACTGGTCAAGGCAAGGTGACAAGCATTTATTAAGCACTTATTAAGTTCTAGGTGCTGAGAAAACAAAACCAAAATGTAAGACAATCCTTGCCCTTGAGGAGATTATATTCTAAAGGGAAAAGACAACATATGAAAAGGAGCTGAAGGAGGAGGAGGAAGGTACTTCATGGGCATAAAGATCAAAAAGTAAAGTAAAATAAAGGCTGGATAGCCTGAATCCTTTCCCAAAATGAAAGTCCTTGAAGGAGTTCACCATTGAGGGAAGGGGACTGGCATGGCAAAGGGATACTCCAAGATGAAGAGGCCTAGGAAATTCTAGGGTGAAATGGCAGCTAAGGGATGGTAGCAAAGTGGGAAACAATGGCAGGAGAGTTTGGGGGGAGATCACGGAAGGACATCTGGTTAAAGCTTCCATTTTCCTCTCTCACTTATGCTCAGCCTCTCTACACCAGCCCAGGTCTCTTTTGTCCATGATGTTTTAGCTCTTGGCTTCCAATCTCCCCCCAGAAACTGGTGACAAACTCTCTGGAAGGGAAGTGAATGCCAGCTTTCTGACTTCCAATTCAATGATTCCTTTCTTTTTTCTGTTCCCAGCATCCTAAACTCTATGCCAAATGTTATTAGCTTTACCTTATTCCAATAAGCTACTGATAAGACCCTCCTAGCCCTTGAAGGTCTGAATGACCCCTGTTACTCTCTCCTCCTGGTGTTCTGGAGCTGACTCATACAGCAAGAATAAAATAAATTTCCACTGTGAGCATTTGCATGACAGAAATGAACAAATGTTTCCAAACAGGGCATGATTAATGCTTTGTTGATTTCTAGAGTTTAAAAAATGATGGAAAAATGTTAATAAGGTAGATTAACCTTTTTTTTATTTTTGGAGGTAATTGGGGTTAAGTGACTTTCCCAGAGACATACAGATACAAGTATCTGAGGCTAGATTTGAATTCAAGTTCTTCTGACTCCAGGGCCAGTGCTCTATCCACCATACCTCCTAGCTACCCTTGTAGATTAAATTTTAAAGTGTGTTAGGGATACTTTTTTTTTTTTTTGGAGAGCCAGTTGTTAAACAATTAACCAGTACAAACTTCTGCTCTTCCCCTACAATTTCACCATTGACCCCATCCTCCCCTTTTGGTCAAAAGACCAGAGCTTCAGGATATTGGTAAACTGAGAAGCCATTGTGTTAGAAGGATCATCAAGAGGTACATTGAAATCAACAGGGATAAGGAGAGGCATTAAGGTGGAAAGAAATGCCAAACCAGGTGTTGAATTCATTGAGGAAGCAAGAGGTAGATAGATGATGGAAAAATGGTACTCCGAATTTCTTGATTTCTTTGTTCATAGGGTATAACTTTAGAGCCAAAAGGGACCTTAGAGGGTGGTAGAAGTGAGGGATGTGAACCTCAGTGATGAGGATATTGAGTGAGGGTGGCAGAAGAAATATCCAAAAATTTGTAAGAAGCAAGGAATATGCTCACTCTACCATGTGCTGGGTCAGAGTCATGGACTTAGAAAAGTAAGGAATGTGATTGGAAGCAAAGTTCTAATTAGAATATTGATGACAAGTATCCCCTTTCAGATGTAGCATCCTCCAGTGATTATCCTCACTTCCTAAGTCAGTAAACTGAGGCTCAGAGGGGTTTATTGACCAATATAGCTAATTCAGTGTCAGAACATGAATTCATAATGCATTGTTCACAGAAGATTTCTGAGGAAATTAAAATAGGAAACAGGAACATTAATCCATATGCTCCCAGTAGGAGGCAGCTAGGTTACTCAATGGATAGAGCACTGGGCCTGGAGTCAGGAAGATCTGAATTCAAATCTAGTCTCAGATACTTACCAGCTGTGTGACCCTATGCAAGTCATTTGACCTGTTTGCCTTAATCAACTGGAGAAGAAAATGGCAAACCACTTTTGTATCTTTGCCAAGAAAATCTTGTGGACAGTATTAGCATGCTATGGTCCAGAAGGTCACAAAGAGTCAGACATGACTGAATGACTGAACAACACCACTTATTTTTGTATCAAATAGGACAGAAAATGGGAAAGAACTTTTGGGGACAGAGGGGAAAGGATAGGTCAGGAAAAATCTCATTGGGATTCCTGGGAAGCCAGAAGATTACAACAAAAGCCCTGGTGGTCTGGATATTGGAGGGAGACATTTGAAAAGAATGAAAGGAAAAGGTGAATCCCAAGACAAAGCTTGACTAGTTAAAAGACCCATCCTTGTAAAAGAAAGTTAACTTTCTCTCTAACACTTTATTCCTCTTCTGACCTACTTAGGCCCTTTGTGTTCCATGTTGTCAGGTAAGGGGAAACCAGTGGGGAACATCACTGTATGAGCAAGGATGCCGAAATACACAGGAGGGCCTGCTGTACAGGTTCCTAGATCCGATTTTCTAAAAGGAGACCAATTTGGGGAGGTCATCACTCTAATCAAGCACATAAATCATTCACTTAGTTTAGGGGAAAATGTCAGCACCCTGAACGTCAGAGAAAATACAAATAAAGAAATAAAGATCAACCAATAGACAGGGCTTCCAACTGTTTGACCATAAGCCATACATATATCACACATCAACAGACGGTTAGATGGCCATTACATCCATAATTACCAAAGAGACAAGCACAAACATCTGGGTTTTCAAAGTTGGAGGGGCCTCCTTAGTGGCTGTGCAGAGTCTCATCTGGCCAAACAAGCACTTCCAATGAGTAAGCCCCAAAGTAAAACCTCACCTCAGAGTATTTACACACTTTTCAGAGCTGGGCCCTCTGATACAGTGCCTCAGTAGAAATTAACTAAAGGTACTTAAGACCTGTTAATGGGCAGGGAAGATCTAATTAACATTACAATCACATAGGAAGCAGTCTGTTGTCCTGGTTCTGGCTCAGCTTTATGACCCAGGTTGGGTAAATCACTCAAAGTCTCTGAGCCTCAGTTTCCCTCTCTGTAAAATTAGCAGTGACTCAGAAATTCTGCTACACAGTATCTTCTCCAAGGAAGAAAAGACAGAGGAAAAGATCCCATCTATACAAAAAAAAAAAAAATGTTTGTAGCAGCACTTTCTATGGCAGCCCAAAACCAGAAGCCAAAGTCTGATTTAATAGGGGAATGATGGAACAAAATATGGTATATGAATGTCATGGAATATTATTGTGCTATCAGTAATAATTCAAAAAGAGGGATTCAGAGAAATGGAGGACAGTGATCTGATAAAGAATAAAGCAGGCAACTCTAAAACCAACCATCCAGTGGTGGAATGCAACCTTTTAAAAAATGTTTATCTTTGCGATTTCTTGCTATAAGGAACTTCCTCTTCCAAGGTGCATCAAATCCTGCTCTGTAAGTCACCAGGGCTACTGAGAGGTTCAGTGATTTGTCCAGGGCCCCCCGACCAGTAGGTGTGAGAATCAGGTCTTCCTAATTCCAGTTAAACCCTCTGCCCCGTACCTGTGCATTTTCACTTGTCCCTGCCTATGCCTGGAATTTGATCCCTCCTCATTTCCACCTCCTGGCTTCTTTCAAGTCTCGGTAAAATCCCACCTGCAAGAGGTCTTTCTCCATCCTCCTTAATGCTACTGCCTTTCCTCTGTCTCAATTTATCCCATACCTATCTTTGTATGTTATATCCCCCATCAGACAGTGAGCTCCTTGAGAGGAAGGGCCGTCTTTTGTTGTTTCTTTATCCCTAGCACTTAGCATTGTGCCTGCCCACACAGTACGTGTTTACTAAATGGTTATTCATTAACTGCGATAATAAAGAAAGCAACACTGAAAGGCTATGATTCTTTGATCAATCTTGGTTCCAGAGGGTGGGTGATGAAACAGATTTTCTTCCTCTCCATAATCAAGTCACTGGAAAAAATAATTAATTATTAAAATTAGTTAATTAAAAGCTAATTTAACCAAAGGAAAGCCAGAATCTATTCATGTATTTATAAACAGTGGTGTGAATGAGGAAGTTGCATTGAGTGGTAACTGGACTGGGAACAGGTTTTTGCTGGTAAATATCTAATAACCCCAGCTCAAGAAAGGAAGGAAGGAAAGAAGGAAGAAAGGAGTGAGAGAGAAAGAGAAAGGAAGGAAGGATCAAAGGAAGGAGAGAGAAGAAAAGGAAGAAAGGAAGGAAAAAGAGGAAGGATGGAAGGAAGGAAGGAAGGAAGGAAAGAGACAGGCAGCAAGGGAGGAAGGCAGGCTACATAGTTTTAAGCTAAGTCTGCTTCATTATCATTTTCTTGATCGCGTTATTTAATCAAGCCCTAATTTGTAGTCTTGGTGATCTCTGACCAGTAAAAGCTCACACCTGAGATCCAGTCCAGATGGGCTCCAGCCATGCCTGAGTGGGAGTAGTTCCTGAGTTTGAAACCAGATTTTCTTTATAATCTTAGGTAGGTCATTTTCCTTTTCTGAGTTTTACTTAGTCTCCTTTTTTTTTTTCCAATGGTGAAATTGAACTAGATGATCTCCAAAGCTCTTCCCAGCTCTTAAATCCAGTGAGTACTAACTGTCCATTCTTTGCAGGGTCCTGTGCTTTGATACAGGTAAATCACATTTGCAAAATATGAGTACCTAAACTTTCTCTTTCTGGCTGGTGAGAGCCCTCTGGATATAATATATATATTCTTAAAGTTTTCAGGACATGGTATTGCTTTCAATAACCACACCAATACAATATATTATGCCAATTTTCTTTCCCCTCAGCTTCCAGGACCACCTGGGAAGTTATAAAGAACCACCAGTCTCTAGAGGGCAGTGATTGGACCACACCTAATTTGGACTATCCAGATCCCCTAATGGAAATCCACCCTATTGAGAACAAATCCTTAGACTATTAACCCTGCCCACAATCAGAACAGTAAGAGAGTTTTGTGATTAAGTTTGTGTCTTTAAAAAAAACAGTTGAAATTGGATTTTAATTAAAAGAAATAAAACATCAGCCGCCTTGTGAGGTTCAGCACAAGAACTTAAAACTAAAACAGAAAAGTGACTAGAAAATAACCCTTTGGGAATAACTTGAAACAGGAAAGAACAGGAGGAGAGGAACACTGGACTGGAAATAAGGAATCCTGAATTTTATTTCCATTTTTGCCATTTATTAGTAGTGTGACCCATGGCCATCTTTCCTTCTCCTCGCCTGGTTCCTCGTCTGTGAAATGGAAAGATGTTACTGGTACTCCTTCCCTTAAATGGAATTGGTATGAGAATGAAGGCTGCAAGACACTTTTATGTAAATGTGAGCTTTTACGAATGGGAACCCCTAGGGAGTAGGAATTATTT
Source organism: Bettongia penicillata ogilbyi (assembly GCA_023548195.1). Taxonomy (NCBI): domain Eukaryota; kingdom Metazoa; phylum Chordata; class Mammalia; order Diprotodontia; family Potoroidae; genus Bettongia; species Bettongia penicillata. The sequence continues at coordinate 14,666,951 of JAJHZJ010000177.1, forward strand.
CATTCTTTGTACTTAAAATCACTAGTGTCTAACACAGAGTAGTTGTTTATAATAAATGCTTACTTATTAACAATAATAGCAGAAAGCATTTATAAGGAGTTTACAAAGTGTTCTGCAAACCTCATCTCATTTTATTCTCACAACTCTGAGAGGTTCTGTTATTACCCCCATTTTACAGGAGAGTAAACTGAGGCAGAGGTTGTGATTGACAAAAACTACAGAGATTCTACAAGTCATTTTTTGAAACTCTCTGGGCCTCAGCTCTCTCTTCTATAAAATGATGAGGTCAACCTGAATGATCTCTAAGATCTTTTCCAATTAGGACATTCTGTAACTCCACAGTGATGACCCTTAGTATACCTCAATATACTTGAAACTGTTAAAATGTGATTTTTCTTCTTGAATCCAACATTACATCCTTTAAAAACATTTTTAAAAAATGTGTTTTCAGTTAAAAATGCATTTTAGGAATTCATCACTTGAACATGCTGAAGTTTTTAATTAAAGTTGAAAGTTTGTCTTATGACCTCCCTGGGCTAAATATTCCTGTTAAAGCGATAAAGGGTGATTAATTTTTACAAAGCTCAATATTGCCCCCTTGTGGTGTGCTCCTATTAGCTGATGGGAGCCCCTCATTCTGTCTCTGAAAGGAAAACTGGGTTCTGACTTTGTAGTTACTCCTGTCTCTATGTAAAAAAACAGACAAACAAAAAACAGAGTATATTTCCTGAACAAAGCATAAATTTAGCTCTCCAAATCCTTCTTCCTCAGGGAAATGTGTTTAAAAAAAAATCAAACCCTGGGTACAAACAAGATCCTTTAAAAAGGGCAGAGTTAGCAAGGGGGTTTGAAAACAAAGCATGGTGGACTTGGAAGGAAACTTAAAACAAGGATTTCCAGAGCTCAGAGACCCCAGAGTAAGATCTTACAAGTTCCTGGGATTATAGACTTAGATCTGGAATGGATCTTAGAGGACAGGTAGTCCAACCCCCTTATTTTCCAGAAGACACAGAAGCCCAGAAAGGTAAGTGAGTCGCTTAAGGCCACACAGTTAGTAAGTCTCGTCTAGTTCAATGTCTTTAGTTGCATAACCCCTCCCTCTTCCCAATAATTTTACAGATGGGAAAACTGAGTCACAAAGAAGTTAAGTAATTTGTTGAGGTCATGAGGCAGGGTCAGGATATGAGTTCAGGTCTTCTGATTCTAAATGCTGCTACTTCTAGTCCAAATATCTCACTTTACATATGAGGAAATTAAGGCTTGGAAAGGATTAGAGTTCCCAAGAAGAAAATAAACCACCGTAGTTAAGCCTATTTCTGAAACGGCACACTGTGGTTTGGTAGAAATGAACTGATCACCTTTTAGCTGCTGAAGGGCTTTTAGAATGACTTGGTAATATGACTTCTTTCAAGCCAAACATTTGCTTATTCAGAGACTCATCACTGAGCACTCTCTGGGTTATGGCTAAATCAGAATTCCAGTGGACAGAAAACCACTTGTCCTGAATTACTGAAGGGTGCAAAATGAGTCTTTTGGAAATGGTTAACAATTGCTAATTCTGACTTCTTAGTATTTATTAATACTTATTAATAGTACTTATTAATTTTATTGTGATACTGACACTATATATGGGTTACATACACTGTTGTATAGTGAACATAGTACAGGATCTGGAGTCAGAACGAACTGAGCTCAGATCCAGCCTCAGACACTTACTAGCTATTTGACTCTGGGCGGGTCACTCTGCCTGTTTCCTCAACTGAAAAATGGATCCCCATTTAGTAACACCTACTAATAGCACCTACTTTCTAGGGTTGTTGTGCAGATCAAAGGAGATAATATTTGTAAAGTGTTTTGTAAACCTTGAAGTACTGTATAAATCCTAGCTATTTTTATTAGGGCTACTAGGTGGTAAAATAGACCCCTGGAATCAGGAAGATATCACAAGTTCAACATGTCCAAAACAGAACTCATTATATCCCTTCCCCTGAACACTTTCCCTTGTCAGCTTTCCTATTGCTTTTAAGACCACCACCATCCTTCTGGTTACCCAGGGTTGAAAGGTTGATGTTCTCACTCTCCCTCACCCTGAAAATCCAATCTATTGGAAAAGCTCATTGTTCGTACCTTTTGCACATCTCTCATACACATCCCCTTCTCTCATGCCCTTATCATTTCTCTCCTGGGTTAAGGAAAGATTATCTTCTAAACACCCTCCCTGCCTCAAGTCTCTCCTTGATCTAATTCATTCCTCCACTCAACTGCCAAAGTAACTTCTCTAAAGTGTAGATCTGAAACCTACCCATGTCACCTCCCTGACCTCCAGGGTCAAATGTAAACTCCTCTGGTATGTAAAACTTCTCATGACTTGGTCCATTCCTCCCTTTCCAGTCTTCTCCAAGTTGCTCCCTTCCATACTCTGCAGCCTAGTTACTAGTTACATTGGTATACTAGTAGTTCCTCAGACGTGATGTTCTATCATCTGTCTCCAAGTCTTTGAACCAGCTGTCTGTCTGTCCCCTTTCACCTCTACCTTTTGTTTCCTTGGTTTTCTTCAAGACAGCTCAAATCTTGCCTGTTAGATGCATTTCCTAGTTCTTCTCCCCTTTACTTGCTGCTAGTGCCTTCCCTTAGACTACTTTCTGGTCCTTCTATACAAATTTTGTATGTACTTTGTTATTTACATACCATCTGTCACATTAGAATGTAAGGTCCTTGAAGGCAGGGACCTTATTTTTGCCTTTCTTTGTACCCCCAGTGCTTAGCGTTAATTGACTGATACACACAACTCATGGTGAGAACATGGTCAGAGGGCTTTTCATTTGTACTCCTTCCCAGGAGAGGTCTCAATCTTTGACAAAGACTCAGAGAGCTATTTGGAACCTCAGCATGAGAAAGTGGGAGAAAGGATGGAGATACCAAGTCGTACTCTCATCTTGAATAGTAGAATTTTAAGTTGACCAGATAGTCTAATTTGTACCTCACCCCTAAAGGAAGCCCCACTCTGTTAGATCTGTCAAGATGTCATGTAGCTTATAATTGCTTATAATCCCTTGAGGGAGAGGGGTGACCAAACCACCCTCTCCAAAGTCAGACCATTCTACTTTTGGAGAGCTCTAAAGTGAGAAAGTTTTTCACACAACAAACCAGCCTGTATTCTCATTCTTTGTAACTTATTTTTCCTCAGCACCCAGACAACTTCAGCACAAACCATGTCATTCCTAAAGACAATTACTGGGTGAGGAAACACTAGGTGTTGGATGAGAAATGGAGTATGGAATAAAAAAATTTCCATCAAAGACATTGTCATGCAGCAGATCATTATCAGAAAACAGATTCTTAGCTATCTCAAGCCATCACCAGATAAATAGCTATTTTCTTTCAGATGCCTTTACATTCTTTTACTGGGTTTATTTGCAAAAAGTGGTAGCACACTGAGGCATTTAAATACACACAGAATATGTTTTAATGCAAAAAAAAATAATCTTTTAAGTTATGGTTACCAGAGAGATATCAATCCGTGACACTGGATTTCTCATATATTAACAAATACGTCTATTGTACATGAGGATTTGTTTTTGTTTTCCTTTTTAACAGCTTATAATATAGGAAGAAGATTTCATGCATTGCTCTTGGACACAATCCAGGCTGCGCCCCTGTAGTATTGGTTAGGGGCCAGGTTAATTCTCCGAACATTCAACTCCATGGCAAAAGTCCTTGCTTTTTGGTAGAAAAAGAGGGATTTCTCCCGGTCCATGAGAAAGTTGTGGTAGATTGTAGCCAACCTGGTATAAATTTTCAGCTGAGCCCTCTTGTTTCCTAAATCCATAGCTGCCGCCAGGGCAAGGTGGTAATAACCAGCAGCATCAAATGGGTCCTGAAATACAACGATTATCATCATACTTACAATCAAAATAATAACTATACGAGTCTAGCAGATATGAGAAATAAAGAAATCAGAGACTTCACCAAGGTTTACAACTGGTCTGGAACTTAGTACATACGTCCTAGGGAGTTGCCTGAGACATCCAGAGATTAAGTAACTTACCCAAGGTCACACAGCTAGTAAGTGTTAAAACCTATCACTTTACCCATTATACCTCACTGCCTCAGTGCACATAAAAATGAGCTTTTGGGTTTAGAAAATGCTCTCCTTATAAGTCCTCATTAAGTGGCTTGCACAGGGTCAGGGAGTCAATAATGACCAAAGGGAATTTATAGCCAGGTTTTCTGAATCCAAATCCAAAGCACTTTCTAGTATACTGTGGTCATTTAGCTATGATCTCCACATGCAATGATAATATGATTACCCGAATCCATAGGCTTATGAACTAAGGAGCTATACTTTCTTCCCCAAAGGACATTCACATGCATAACGCCGATTTATCTCTGCATCTCCTCTCAAGATTATCCCTGGATCTGACCTGATATAAAACCAATTGCTTCCTGCTCCAGGGTCCCCCATCATTACTTAGTAACCACATTATAAAGTGCTATATAATGGCATTAGTGTGTTCACCAGAGTCCCGCAACCTTGTTTACTATTTCATTTGGATGATGTTCTATTTGAGGTTTAAAAAGTTGGTGTGATGGATTCTGGGGTTACCAGGATTAGCATTTACAGCCCCAATCTCCAATCCATTACGTGGTCCACTGAGCCTCCTGCCTCCATCAAGCATACCCACCAGACTACTCCCCTCTACCCTGCAAAAAACCAAACATCAATACACATAGGAACCTGCACTCAAGACTTTAGCTGTGAATGACTCCCCAGGCTTCGTCTCTAACCCTGACCGCTGCATTCCTGCCTTCCTAAGTTGGATGGTCTAACATGCAGTATTTGAGGATCTGCGATTTCATCCATGGCATTCCTTCCTACCCAACACCCACTTCTACCAGCGTGCACCGTAACTCCTCTATGACTTAGATTATTTCATGAACTACCATGACTAAAGACTTTCATCCACTGGTGACCAGTCTCCTAGTCTTGAGGCTTTCTAAGCTCTGCTAGGCTGATCCTCTCTTAAGTGCCTATATCCCTTTGACACAGGGGTTGTTGACCTGGTTGAATAGACCTTCCAAGTATCCATGAGTAGAATGCAGAGGAAAAATTACATCTTTGGATTTCTTTATTAAGTTTTATTAGGCTTCATTAGACTGCCAAAGTAGTCAATAAAACATACAAAAGATTAAGAATGCATTTTATGCATTTAGAAATAGGATTTTGAGAAGGGTTTTGGGCTTCACCAACAGCCATAGGGATCTGGGACATATAAAAAAGTTAAGAACAGATGAGAAAACTGAGTTCCAAAGAAACTGTGTCTTGCCCAAAGTCACACAGGCAATAAGCAGTAGAACTGGGTATCTAGAATCAAAGTCCTCTTATTCCAAATCCAGCCCTCTTTCCAATGTACTACACTGCCTGTTTTAAGGAATGGAATCCTTTGAGGTTCCCCTTCAGTACTTAGGGAAGAAATAATGCTTTATTAACAAGTTAACTTAGAGGACCAAGAATCCTTTCCTAAAAAGGCCCTCAATAAGTCAAAATAATATATAGACTTTAGAGCCTGTAATAATGATAATAACAATATTTTAACAATAACTAACATTGAAATAGTTTTAAGGTTCACAAAAGACTTTTCTCAACAACTCCATGACTTATCCATCACCGCATAGTTAGGAGGCATCAGAGAAAAGATCTGAACACATCCTATTTTCATGACATCATATGACAGTAGGTAGTATAAACATTCCCCTTATTTTTCAGAGGATAAAGCTGAGATTCACTGACTCGTCCAAGGCCAGGGGGCTCATTAAAGAGTAGAGGTAGGACTGAAACAAAGCAGCAAGGTTGTGCAGTGGATAGAGCGCTAGAGGCCTAAATTGGAATTTGGCCTCGGACACTTAATAGTTGTGTGACCCTTGACAAGTCACTTAGCCTTGTTTGCCTCATTTTCCTCATCTGTAAAATGAACTAGAGAAGGAAAGGGCAAACCACTCCAGTATCATTGCCAAGAGAAACCCAAATGGGTTCATGGAGATTTGGGTACCACTGAATAATAACAACCACAAAAGGATTGAGATTTGGCTCTCCTGATACTAAAGCCCAAGGTCTTTATGCTACATCCCATCTCTCTTTGTACCCATTAATCCATGAGGGTAGGGGGATGGATTCATTCATCCATTCATTTATGTGAGGTTTGACAGGGGAAGAAAAAATGTATAGTGGTATATAGCATGATCAAGGTGTTAAGGTATGGATACAGGCTGTGTGTGTGTGTGTGTGTGTGTGTGTGTGTGTGTGTATGCTGAGGTAGGAATGATAAAGGAATGTAAGCTTCTTGAGGTCAGGGATTGCTTTGTTTATGGCACCTCCCCTCCCCCAGAACCTAATACATTCCTTGTTGAATTATGTAAAAGATGAACACCACAAACTCAAGAAGCATCTTTGTATGGTGGAAATCTGGGGCCTAGACTCAGTTTCTCATACTAGTATGACTTTGGGCAAGATTTTACCTCTCTGGACCTCAGTTTCTTCATCTATAAAATGAAGGAAGTGGACTAGGTGACCAAAGAAGTTCTTTCTAAATTGAAATCTATGATCCTTGGCATATCTTGTGACTTGGCCTTGAGATGACCATCTGGACCTTTTAGTTTTTTATTGTATGGGGCTGTATGCGGATCATAAATTGATCATAGGATCCTTAAGTTCAGAGCTGATCTTGTATTCCTCCCAATAAGCAGTGCTAAATGAAAGTTGTTGGCAGACTGTCATTGAGTTACTTCCTAACTCAAGGATAGAGGTGACATTGTCTTTGTGCTTCCTCTCCCCTAAACTCTTGGCTTGTATCATGTCATAGCTCCAAGCAATAACAGTAACATAGCTCCAAGCACAGAATGCAGTAGACACTCAGTAAAAGTTTATTGAAGGGATAAGTCACTGTATGGTCTTGGGCAATAATAACAAATGCCAATAAAATGGCGGAACTCAAATTTATATAGTGCTTCAAGGTCTGCAAAGCTCTTTACAGTAAGTCATGTCATTTATAGAATAAAGGGGCTTTGTCTAGAGGTCTAAGTTGTCTAGCTTTTCCCTTCTATGTTCCTAAGACTGAATAAATACCAAAATTCCTTTTCCCATTAAATTCAGAAGAGACTGCAGTGATGGATTCTGGTCACTAGCTGTCACTGTGCATTCAGGCAGGGCAGAGAAAGCCAATGCTGAGAGGTAAATGATACAGGGATTTCAGCATCATATGTCAGAGGTAAAAGCAATTCTGAACACGGAAAGTCAGAGATGGTTGGGTTGTCTAGTCCAACACTCTCAGACTACATGGGAGGAAAGGGATTTGCTCAGGGTTACACAGAGTTCTTGAGATCTAATTTCATATGTCCAAGTAAGTAACAGAAATCACTACTTGGGAGACCTACTGGCACCTTAAACTCAACCAACTTCAAACTAAAGTTGTGTGACCTTAAGCAAGTCACTCATCCTCTCTGTGGTCTAGTTTCCTCAACTGGAAAATGAGAGGATTGGATTTTTAAGCTCCCATCTTCAGCTCAGACTATGAATTCCTCCTCCTCCTCTACAAATCCAATCTTCCTCTCAACTTTCCTGTTTCTATTGATGTTACATTCTCCCAGTCATCCAGCCTCATGTCCTCAGTCATTGTGGACTCACAAGTCTAATAGATTGTCATCAACTTGATAAATGAAATGGTATATGAAAAATGTTTCGCAAACCTTAAAAAGCTATGCAGAAACTTGTTGTTATAAATCCGTCTGTGACGGTAGACACACTTTACCATCCCCTCCTCTTGTATACTCTCTCCTGCTTAAGTTTTTAAGCTACCGAACCCTTCTGGTTCTGTTCCTTAGTCTCCTTTGTTGTATTATCATCCATACCCTGCCCTTCCTAAGCATGAGGTCTGTCTTGGCTCCTCTTGTCTGCACTCTCTACACCTTTCCTTTGGATCAACTTATCACCTCTCGTGGGTTCACATATCCTCTCTATGTTCAGTCATTTAGTCAGGTTCAACTCTTTATGAGCCAATGGGCCATAGCACACCCATATGGTCCATCAAGTTGTTTTGGCAGATACTGGAGGCATTTGCCATTTCTTTCTCCAGATGTTGAATGGTCTAGCTGCCCCCTTCTCTATGTTGATTACTCCAAAATCTATATAACGAACTTAACTCTTTCCCCTGAACTCCAGTTTCATATTACCAACTACTTACTGTACATTTCAGCCTTGATGTTTTATGGGGATCTCAAATGTAACACGTTAAAAAAGAATCTTATTATATTGTCCCTTAAACTCTCTCCTTTTCCAAACTTGCCTTTTCTGTTGAGGGCAAACATATCCAGAACCACACACTTGGAGTTATCCTAGACTCTTAGCTCCCCCAGATCCCCTCTATCTAATCATTTCCCAAGTCTTTGTAGTACCACCAGCACATCTCTTTCATCCATTCTCTCCATCACACAATCACCTCTCTAGCTTGGGACCTCATCATCTCTTTCTTGGACTATTATAATAGCTTCCTAATTTGTCTCCCTGCTTCTGGGGTCTTGCTGCTTTAATCTGTCCTCCACGTAGCTGCCAAATCTATATTCTGTTGTATTTCCCTTAATGTCACCACCTTGCTCAAAAAATCTGCAGAATGCTTTGTAGGCTTCTATTGTATGTAGGACAAAATATAAACCCCTCAGTCTGGCATTTAAAGTCTTCTACTGTCTGAGAAATGAAGAAACAAGATGGGTGGAGAGGTGGGGAATAGAGTACTGGGTAGAAGATGGAAAAAACTGAATTTGCTAGTTTGGGACTAGAAAGGTAAGATGCTACCTGAGAAGAATAGGCCAGAATAAGGTATAAGTAATCTAAACACTAGAAGGACAATGGATGGGTTATATTTGGCAGGGAGCTTTTTGACAAGCAAAGTGGATTGAAACAGATGGGGTGTAGGGAGGACATTATAGGTGAAATCTACCTATTCCAGAATTTGGCAAAATCGGTCCTTTGTGTTGACTAACTCAGAATAGCAGCTCTACTGAAAGATAACTACTGAAGATCCCAGTATATGGCAAACCCTAGTAGACATGGGAGACAGAAGTCCTGGATTCAAATCCTGCCTTTGTACCTGGATCAACTCACTTCCTTCTTGGGGCCCCAGGCATCTGTAAGATGAATTCAGGCAGTGGACTTCAAGTGATCTTTAAAGCTTCTTCAGCAATAAATCCTTTGCTGCCATGAAATGTCACCTCTTCCATTAAGTCTTCCCTGATATATCTCATTCTGCCTTACTCAATATTCTGAAGATACGGATCTTCTCCTAATAAGGAATTCTAGAACTTTGTACTTTTATGCACTGGTCATATTCTAAGTTGTGTTATATATTGCTGCAAAGACATCTTTTAATCTTACCTTTCCCCTGTCCAATCTCTATTTGGAATTTGGAATATTACTCTCAAGGACACCACTATCTTTCCAGTGTCCCAGGCCCATAACCGTAGTGTCGTCCTTGACTCCTCATTCTTACTCACTTTCCACATCTGAGCAATTGTCAAACCCTGTCATTTCTGTCTCCGTATTATATGCTCCTTCTCTCCCCTGGCTATTTCAGTGGTACAAACCCATTACCTCTCACCTAAACTATTGAAGTCTCTGCTTAATGAATCTGGCTGCCATGATCCATCCTCCACAAAACTGCCAATGTGACCTTCCTAAGGAATAGATCTGACCATACTGCTACTCAGTAAACTCAGTGGGGCCACATCACCTCTAGGATCAAACATAAAACTTCTCTGTTTTGCATTTAAAGTCCTTTAAAACCTAGGCTTATCCTTCTTCCCTCTCATCCCCATCCTTTCTATACAGTAATGGTCTCCACATACTTCACTCTGTAGCATCCTGGCCTACTCACACACGATGGCCCATCTCCAAATCTTCCCGTTGGTTGTTCCCCACAGATGCTCTCCCTTCTCACCTCTACCTCTTGGGAAAACATCCTTGGTTTTCCTTCAAGACTCATCTTCAATGCTACCTTCCGCATAGGATATTTCTTTTTACCCCCAATTGCTAGCAGGACATTGTCCTCCAAGATCACCTTGTATCTGCTTTCTGATCTGCTTTTACGTACCTGTGTATGTATATAATCTAAATAATTTGAATCTAACCTCCTTGAGGGCAAGACTACCTCAATTTTGGTTTCACAGCCCCAGAGTCTAGCACAGGACATGGAAAAGCAAGGGCTTAAAAAAAATGCACCACTGATGGATTGATTCTAGACTACAGGGGAAGAGACTTTGTCTGATTTATCTTTGAATCTTCAACCCCAAAATCTAGCATGGTCCATTGCATGTAATTAGCATTTCATGCTTATTTAATCCAAGTTTTTTTCAAAAATGAAAGTTGATAACAGTAGAAGCAATAACGATAATAGTTCAATAATAAAATATTGATAAATAAAAAATCTATTTCAATAATTAATAATAAATAGCTATTGTAATTTTTATTATAACGAACACTTATTTACACAGTACTTATCATGTGCCCGGCACTGTGCTGAACACTTGGTAAATATTATGTCATCTGATCTTTACAACAATGCTGGGTGGTAGGTGCTATTATCATCCCCACTTTACAGATGAGGAAACTGAAGCAAACAGTTGAAGTGAATTGCCCAGGGTCACTGAGCTCGTAGGCATCTAAGTCTGGATTTGAACTCAGGGCTGACTGACTCCAGACTGGGTGCTAAATTTAGCGCTGGGTCACCTGGTAACTATGCAGTCATACCTCTAATAACAAGAAGCTTCCTGCCTTGCTGAATCACTTAACCCACAGTGGAGGAATTCCTCCTCGTCCCCCAAATCCAGCCCAAAGTAGTTCTTGAAATTGTGGATAAGCAGAAATTGTGTCTGCCCAGGGCCCACTGGGCCCAGTCTGCTCCACATACCTTTAGATCGTAGAATATGAGGTCCCCCAGGATCAGATACACCTTCACATAATACAAAGTCTCTTCATCAAATTCCAGTGGTGACGAGCACAGAGACAGTGCCTTGAGGTAAAAGTGTTCTGCCAGCTCACAGTGCCCCAGGCGATGGTGGACAGCAGCCAGCCTATGGTAGGCCACCCGCTCGTTTAACTGGCTTCCTGAGGGAGGCAACGTCGGGGTGGGGAAGGATGAGTTAGATCAAGGACGCTGCAGATTTCAACCTATGGATGATGTTTCTTTTTCCTAAAGAAACCCACGCATCACGTAGAAGCAAAGGACTCAGAGAGAGAACAAACACACTGGGTCACCAAAGCTCCAGGTGGACAGTGATCTTGTGACCACTAATCACTTTTATCAGTATCTTCTTATTTATTATATTCAGAAATTTGACAGTGAGGGGTGGAGGGACAATTATGCTATGATAGAAAGAGACCTGACCGGAAGTTAATCAAGAAACAGGTTCAACTCCTAGTAGTGTCATGAGTTACATTGTGATCTTTTAAGGAAGTCACTGAGTGACAGTTTCCATATCTGTAAAGCAGGAGTTTGGACACATACTCTCTCAGACCCCCGTCTGGTAATGATGATGGATAACAATACTACAGTGCTTTTAAGGTTTGCAATACCCTTTTCATGTTATCTCATTTGATCCTTAAAACAACCCTGGGAGGTAGGAGCAATTATTATCATCCTATAGATGAGCAAACTAAGATGGTTGCTGTTTGTCCCTCATACTGGAAGAGGAGCGATGGCATCACAGTATTGGCATCAAGGTACAATATGTTTGCCTGCGGTTGATTAGTCCAATACGAGCTCAAAAGGCTCTATAACAAGTCAGGCACACAGAGTTAGACATTTGGGATGGAGATGTCTCTGGATCTGTGCATCTCCTGTTTTCTTTGTTCTACTGTGATTTTACTTTGCTCATGGAACCCTGTACCTTCTTTGATACTGGGTGGTCCTGTGCCAGCATCTCCCACGTCTCACAATTGATATTAAACGTCTTCAGAAAGACCTTGAGAGTGTCCTAGTATGGCATCCTCTGAGTATGTTAAATCACATGCCTAAGAAAGGGTTCAAATTCGGGTTTTCCTGACTTCAGGTCTAACTTTATCCATTGCACCACCCGACTGTCTTCTAACAGTCTGTATTCTGTGTTTTAGGATTCCTTTAGTGGATAGAATCTGGACCTTGAAGCCATGAGGACCTTGATTCAAATTTTGCTTTTGATACCTCCTAACAGTGTGACAATAGGTTAACTCATAAGCCTCAGTTTCTTCATATATACAACAAGGACAAGAATAACTATGCTGCCTTTCTTGTGGTTTCATCCTAAGGGTGAAATGAGATGATGTATCTAAAGCACTTGGCCAGTTTTTAAATATAAATGTCAGTGGTTACCATGATATCCTCCTCCTTCTAATGAACAAATGAGATAATATCTGTAAAGTTAATTAGCACAATATCTGATACAGAATAAGCACTTAATAAATGCTCCCTTTCCTCCTCCCTTTCTTTTATCCCCACCTTCTTCCCCATCCCCTTTTCCTCCTTTCACCTTCTCCTTCCCATCCCATCCCATCCCATCCCATCCCACTCCTATGCTACTGTTACTACCACTCACCCCCACCATAATTCTGATCATTGGCAAAGGTGGGGCAAGGAACAATGAGTGAGAATGATGTTCTCATTCACAGAAAGTCACTAAGGCCCCGGGCTTACCTAAGTGTATACTGAGGGCAAGGGAGGTATGTGCAAATTCCAGACACTCCTGGTGCGACTTGAGAAAGTACAGCAATTCCACCAACTTGTTGCACAGTCGGAGTTCAGTCTCCTTATTACCAGTCCTAATAGCAAGAGGAAGAGCACGGTCCTGGAAAAAACAGCCACCACCCACCAGTAAATAATATGCTGTAACAAATGCTATTTTCAAACATCCAGGCTCTGAACCCTAGAGTTACCCTCATGTTGACATATCCAGTTGCCAAATCTCTCCAGTTTCACCTCCAGAGAGAGTGCCCTTCTCTCTAAGATAATATTTATAAAACATTTAGCACAGTGCCTGGCACATAGTGCTAAATAAATGCTAAATAATAAAGTTACCATTATTAATTTTTCATATGCTCATCAGCCTCATTTCGATCCTATACCTTTTTGTCAAGATTAGTGTATTAGACTCCCAGTTGGTCTCCAGTTGGAAGACTCTCCTCCCCTCTCTAGTCTATCCTCTGCACAATGTTCAACATAACCTTTCTATAACACAGGTTTGACCAAGTGCCCCCTCTGCTCAAGAAGCTTTCGGTGGCTTCCTATTACCTCTAAGATAAAACACAAACACCTTGGTTTGACATTTAAAGTCCTTTACAGTCTAGTTTCCACCTAGCTTTTTAGACTTATTTCACATTATTCATCATCAGGTACTCTTTATTGCAGACAAATTGGACTCACTCCTATTCCCCATACTCACCATTTTATCTCACACATTCAGACATTTGCACAGGCTGTTTTTCTCCTTGCACCCCACTCAAACACACACTCACCTGTACTATTTTCCTCTCTCACTTGTAACTCTTGCTATCCCTAGCTTCCTTTCAAGTTTATGTTCAGATGCCATGTCCAGCACAAAGTCTTTCTTGACATCTCCCCCACTCCTCAGTTGTTAGTGTTCTCTTCTGCCCCCTAATTACTTTGTGTTTTACATTTGTTTATCTATATCCATATTATCTTAGAGGTAAGATAGAGCCACTGAAGTTTCTTGTATACTTCCCAGTAGAAGAAAAGTTCTTTGAGGTCAAGGACTGTTTTATTTTCTGTCTATTTCCAACACCTAGAATAGCATTTTGCATATGGTAGGTGTTTAATAAATTGAGGACAAGGATGAGTCATTGAGTCATATTGATTGTGGATTACATGACTGACTTAGATGTCTATGAATTAGTTGACTCCGACTGTTGAGGTTCACAGCTATGCCTGTGTTCTGGGACTGTAAAAAAGGTTAGTCTTGTCTATGTGATTCTGAGAGTGCTAAATATAGACCAAGGAGCAACAAAGCTCAGAACATACCTAGACCCCAGAGGAGGAAAACCAGGGCATCTCTACAGTAACACCGCTCCGTCTTTGCCCAGAGGCGATTAATGGCTGACTTGGAATTTCAGAAGCATAGGAAGTTAGTGTGTCCTCAGAGCTCTAGTCCCCTGGCTAGAGGAGGGAAAAGTTCCTAAACTCTGTTGAAATCTTGAAGGATTCTTGACTAATAAAATCCTGGAATCTAGCCCTACTGAAGTAAGGGGTAGCTCTTGGGCAGTGCCAACCACTTAGGGAAGAAGCGGGAAAAAGTATCATGGGAAAAAGGGTATCATCACAAAGTTAAAGGAAAGGCAAAGGAACGAATCTATGATGTGAGGGATCAAAAGACCTAGGCCAAGGCCTCTGTGCTTACTGTGAAGACCGTGAAGATCTGATGGGCTGCCACTCTATAATGCCCAAGTCTGATTCCCTGCTGAAGGACTCCAAGTCCTTTGGGTAGGACCATACAGTTCCACTTTGTGGAAAAAAGGGGGACTCATCACAATGTCAGGGGGTTGTTCAATAAGCAACCTTAAGAATGTTGGCCTCTTAGAAGGGTCCAAAACCCTTTGGCAGGATAAGGCAGAAAGCTTCTTGGGTGAAAGCACAACTGGCCAACATTCTGGGGGGCTGCCACTCTGGCTACTCCATTTGTTTTATTTCCGAGGGTAGCTCAAACCCCAGAATAGAGCTACAAGACTCAAAGACTGCTCCTGGTGGCAAAGGTGGGACTCAGGTGAAAGAATTATGTTGACTGTTTATGGATTACTATGAACCCTTTGGTGTGTTTTCTGAACTTTCTGTGGGATAAACTCATCTCTGCACTATTATCTTGAGTGCTTACATTTTTCAACTCATAGCTATAGAAATCTAGACACCAATTACAATTTATATTCTGAAATTTCCCAAAGGAAACCCTGAGTAGGGGAAAAATGAGCCAAAGACAATGATTTTTGAGACCAGGATTAAATACAGTCCATGAAAGTTCAGTACCTTGGGTTCTACAATTAATTATTATACAAAAGAGACTAATATAAGATAAGATATAACAGGCAGATTATGGAGGGCCTTGAATGCTAATAGAAAGAACCTGTATTGAATGAAGAGCTCAAAAGGTTTCTAAGGAGAGAAGTGTAGTGAGATTTGTGTATTAGTAAGAATAGTTTGGTAGCCTTCATATACTAGACAGAAAGATATGCTTAAAGGTGTTTAAAAAAGTGCTTCATGTATTATTTAATTTGATCTTCATAACAATCCATTGAGGAACGTGTGTGTGTGTGTGTGTGTGTGTGTGTGTGTGTGTGTGTGAGTGAGTGTATTTGTGAACATCTAGGTGGCACAGAGGATAGAGCACTGAGTCTGGAGGCAAGAAAATCTAAGTTCAAATGAGGTCTCAGAAACCTACTAGCAGTGTGATTCTGAGCAAGGCATTTAACCTCTGTTTGCCTCAGTCTCCTCAGCTATAAAATGGAGACAATAGTAGCACCTACCTCCCAGGGTTATTGAAAGGATTGAGTGAAATAATACTAATAAAATGATTAGCATAATGCCTGGGACATGGAAGTACTATATAAATATTAATTCTTACATATGCACAAATATATGTGTATACATCCATGTATACACACATGTCCCTTATATGCACATATGCACACATACTCTATGTATATCAGCATATTTATTGTGGTAATATGTGGACATACATGTATGTACATGATACATGTGTGTGCATACACTATTATAATGTCTACATGTACTTGATCCCCACTTTATAGTTGAAGAAACTAAGGCTAAGAGAGATTAAACATCTTCCTCATGGATGCACAGTGACTAAATGCCAGAGATGAGTTTCAATCCCAGATTTCTCCTGACTTCAAATCAAGAAGTCTATTCACAATACCACATAGCCTAGAAGCAAGAAAAAAACAGCAGGAGACTTAAAAAAAATTCAAGCAGATTACACTGAGTGCCTTTAGCCGTGGCAGTGGAGAAGAGATAAAGAAAGCTAGGAATTTTAGCAGGTTGGACTCTCTAGGATTTTGGCAGCTGATTGGACTTGGGTGGGATTTGAAAGAGACAGATCAAAAAGGGGAAAAGGGGAGATGGGAGTGAGGGGGAAGAGGGATCAAAGGTTTCTAGATTTAGAACTAGAAGAGGCCTTTAAGTTCATCAAGTTCAACCCCCTCATTTTACAGAAGAAGAAACTGGAATAGAGGACAGAGGAGGGGGGGACAAAGTAAAGAAAAGAGAAAAGCAAAAGAAAAGGAGAGCAAGACAGGCCCTGTTTCTAAGGAATTTACAAGGATGGGAGAATAAGAGTACCCTCGTCAAGGTCAAAGGGAGTTTAGATACTCGGGTTCATTCCTGGATCCAACAAAAGCCATTTGAACTCTAGCTTAGATCCCTGTTTTCCACTCTTTTTAACCTTCAAGGAGTCCTAGCGCCCACTCACTCTGTAGAAAGACACTGCCTTTTCTCTCTCCCAGGAACCGTTGAAGAATATGTCTCCAGCAGCTTCAAACATTTCCAACCCCAGGCTGGGATCTCCAGTGTAGAGTGCAGCATCTTGAGCCACCTACAGTGAATAGGGAGCCTTTAATGATTCCCAGCTTGTCAGAGTCATAAATCCCCAACCCAAGGGGCCCATTTCCAAGCCAATGAATGGTTCAATTTGGTTTCAGAAATAACCCTTCTCTCTGATCACACATGGAGGCCTCCCTCCTCCTTCTAGTTTTACAAACCACAGACCCCTGCCCCACCCTCACCCCCCTCAACCCAATATTCATATGTACATCATAGGAAAAATTTTTCTTATTTTTGTCTTAACCTCCTTCTGGTGGTCAAAAAGCAATAGGAGAATATAATCTCTTTGACCACTGTGGTTACCTCCCATTTCCTGAGTACTGTAATGTTCTTCATACACAGTAGCCCTGTGATATAAGCCATGTAAATGTGATGATTCCCAGTTTACAGGGGAGAAAAGTGAGGCTCAGAGAATTCATGTGACTTGGATGGGATGATATAGGTAGGAAATGTCAGAGCCAGGATTTGAAAGGATTTGAAGGATTTAGACCTTACTATGGTCTAACCCTATTTTAAAATCTGAGCATAATTAGGTAGCCCTTTAGTAAACCTGATATGATGGCATAATGGACAGGGTCCAACCAAAAAGTGATAAATACTATTAAACTTGCTACCAAAGCTTAAACATGATTTAGTTTACAAAGTTCTTTCCATACCAAAAACCCAAGACTTAAAGCAAGGGGAAAGAGAAATTTAGACCAAGGGGACAAATTCTAAAACTGGCTATCAAAATAAGAGAGATTAGAAGAAATAGTGATTCTGGGGAAAAGGTCTAAAAAGAAGAGGAAAAAATCTCAATAGCTTGCAGATATCTACAGCACAGTGTTTTGTAATCCCAAAGTGCTTTCTATGTGTAATGCTATTTGGTCCTGTTGACAATGCCTTGAAGTATATAAAAGAAATCATATTATTCCCATATAATAGATATGAAAACTGAAGCAAAGAGAATCAATCCATCCATAAACATTAATAAGTGCCTACTATGTGCCAGGCATAAAGGTTTAAATGACATGCCCAAAGTCACAAAGTGAGTAGCAAAGTCGAGATTCAAACTCAGGTCTCTTGATTACAGAACTATAACACTATGTATACTTAAGTACAAAGAGGCCCACAAAGAAAGAACCATAAACCCAGTCTGACTGCAAAGTGTCAAACTGAGGAAAAAGGCAATTTTGGTTATATTGTCCTCTGCCCTCATCAGACCACACCAAGAGCATTGGATTCAGTTTGGGGAATAATAATCTGGAAAGTATCTAGAAGATGAAAAGAGAACTGGAAGCCATATCCTTTAAGGATCAATAGAGAAAATGAATCTTTACGCTGGAGATGAAAAGACTTGTTTGAGGAGATGGAGGCAAGGGGTAGGATCATGATCACTGTCTTTAATTTTTAAAGAGTTGCTGTATAAAAAAGGGATTAGAAGCCCTGCCTGACCCCTTAGAGAGGAAAGAAGAGGAATAGATAGAAGTTGGAGGGGGAGAGATTTCAAGGTGATAATGGGAAGTACTTTTCAGCAACCAGATGGGCTATGGCAGGGAGATGTCTTATTCCCTTCTTGAAGCAATATTTTCCATGACACTAGTGCTTTGGTAGGTCATAGACTTGGTAAAACTCTGAGGTGTCTTTCAGTTAAAGAGATTCTCTTCTATAGTATTATTTGTTTCAAACCATTTCCATAGTAGAGGAAAGCATTGGTATATGGGAGCTGGAGTTGCATTTAGCAAATCTGTTCTGACCTACTTTGGGGTTTGGGTATAGGCTTCCTGGGGAAGGTGGGCCCTAAGTTGAACCTTGCTAGAAGGGTAGGCTTTTGTGCAAAAATACTGCCTTAAAGACACAAAAATGGTGATTTTGAAAAATGCTGTCTTAATACTCTACTATATCCTAAATGAATCTAATTTGACAAAAATTTACAGAGCACCATTTTATGCCCAACCCTCTGTTTATACAATTTAGAGCTGGGAAGGATTTTGTGAGACCATCTTGTCCAATGTTTTTGTTTTCCTGTACAGTTAGTCAACAGACATTTATTAAGTATTCATTATATATCAGGAACTATAGGAAATCAAGACCTGGGGAAATGAATTGACTTATACGAAGTCACACATGTGGCAAGCAGCAGAGCTAAGATTCGATGCCACATCCTCTGACTCCAAATTCCCTACTCATTCCATTACGGCCCACTCCTCCGACCTAGGCACTGGGGAGACAAAAATGAGTAGAGGGTCACCTGCCCTTTAGAAGCTTATAATGGAGTGGGGTTTGGAATAGAGAAAAAAGTGCAAGCAAGCCCTTCAGCTAATCTTTAATAAGATAATGTTTTATGTTCTCCCCTCCAGCACAATGTAGGCAGCAAGGTATCACCATGGATGGAGTGCTGGACAGGGAGTCAGGAAGACCTGAGTTCAAATCTACCCTCAGACACTTATTAGCTGTGTGACTGTTAGCAAGTCATTTAACCTCTCTGAGCCTCAGTATCCTCATGGGAAAATGGTGATAATAATAGTAACTGCCTTACAGGGTTGTGGTAAAAATAAAATGAGATATTTGTAAAGCACTTTGCTTAAAGAGCTACATAAATGCTATCAGTAGTATTAGTGTCAATTTGCTTACCCTGCCAACAGAGCATACTTAGATTTAACTTCAGCAATCACTCATAAACTGAACCCACCTGAATGTATAGATCTACTAATTCAGTCTGTCTTAGAATATAATAGATCTTTCCTGCCTGGAGCCAAGCACAGGCCTCTTTTTCTTTCTTCTGAAGGTCTATAAATATTCCAAGACTTCTCTTAGTATATTCAAGGGCTGACTTGTAAGCTCTGAAAAAAATAAAAATTATGATAGCGATCCAAGTCATAAAATTAAATTTTAGAAATATTTAGAATTAGAATTAAGAATTTAGAAATAGAATTAGAATTAAAATTTAGAATAGAGTTTTAGAGAAAGGAATTTGGAGATAATTTAATCCAATTCCTCATTTTATAGAGATATAAACTGAGTCACACAGAGAAGGGGAAGTGACATGACCATGTCACATATCAAAAGGCAACTAGGTGGTACAGTGGATAAAGCACAGGGCCTGGAGTCAGGAAGACTCATCTTCATGAGTTCAAATCCAGTCTCAGACACACTTACTAACTGTGTGACCCTGGGCAAACCACTTAATCCTGGTTTCCTTACCTATAAAATAAGCTGAGAAGGAAATAGCAAACCACTCCAGTATCTTTGCCAAGAAAAGCTCCCAAAAAAGGGTCATGAAGAGTCAGACATGAATGGAAAACAATTAAATAACTAAATATACATCAAATGAGTGATAAAGCTAGGATTTGAACCCAAATCTCCTTACTACAAACCCAGTGTTCTTTCTAGCATAGACTGCCTTTTGCCAAAAGCTATTTCTCAGATATATTGTGAACTTTTTCTTGATAAGTCTTCAAGAAAATGGATTTCTTTTTTTTTGCATTCTGCATTATTTCTTTCTCATGCACTACCCCACGCTGCCAGGAGTTAAATTCTCATGTAAAGTTTCTTTCCACTAAGGACATTATGAGGAGTCACAGCCAGAATCCCTTTGTTGGGTGGTCTCCCACATTAGGGCTCATGATTCATCTGTTGTGGGGAAAGACTTTAATTTGGAAGAATAGGGAAAAAATGGCTTTAAAAAAACTAACAGAGTTATAGTTGCAAAGTTCTTTATTTTCATCATCTTGCATCAGAGATGACCAGTCTAGTAGAGTGAAAAGGAACATCAGAGGATATGGTTAGGCACTAAAGTTAGGCACTGTCACTTCCTAACCTGTGTGATCTTGGGTAATAATAACTAGTATGTACATAGCAGATGTTTGGCAAATGCCCAGATCATCTAAGATGGAGGCACCCAAGTGGAGATGCCAAAGCTCTTGTCTCTCAGAAGGAAACTCTAAATGGGCACCTTCATCTTAGAAAATATGGACCTATGCTAAATACCCTCTAGATTTATACAGATTTATAACTTCAAGGTTTACAAAGTATTTTATGAATTATCTCGACTGATCCTCATAACAGTCTTTGGAAGTAGTTGCTTTTATTACCCCCATTTTATAGATTAGGAAACTGAGACAAACTGAGGTTAAGTGACTTGCCCAGGGTCAAGCAGCTAGTCTTAGGACTGATTTGAACTCTAGTCTTCCCTCCAAGTCCAGCCTCTATCTATTTCACCATCAAGTTACTTTGAGTTACTTCATTTCAATGATGCTATATGTAATATGCATCTTCAGTTTTATATATATATATATATAAAATTGTCCTTGCTATTCTATTATATATATATAGAATACTTTATTTGATGTTTAAGTTCAGAATTTTTTTTTTAATTTTAAAACAGCACAACTGAAATGGTACAAGATATGATGGTATACTTATAAGTCCAGTGAAAAGACATCAAGGTAACTAAGCCTGACCTTAAGAGCAAAACTCCACAGAAGTAGGAGTTAGGAGATGTGAGTTCAAAGTCTTGGCTCTGCCACCAGCTTTCAATGTTAGGCAACTCAATTCCTCCCTAAAGGCCTCACATTCTTTCTGAAAAATTAGGGAGTTGGACCAGATAGTCTCTAAATACCCTTTTAGCTCTTTTCAGTTATTTTTCAATCATATTTGACTCTTCATGACCCCATTTGGGGTTTTCTTGGCAAAGATACTGGATTAGTTTGTCATTTCCTTCTCTAGCTCATTTTACAAGTGAGAAAACTGAGGCAAACAGGGTTAAATGACTTGCCCAGAATCACATAGCTAGGAAGTACCTGAGGCCAGATTCAAACTCAGTTCCCCTTGACTTCAGGTCCAACACTCTATCCACTGTACCACCTAACTGCTCAAATTTAGGTCCAACATTCAATATTTTGTGTTCTCTTCCAGTGCTGACATCCTGAGGATCAACAATTCCTTTTCCATGTAACCATATGCAAAATCATCCAGCCATACCCAGTGAGCTCCCAAACCATTCAACCTATTTTATGCTTCTTACCTTTCCGTGCCTAAAGAAAGATATAGTTGACTGATGGTTTCCAGTAGCTGCCCTTCTAGAACTTTATCTGACATCCTCCTGGCCAAGGAGAGTTGATATTCATTGTAGATGACACACTGGGCCTCATTTGGCACGATGGCACTGTAGAAATGACACAGTGACTGAATTGCTTGGAGCTGGCCTGGGAAAGTCAGTAATAAAGGAGGAAAGAAAGAAAGAGTGAGGCACAAAGTATGACACAGCCCATCTGTAGCCACAGGGTTTGATTACAGTTCAGGAGTTAAAACCAGAAATAAAACTGGCCTGGAACAGACAGTGTGGTGTGAGGGAAAAAGCCCCACGGTACATAACAATGACAGGGCATATTTCTTTGTCACTTTACAGTGATGGTTGAATTGAATTTTCCACTTAAATATACTTTTCCTCCTAGAAGCCTCGTGAAGATAAAAGCATCACCATGCCCATCTGAGAGATGGAGAAACTGAGGCTTAGAAACATGAAGCCAACTGGGCAAATAGCGGCACCATGATTCCTTTGAGGTATGACATTTAGAGTCAACATTCATGAAAAATTTCATAAGGGAAATAAGTATGTTTCATGAGTTTGAGGTGGGTTTGGAAAATGAGCCCAAGGAAGTCTTGGAGTCCAAGGAACTCTGGAATAAATTCTTCTGGAAGCTCCCAGATTTGCCTGATTTTCTCTTAAGATCTGTTTTAAACTCCAATGATGTCATGTTCTAAGGTCCCTCCCAGGTTTGACCTTCTATGGTTTTATACCCAGACCTGTAAGCATTGAAGTTTTGTACTTGAGGCAAGGGGCATTCAAAAGGAGAGATTACTGTGGCCAGTGAGGGGGCAGAAGATAGGACAAGGAAGCATGAGGTTTCTTGGATGCTGAAGGTCTTCCAGTGTTATCACTGACCTTTTAATTTCAGTATGCTGGAACAAGAGACTGTTCACTCTTTCGCAATTTTGACCTCTACCTGCACCCCATGAATCACAGTTACGGTAGTGATGCCTTTCCACTCCATCATTAGAATGTCATCACTCAACTATGTCAAAAAAAAAGGAAAAAAAGATAGGAAATGAAAGGATAGCAAAAGAGAGGAAAGGAAAAGTGGAAAAGAGAAGGAAAAGGAAAGAAAAGAAAGGAAATGATAGGAAAGGGAAGGAAGAGGAAAGGAAGGGAAGGAAAGGAAAACTAAAAGGAAAGGGAAAGGTAGGGGAGTGGAGAGAAGAGAAAACAAGGTGGGAGGGAAGGGAAGAGGAAGGGAAAGCCAATTGTAGTACAACTTCAGGCAGGTCCAAAACAGGATAGAACCAAAGTATTTCCTTTGCTTGTTTATGTTTGCTTTGCTTTGTTTTGGCCTATTTTAGAAATGTCATGTTAGAGCTGAGACTATCCAGTCCAACTTACTCATTTTACAGATGAGAAGACGGAGGTTCATATAAATGATTTGCCTAAGGTCATTTAAGCAGTAACTCTCTGTAGAAGTAGGATTTGAACTCAAGTCCTTTGACTTTAAATCCTGTGCCCTCTTCCATCTTCTGTCAATAGAAGTAGACCATTCAGCACTATAGGCAATTGTCTACCAGTCAAAAATAACTGCCATGAACTAGAAAAAAGACAAATATGTTCTGACTCCAAGTGGGTGCCCAGGGGGAGATGGAACTAACACTTACTTTCAAAATGACTCATTTCCATGGCCACCAGGAATGCCCACTCATAATAGCACTTTCCTTTCTCCTGTTGGGCTCTGTTGGTATAATGCTGCCCCAGCCAGAGGAGAACTTGGACGAATTCTCGGCCACACACAGTACTTGGAAGTTGGGAGAAGAGTTTTACTGCTTCAATGAAATAGTGTTCAGCTAGACCACTGGCATTAAAGTGGAGACAGAGAGCCCCAAAGTTTGCCAGGACAACTGCTTGGTCCTGAACTGTGCCAAGCTCTTTGGAAACACGGAGTGCTTTGTAGTAAGTCTCAGCTGCCCTCTTTGTCCTGTTCATCCTTTTCAGGGCAATGGCAGCCATGTTATAAATAATCCCTAATTGCTGGGGGTTACTTCTGGAGGACTCTACAATGGACTCTAAGATCCCCAATGCTACTGGATTTTGTTTGTGCAGAATGTGCAACCAAGCAAAAGAAACTAAGTTGTTAATGACCTGGCCAAGGCTGGTTGAGTCATCTGCTTCCACAGCTTTCCAACCATACTCAATGGCCTCTTCGTATCTCCTGTGGTAGCTGTAGAGTTCTGAAAGGCTACGATAAAGGGAACCACAGAGTTTTTGCTCCCGGGAAGTCATGGCAGAGGACAGCGCTTGCTTGAGGTAGTGTGCAATTTGGGATGGAAGCACATGGTCCACCTTCCTCAGGCCATAAAGCTTGGGGGTATTCTGAACGACCAAGTGGACACTCTCCAAGGAGCTCATGAAGGTTCGTGAGCTCTGGAAAGAGGCGACTTTGATACAGCTCAGTGTAAGGTGAGGCAGACATTTTCTGCTGTAGATCTCCCCAAGATGAAGGTAACAATCTGTAGACCATGAGCTATCCCATAAACCCAGTTCACCATTCAAAAGCAGCAGCCTCTCCAGGAAGGGCAAAGCTTCTTCTGACTGCTTGAGGTTAATATAATGCTTGGCCAGCAGGAAACAGATCCTGGCTTCTGCCTGATGACTTTGCTGGCTCAAGATGACCATCTTCAAAGCAAACTTGAGGAGATTGGCCTCTGTCTCTGTGCTGCAGATATAGCTGGGAATTCCCAAGAGCAGAGCTGCTACCTTGCCAAACACATGTGTGCATTTCTCTCTGTTTTTCTGTTTCAAATAAATGGCAGTGAGATTGGTGTAAATAGCAACCACGAGGAAAAGATCACTGAAGCTGCCCCTCAAGGCTCCCAAGGCTTCTTCAAAATAAACCCGAGCCTGGGAGAGCTTGAGTTTTTTGAGGCATAGCCTCCCGAGGAGAAAGCACAGTCTTGTCAGGGCCATGGGAAGATTAGCTTTCTTGGCAGCTACCCTCGCCTGCCCAAAGTAACAGACAAGTTCTTCCTCCTCGGTATATCCATCAAACATAGTGTTCAGACAGGGAAAAGAGGAGTCATACAGGCTCCTGTAGCATGGCTTGTATTCATCTTCATTTAGGAACTGTAGCAAGAGGAGAAATTTTTCTGGGCCGTTGTCATTTTCTTCCTTCTCAAGACCAAAATGAGGTTCCTCAGGCTTGGGCAGGCTCTCTGGAGCTGGTGACTGATCCTCATCCCCTCCCTGGCTCTCTGGCTCTTGAGGGCAGAGCTGGAGGGTCTTGCACCTCTCTAAGATGACTCTCACCTTGTCAGTCGCTGGACTTGGTTCAGAACCGAGTGGAGGCTGAGGCACTTCTGAAAGGCGGAAGAGAATTACAATGAGGAAAGCATTTCACATTTATATGACATTTTAAGGCTTGCAAATATTTTGTCATTAGATTCTCACAACAAGCCTGGAAGAGAAATGTTCTTATTATCTCTACAGAAGCAAAGGTATAATGGAGAGTGTGCGGAAGTTGGAGTTGGAAAGACCTAAGCTTGAATCCCACCTTAAACACTTACTAGCTGTGTGACCCTCGGCAAGCCTCTTAACCTTTCTGTGTCTCAGTTTCCTTATCCGTAAATTAAATGTAATAATAGCATCTACCTCCCAGGGTTTTTGGATCCAAAGGGGTAATATATGGAAAGCATTTGCAAACTTTGAAGGGTTAGATAAATGCTAAATGTTATTACAGATGAGCAAACTGAGGCTCAGAGAGATTAATCAACTTATGTTGGGTCACAGAGCTGATAACCATCTGAGGTGGATTCAAACGCACTTCTTTCCAACTCTGGATATAGCACTCTATCCACAACAAAAATTGAAGGTGCTAGAAGGTGCGTCTTGTCTGTTCAAAATGGTCTCATTTTGAGAAGTGATGCCCCACAGATTTAATAAGAGAAAAGCAATAAATCTGCTTTGCTAAGTAAGCTAGGGATAGACTGGGAAGTGGTACAAGTTTAGTGCTTGATGGAAGGACAGCTTTTGGCCCAAGCCATACACAGTAGTGGATTAGTATTCCACATTTTAATGCACATTTCTTGTAGAAAAAAATCTCCCATGTCTCCCTATTCCCTACTAGGTAAAATGCTAAATCTGCTGGGCATTGAGGGGTGGCACAGCCTGGTGCCTCTTTATCTTTCATCAAATTGGCTGCTGCCTAGTCACCCCTCATGCCCTCTTGGTTCCGCGTCTCTACTTGAGATGTCCTCTATGCCAGGAATGTTCCCTTTTTGTCTGTGCTTTTTGAGATCTTCCATTTCCTTTAAAGGTCAATTCCTCCATGAAGTGTTTCCCAATTCTCTAAAGTGATTATCAGTTTCTTCTATTATACCTCACATAACACCCGAAGAGCACCTTGACAAAGTACTCAAAGTGTAATACAGGTAGAGAATAGTGATCTATATCTGAAACTTACCCAGATACTGGACACTGAACTCCAGCAGCCCAATGTTACCTAGCCTTTGGTCTTAAAGTGTTTTGTAAACAGTAGGTACTTAATAAATGCATTCCCTCCCCCAATATCAGTCAAGTAAGAAGACATTAAAAGAGGAAGTGTTTGGAGGGAAAGAATAAAGACTAGAAACAGATTTGTCTTAGTTCTACAAAGGGAAAAAATTTATTCAAAACAAGCTGTCTCTTCAGTGATCTCTATAGATTTGGGATAAAAGTACAAAATATTGTTGTGCAGCCAAGTTTTAAACTGCTTTTCTTTATTAGATTAACTCATCAAGATGTGGCCACCTCTGACAGCCAGGAAACAGCTGCCAAGTTTTGTGTTTTGCATGTTTTCCTCTAGGCATTGTGATATATCCAAGGAAGTCTTTATTTCCTCTCTTGCCAAAAGGAATTTTGCAACATGCAGAACTTTACACCTTAAAGACATATCATCCCATTTTCTCATTTCCTCAACAACACAGAGTCTGAACTCTAAGCAGAGGAGGGAGAGTGTCTAAACTAGATGGGGTTAGATGGACCCCTTCAAGATTTAAATCCTATGATTTAAAATTTTCTTTAGAGCCAATCTCAGATTCCTCCGTAAGGAAAAGAACCTTGTATTTATCTTGATTCTGTTTCTTTTCAGGGTTCAACCCATTGTCAAGAAATTGAGCTTTTTTTTTTCAAACACGTTGCATCTGGAGAGTGTCAATCACCAGTTTACATACCATAGGATAATAATCATAGCTTAGCCTGAAGTGAGAATTTTCTAGCATCATCCTTGGTCCAGGACAAGAGTTTGACTCATTTCTAAGGAGGGACTGTTAGTGTCCCAAGTTTTTCAAATCAGAAGAATGTCACCACAACCTCAGAAGTGAAAGAAATCTTTAGGTCAGCTAGTCCAAACTGTGCCCATCCATTTTCCATCCTTGATGCAAGAGCTCTCTTTTACTTGAAGGGTTGTTTGAACCCTTCTAGTGAGGATGAGCTTACTATCTCTCCAGTTGTCTATGGTCAGACAGCTCTTATTGGTAAGGACTTTTTTCTTCTACAGAGGTGAAACCTTTCTCCTTGTAATTTCCACTCATTGCTTCACATTCTGCCCTCTGAAGGTAAAACAGAATAAACCATATCCCTCTCTGATATCCCAGTTATATGAATACTTAGGTGACCCTGCATATGGCATGTCACTTTTCTAAGATTCCTTTTCCTCATATTTAAAATGGCACTCTATTTGCTGGACTGGAAGATCCTTGAAGGCATATTCTGGCTAGAAATTCTATGATTCTTGGCTCCAGGCAGGTTCTTTGGCTGTCTCTCATTTCCTCCTCCACTCTGACAACTGACCTTTAAGTCCTACCTAAAACCTCATCTCTTAATGAAAATCTTTCCTAATCCTCTTAACCCTAGTACCTTCCTTCTGTTAATTATTTCCTCTTTATCTTGTATATTGCTTGCCTTGTAAATGTTGGTTTGCATGTTGTCTCCACTAGATTATAAGCTCTTTGAAGGTAGGGACTGTCTTTTGTCTGCTTTTGTACTCCCAGTGCTTAGCAGAGTGACTGACACATAGTAACCACTTGAGGGATGTTTATTGATTGATTGAGAGTTCTATATCTGAGTGATTGATTGAAAGCATGCATTGTTAATTATGTGCTAAGCACCAGTTATGCTCTATGTATACAGTCAGCTCTCAGTTATTTCAGATGAATTCCCTCTGAAGAGGTGGCATTCTTTAAATTCGCACTGCCTATTTCCATTGTGCTAGAACCAATGACCATATTTTACATAAACTGGAACTTAGAATAGTGTAAATTCAAATATATGTGACCGCTTTTGAGGACCATTTCTCATATTAATCAGGACCTAAATGTAGACTCAAACACAACAGCTTGTTTGCCTTGAGTGAAAAATCTACATCCCCTTGGTCTAATGAACACATTTAGAAGTGCCATTTTGAAGGTCATACCTTGTTCTTGGGATTTCTGAAATTCCATTTCTTCTAATGTGTCTGAATAGGTGTGGGGGGAAAAAAAAAGGAAATAAGTTAGCAGCTGAGGTGCTGTGGAAAGAGAATTAGAAATGGAGTCAGATAAAACTGAATGGGGAAAAAAATTGTGTAAGGAGACCTGGGTTCAAGTACCACTTACTAGCTAAATCCCTTTATGACTTTAATTTCTTGGTTACCTTGTCTGACAAACAGGGATGATGAGAATAACAAGTCCTGGTCTGTTTGCCTCATAAGGTTGTTGAGAGAGATCCAATGAGGTCTCAAAGCTTTTGTCTGGGGAGTAGAGTTGGGTTGTGAACATATGATATGTCCCCCATTCATTACTAAGCTAAGTCATATGGGACCCATTTATGAAAGTGTTGATAACTATATAGTCCTATACCCTAGAACTTTCCTTGGGATGTGCTATAGGAAGGACACCACACAGATGATATGCTTACCCATGCTATATGCTGTACAAACAGTAGAAGTGGCTGTTTTCTTTAATAACTGGATCACATCATCTTCTGAAAAATTATTTTTGTTGATGAAAAATGACCTTTCCTCCTCATCCAGAAAGATCACATTTGCTAACCTACAAGTTTGGACACATGCTGTATTAATTTAATTCCAAGTAACTAGCATGTCTCAGTTTTCTTGAAATTTTCCTTCCACCAAACAAAATCCCATTTCTTTAGGGGCTGATGGCCCTAAATTTAAAATAAAATTGACTTTAACTTTGGAACTAAGGCTAAGTCACTTAAAATTCAGAGGAAAATCTGACACTCTTACTTCAATGAAAACATGTCCATATTACCATAATCCAAAAGGCAAAGCAGCTAAGATTTGGGGGCAGGAGAGCAGAATCTATTGATGGTAGCCCTGATAAGGGCCCAAACCTCTTTTCCACTGAGGCCAGATTTTTTTTTTAAGAGATCCAGCATCTCTTGATTGGAGTTTGTTCTATATGGTCCATTGCACTGCATATATAGAACTTCTTTCAAAATAGAGAGAATAAGAGTGCTCAGTGAGGTCTTATGAAAACAGAGCAGTGCTCCCCTGGGGTCTCATGCTTTTGGGTAGCTTCCCAGTGTGTAAGTCTGGGATCTTGGGATCCCGGGGGAAATTCTGAATGGAGAGCCAAACTGTGAGCTGGCCAAGATCTTGAGCAATGACGATTTCATGACCTGTATGTCTGAGTAATCAAAGAAACTAAAACACAGCTGAATAGTTCATAAATAATTGTATATGTGGACAGGTGGCCCCAGCTGTAAAGAGATACGAGTACAGGATGAATTACTTGAACTGGGGTCAAAAAACCTGAGATTGGGAGCAAGTTCTGCCACTTATTGGCTATGCCTTTGGACAGGTCACTTAACTATTCTTGATCTCTTCCGAGTTTCCTTTTCTGCAAAATTAAGTGCTGAACTAAGTAATAATAGATAATAATGACAATTATGAGAGCACCTCTCTTTTCCAGAGTGCTCTAAGGTTTGCAAATCACTTTATCTGCATTATTTTATTCAATCCTCACAACAAACTTATGAGTTGGATAAACAGGTGTTATTCTATCCATAATACAAATAAGGAGACTGAGGCATAAAGTGGTCAATTCATATCACCAATAGGTATCACAGGTGACATTTGAACTTGAATTTCTGGCTACAGGTGTAGCTTTTTTGGGGGAGAGGAGGAGTACCATACCATGCTGATAATCTCTAGTCCCTTTTAGCTCTAAAACTTATGATTCCAAATTAATCTCTCAGGTAATCTATGGCCAGACCATCTCTCCGTAACATTCCAGTCTCAGCAACACCAACAGCCTAGGTAGCAGTAAACTACTGTCCATCACTGGACAAGGGATATGGCAACAGCCTGAAGAAGGATGTGTACTTCTCTACTTACCTGGAAGCTTGGGTATGTGTTTGGATGTGACTGGTCTTCACAAAGCCAACCTGAGTGGTCACCAAATGCCTCCCCAGAAACCACCCCAGACAGGGAACAAGGATGCCTAGGATCTCGATCTGATCCCCATCCTCAAAATTCATCTCCTCTGGTACTTGGCTACAGTGATCCATTACAGCAAAGCAGGTACCTGTAACTGTAGAAAAAGAACCATCTTCTAAATCAATGCCTTATGACAATAGAACAGAGGCTTTTAACAAGCCAGAAAATCTTCTCCTCAATGTAGTAAATATTTTCCTCCTCTTGGATGTATAGTGGGACAGCAGAGAACCCTGTTCCTACTAATGAGAATGCTTTCAAGATATGTGCATTGTTTCAGGGCAAGAAGATGGAGGGGGAAAGCATGGAAATGTAGCAGAGCCTCAGGGCAGGAAGGAATTTTGGAGCATTGACTTTAATATTTAGTTAAAATAAGAATCCTATCCACAATAGTATCCTCAAGAAATGAATGGACATCTAGATTTTACTTGGAGACTTCCAGTGACATGGAACTCACTAGTACAGGACATAGAATGGTATAGTAGAATGAGCCATCTATTTGAAATCACAGTACCTAGGATCAGACCTTGGCTATGCTACTAGCTGTCTATGCTAAAAACCCAACTCAAAAGCCAACTCTTCCAGAAGATCTTCCCCAGCCTCTGTAGTTGTAAGCAATTTGCTATCTCCACTTGCATAAAGCACTTTGTTTATATCTTTCTAATACACAGGTAATATCCAGTGTCTTATCCCCTTTTCTGACTATAAGCTCTTTGAGGTCAGGGTCAATGTTTTACTTAAACTTTGGACCATCCTCAGTTCCTAGCACCATACTTGCATACAGCAGGTATTTAATTTGAGTTTTATGTTCTAGTTTGTCAAGGTTCTTATTAAAATGTGGAATACAGAATGAATCTACATAAGTTCTGTAGCTGCATTATTTGATTAACTTGCAGAAAATGTAGTTTGGGAAGAGAGCATCAGGGTTCTCCCATTTTCACCTTTTGTTTTAGAGATGCTTTTTATCTTTCCCTCATGCTTCCATGGGAGCAATTCTCTTTAAATACACAGATAATAAGCAATGACAAAATGTAAGGTAGGGATTGTCACCTCCTTATGTGGATAAGAAAAGTGACTGGCCTGAGACTGCTCAGCAAATCTGTGTCAGAACTGGCGTTGGAATACACATGTCCTAAATTCCAATTTAGCAGTCAAATATAAAATCATAAACTCCTGGAGCCCAAAGGGACCCCAGAGGTCATCTTCTTCAACAAATGGTGATCAAGTGTTTCACCAGCTCCAGGGACAAGAAACTTGTTACCCAACAAGGCAAGTCATTTGTTCTATTTCTGGACAGGCCTTATTATAAGGAAGTTTAATGTAAAACAATAATTGCATCCTCAGTATAGAAGTCAAGAATGATGAAAAAATTGTAATCATAATATATTTGTATAGAAATATAAATTATTCTGTCCATTACACTGCTTTTTGCACACCATTTTTTAGGAAGTGGAATTTCAGGAGGTGATTTTAAAATTGGAGGACATAAAGAGGAGTGGTATAGTGGAAAGACCACTGGAGCAATTAGAGTGACCTCTGTCCAGCCGTGTTAGCATGAACAAGTCAGCTCATTGAAGTATCATGGCAAACTGGAGAGAGCCCTGAACTTGGAGTCAAGGGACCTGGGTTCAAATCCTGAAAATGTGTTGTCTTGAGACAGCTAGTGAACCTTTCAAGACTCAGTTTCTTCCTCTGCAAAATGTGGGTACTATTCACATGGATAGTATAGTACTCCCCTCACTTAGCTGTTCTGAAAGAAAAGTCTATTCGACATTTAAGACACAGCTCTATAAGACTTAAAAGATATAAGCTGTCAAAGACACGTTGAACTGATGATGATTCATAAATTTCAGGGTCACAATATCAGAACTGGAGGACTCCCTTAGCGACAATCATCTGGTCCCACCCCTCTGTTTTACAGAAGGAGAAATTAAGGACCAGAGAAAAGACTTGCCACGATCATAACTGATGGTATTATTATATTATCTTCCTTTGAAGGAATATATAAGGCTATTGGGGTTTTTTGGTTAAGAAATTACAATCCCAACAAAAAGTTATAATAGCTCTGCTGGCTCTGACCCAGCATTGTTGCGACATTGCATCATCCTATCAGCCCTAGATGATTCATGTACACTTGGCAGCTATTCCAGACACATTCAGTCCAAATTGAGTTTCTCAGTTCAAATGAAATTAATCAAACTGAGCAGAGAAAGGAAAACAAGTTTTATTTACCTATTTGATTGCAGATCTTGGATTCACCAATGAAGACATCTACAGGATCAGACTGTACCTTAAGAGACCACCTCGGGGAGAAAAAAGAGAGAAATCTTTAGAAAATACACATACACACCAAAGGGGTGACCCTAAATGACCTTGTTCATGCCTTTGACTCCCTAAGTGATTTCCTAAACAGCAGAGTCCTATCAACTTTCATCCTTTCAGGCTGCTAGAAACTGGAATCAATAAAAAAAATAACTTTTATTAAGTGCCAATTGTATTCGAGGCACCACCAATGAAAACAAAAACAGTGCAAGTCCTTCAAGGAGCTGACAGTCTAGTGGAGAGTGGTGGAGGACAATATGTACATATACTGTACAATATGCACATACGTACATATACATATATATTGTACAATATGTACATATACATATATAGAAGACAGATGAAAGGTGATTTTGGAAGGGAGAGCAATAGAATCTGAGGAGGGAAGGGATAAGGAAAGCCTTCATGTAGAAGATGGCACCTGAGCTGAGACCTGGAGAATGGAGATGCTGAGGGATGGAGGCGAGGACGCAGTACACTCATGTTTCACACAAGTCCCCATTTGGTATAGATCTTAAGAACAATCACAAAATGATAGATTTAAAGGAGGAAGTGACCTTAGAAGTTATCTAGTCCAAGCCTCCTCCTTTCATTTTCACCATTTTATAGATGAGGAAACTGATACCCATAGAGGTTCAGTAACTTGTCCAAGGTCACACAGTAAGTGGCAAAGCTTTTGAATTCCCTCCCTGATCTGATATATTCTTCCCAGCTCTGGCATTCTGTGTTGTAAGGTCCTTTCTCATTTACCTCTCACTAACTGAACCTCAATTTCCTCATCTTTCCAATAGGGATAATGAAACCTGCCATGTCTTCTTTAGGGGGCTGTTGTAAAAATTAAATAAAATTGTCACTCAATCCAGCAAACATAGGCACTTACTATGTTCAAGCTCCTGTGTTTAGCAAGGTATATGAACTGTAAAAACTAAACAGTAAGATATTCCTTATCATTACTCCTCCTCCCTCACCCTTCCCCACCACTACACAGGCACAGAGTACAACCTAATAAGAGGAAACTTTTTTGCTAAGGCCCTGTAAATATAAGAGAAGATTTATTTCGGTACCTACTGATGAAATGGAATCAAGAGTTCCTCAGAGGCCCCTTCGGCAGACACGGGGAGGCAATCAGACAGTGTCTGGGTATTCTGTGTCCGTGCTCTCAGACAGCTTGGCGATGTGATCTGACAGGGCTGGCCAGCCTTCCTTTCACCTCTTGGAGCCATGATCTCTCTTATTTGGTTGTCAGGACACAATACAAAGAATGACCCTTAAAATGTACCAGAGGATTTTCTTTCAAGTCAGCAAAAAGAAAAAATTGATTGATATATTTTATGGTTTTATTTCTTGTGAAAAATTTTTTTAATTTGTACTTAATCCTATTAATGTAATTATTAGCGTAAGATGGCTCTGGTCATCAGGTAAGACCCTTAGTGGATGATCTTCAAACAATGTTCATCAATATTCTATGTAAACTATATCATTTCTCCCAAAAGACTCCACCTTGTTTTTTTCAGCAGCCTTGCCTTTTTTCTTTCAAAAGTAGTAAGTTTCCTATCAAAGGAGGACCATCTGCTAATAAGTATTTATTACTATATGCCAGCACTATACTAAGCACATTTCAAATATTATCTCATTTGATCCCCAAAACAACCTGGAAAGTTATGTAAGCTTGTGCAGTATAGTACTGTATAAAATGATGAGTCTGATTTTGCATGTATTACTCATGGGATCAATCTCATCTTTTTCTAATTTAAGGTTCTCCTCCTCTTTCCCCATTTCTGTCAAGAAGCCCTGGAGACTTCAAGTGAATCCATGGGGAATGAGTCAGGTTGAGAAATTCAGCACCTCCAGATCTGGAAAGCTCCCAGATAATGGCAGCAAAAGTGACCTGGAATCTATTGAGTAGGGAGATAGAGATAGGAGTCTGGGTTCTGTAACGGAGATGGATGAGTACAGCGGAAAAAATACTGGCTCTTCAGTAAGAGGACCAGGGTTTGAATCCCACATCTGTTCCTTATTACCTAAATGACTTTGAGCAGATTACTTTACCTGCTTTCTTATCTGTAAGATGCATGAGTTAGACTAGATGATCTCTGAGGTCCCATCCTATGATGACTAAGTCACCAATGAAAACAGCATCACAGGATTCCTGTCAGACCATACCACCCCCATCCCCCACCCACCTACAGCCTGAATTAGTCATGTACATGCTAAAGTAGATCAAATAATATAATATGTAAATGACAAAAGTTGTGGTACATCAGGGTCTGATGTAATATTTGGGGAGGGATGAGAAAGAGAGAGAGAGTGAGAGAGAGAGAGAGAGAGAGAGAGAGAGAGAGAGAGAGAGAGAGAGAGAGAGAGAGAGAGAGAGAGAGAGAGAGAGACTAGTGTCTGAGGCTATCATGGATGATGGGAGGAGAGAAGCCATGTCTCACTGCATCCTAGGAAAAGTTAGAGTTGAGCTGTGTTGGTGGAGCAGCTTGTTCCCCATAGCTGAGCTGCTTGTTTGAGGTAGGTTTGATAAAATATTTGGATAAATTAATTCTCTTTGACTTTATTCTAGATCCTGAAAGACCGTCACAAATGGGGAGAGACAGGGAGCAAGAGGTTCAGATATTGATACCTATTAGTTATGGTACCATGGGAATGTTCACCTAATCTTCACTAAGCCTCAATTTCCTCACCTGTCAAATGAAAATATTAGTCCAATTTATTTTGTGGAGTTATTTTGACGAGAGTCCTTTGTCCTTAAAACTCTATAGATATATGAATTATTATTGTCTATGACACACTGACTCTTAGACTCTGGGCAAATAACCTCTCAATGGCTAAGGCAATTCTCTAAGACTACTAATTGCAGCACAGCTGCTAAACCACATTGGTCTAGGGACTTTCCTCACCAGGAAGTCCCCTACTCCAAGGAAATGGTCAAGATCAAAATAATGACAACAAAAAATTTCTATTATTACTAAAAATTACTATTATTACTAATAATTATATTATTACTAATAATATTTCCTAAAACAATTTCAGCCTCCCACATCAAAAGATAATAAATAAAAAGAACAACATTTAGTAATAAATTAGCCATCATACTCTATTATTAAGTAATTTCATCAGCTATGTCATACCCTCTAACTGTGGAGGCATCTCAAGGCTCTGTCTTGGTCCCTCTTCTCTTCTGTATATATTCTCTCTCAGTGACTTCATCAACTCCAATGGGTTTAATTATCATCTCTATACAAATAATTCACAGTATATATCCAGCCTGGATCTCTCCTGGGTCTCAGTTTTACATCATTCATTATGGATTAGACATTTCAAACCGGACATCTCAGAGACATCTTAAATTCAATATGTCGCATGCAAATCATTATCATTTCTCCAAAGCCCTTTGCTTTACTGAGGTTTCTGTTTATGTTGGGAAAACCACCATTCTCCTAGTCTCCAGACTTCATCCTCTCCATGTTATCCTCAACTCATTCTCTCTCATTCCCTATATCTAATTGGTTACCAAATACTGCAGTTTATGCAACTGAAAATTTTCTCAATCTAATTCCTTTTTATTCATACAGCAACCACTTTCAGGCCTTCATCAACTAGAATATTGTAATGGTCTACTAACTAATTACCCTGCCTAAAGACTCACTCTACTCCATTCCACTTCAACCTCACTAGGACTCAGTTTCCTCATATGCAACAACAATAATATTTACATAGATAACAATTTAAGGTTTGCAAATCACTTTATAAATGAGAACGTTGTACTTGATGGTCTGTAAGCTCCACTCGAGTCCATTTTCCCCTCTTATTTGGACTATTTCATCAATCTTCTGATTGTTCTTGCTACTTTAAGACTCCCTCCATGACAATGCATCTGCCACAGAGCTACTAAAGGGATTTTCCTTAGGTTATTCCAATCTCATCATTCCCTAATTCAATAAACTCCAGCAATTCCCTGTGACCACTAAGATAAAATATAAACTCTCTTTATGCAACTTTTAAAGACCGTCAAGCTATATTTCCAGCTTGCATCCTTTCCAATCTTCATCCTAAACTCACACATTACAGTCTAGCCACACTGAACTTCTCTCTGTTCCTCACATGTCAATCCATCTCCCATTTCTATGCCTTTGCACTGACCATCCCCCAAGCCTAGAATGTACTACCTCTGCAGTATCACCTCTGCCTCAAAGAAATACTCTCCTCCTTCAAGACTCAGCTCAAAAATTGTCTTCTTCCTTTCATCATCTTTCCAACTGCTAGTTCCCTCTCTTTTGGTCTTAATTATCTATTATTTATTCTGGATACACTTCTATATGTACATGCTGTATCCCCCAGTAGAATGGAAGATTCTCACTAGTTAAAATTGTTTAAAACATTTTTTTCTGTCTATATCCCCACAGTCTTGGACAGCTCCCTGAACATAGAAGGTGCCAAATAAATACATATTGGTTGATTGATCACCTCTACAATGGACCTCACAGTGCTGGATTTTGATTTACAAACCTTAACTCTGCTTTTTATTAGCCTAAGACAGGTCACTTAACCTCACTAGGACTCAGTTTCCTCATATGTAAGAACAATAATATTCACATAGATAGCACTTCAATGCTTGCAAAGCACTTTATAAATGAGAAAGTTGTCCTTGATGGTCTCTAAGATCCTCTCCATCCCCAAATATATGATCTGAAGTGATCAGCTAATCGTCATATGAACATCTTCAGTGACAGGAAACTCACTACTTTTCAGGGCAGCCAATTCCATTTTTGAACAGTTTTCATTACTAAAAAGAACTGAAAAATTTAAGGCTTCAAAATTTCAGGCTATACATGAGTTTCATTTCTATTCTTTTTCTTCCTAGTTTCCTAAGGAAGAAAAAACAACAACCTTCTAAATATACCTTTATTCAAGCAGTCCTTACCTTCCTGGATTAAGAGGCTTTTGTGCATTAACTGTAAAGCCTCTTCATCAATAAAGACATCAATCCCAGCACTGAAGTCTTCAATGTCCCCCCTGCTCTTGTAGCTGGAGAGAAGCCAGAAGTCTTGATCCATCAACAAGTTTTCCATGCAGTGGTTTATGAAACCTAGCCAATAGAAAGATAAAATTAGAAAACCTTCTGTGTTTCCTAGACCCCTTGCAAAAGGGAGGTAAATGTAGCCACCTGCTAAGACTACAGTCAGAATTCAGTGCAGGAAAACTATTTCAAAATTTGCAAAGAAGGAAATGCCTTAGTTAAAAGTACACCCTAAGAGACTGTAAGAGAAGCAAATGAAGAAAAATTATGAGAAAATGAGCTGTGAGCCCACAGTAGGCATGTCAATGGACTATGGTGATCATGGTAACTTAACATGAGTAGCATTTTAGAGTTCACAAGGCATTTCCCAAACCTTATCTCTTTTGATCCACAAAAGCACCATATGAAGTAGGAGACATGTTATTATCCTAATTTTATAGATGGGAAAAGAATGAGGGAAGGGCAAAATCAGCACCCAGAGCTCTGGACTCCAAATGACAGTATGGGGGAGTAGAAAACATAATGAATTAGGAATGGATGAGCCTGGACTCAAATTCTGGCTTTGGCAATTATTACTTGTGTGATGACTTTGTGAAAGAAGGGCAGCCAAGTATAGTGAACAGAGCTGATCTGGAGCCACTGGCACAAAATGGTGCTGTGACCCTGGTCAGCATTAGTACTTTAGTTCCCTCTTAGTGGGGACTTAATGCTAACTAGCGTTAGGAGAGGGAATGTCTTCATTTGGAAGTTCCCCATAACAATGAAATTGCTGGTCCAGTTCTTATCACTGTCCACTGTCTCTCCATATGACTGGGAAAATCTTTAACCTCTCTTTACTGAGTTGTTGTGCAGTCGCATCCAACTCTGTGGACTCCATGGGGTTTTCTTGGCAAAGATACTGGGTTGATTTGCCATTTTCTTCTCCAGGGGATTAGGCAAACAGAGGTTAAGTGACTTTCCCAGGGTCATATAGCTACCAAATGTCTGAGGTCAGATTTGAACTCAGGTCTTCCTGACTCCAGGCCCAGAGCTCTATTCATTGAGCCACCTAGCTGTCCCTTGGTCCAAGTTTCCTCAAAATGAAGGAGGTAAGTCTAGATGAGCTTTAAGGTCCTCGTCGGCTCTATATCCCATGAATATCAATGTGCTTTTCACTAACCCACACTATCAAGGATTCATTAAAAATGCTTTTCCCTGGAGTTAGAAGTATTTATCTGAATGCCTTAAATGTCAAATCGTCTGAGCCTGGGAAGCTGATCTGTGAGAAGTGAGTGAGCTTTTCTTACTTTACTCAGAGCCAGGTGTCCCCACCACTTCCTGACCATCTCCACACCATGCTCCACCATGAGTTTCCTCCCCAACCCCCAAATCTCTTTCCAGTTCCCCTATATGTCTTGCCTTCTCCCATTAGAATATGAGCTCCTTTAGGCCAGAGACTGTTTTGTGTGCTTCTCTTTGTATCCCTAGGCCTTTGCATAGTGTCTGGCATAGAAGGAGCATTTAATAAATATTCAGCCTTTCTCTCTATGCCTGTAGTAGCATCAAATGATAGAAAGAGCTCTGGACTTGAATTCAGGTTAGACCCATGACCTTGGTCAAGGCATTACAATTCTCTGATCTCTGCTTTCCCTATAGCAATACCTTTATTATTTAACTTAGAGAGCTGTGAAAAATCAAATGCAAAAGACTGATTGTAAACACCATTAAATATCATTTATTGTTACCTGTTTCTGAAAAACTATGGGATGCATTTGTTTTATTAGCAAAGATGGTCAAAAGCACAAATGATTATTAAGATTACTAAACTGTTATTATTTTCATGCAGTTAGCATTTAGTGAAATATTTTCCCAAAGACATTTTCAATAACAGTAACAAGATGAGAAGAATGATTTTACGATAATAACAATAATGATAAGGAATACTTATACAAAGTTTTAAGATTTGCAAACCACTTTAGAGAGGTTAACTCATTTCATCCTCACAAGAAGTCTGGGAGATAAATGCTGTTATTATCCCCATGTTACAGATGAGAAAACTGAGGCTCCGTGAGGTTAAGAGACTTACTTGGCATCACAAAGCTACTAAGTGTCTGAGGCAGGAGGTGACCCAAGATGGATAAGGAGAAACAATGTAACATTTCTCCGTAGGATTCTAAGTGCCTTACCTAGACAGTAATAGGTAGAAAACTTCCATATTTCTTCAAAAGTTTTAAATGTCACCACGATAAGGTCCTGGTCACTGTGAATGGACAGCAGTCTGGCTGACAACTCCTGAAGTAAAGAAAGGAAAGATACTTTGATACCAAAGTTGACATTATTTAAAGGTTATTTATTGTTAAAATACTGATGGTCAAATAGTCAAGGATGTTAGTGGAAAACAGGAAACAGCAAATACCAGATTACAAATTACCTTTGATAAATTTTTCAACATCTCTAAATTTGATTTGTGACACCAATCTGTTTTCCCTTTGTTAGGGTCGTTGTTCTTACTTATATCTGACTCTCTGTGACCCATGTGGGGTTTTCTTGGCAAAGACACTGAAGTGGTTTGCCATTTCTCCAGCTCATTTTACAGATGAGGAAATTGAGGCAAACAGAGTTAAGTGACTTGCCCAGGGTCACATAGCTGGTAAGTGCCTGAGGCCAGATTTGAACTCAGGGAAGATGAGTCTTCCTGACTCCAAGCCCAGAGCTCTGTGCACTACGACCACCTAGCCGAGAGAAAGAGCTATCTCTATATACCCTTCTTTGTACCTTTGTGCTTGGCACAGAGCATAGTACATAGTATACACTTAATAAATACTTCCGATTAGCTAATTTTCTACAGTTGTTTCCTTCCTGAAGTCAAGGATGGGTTACATTCCTTGTGATAATAAAAATAATTATAAATAACTAGAATTTACCTAACACCTACTACGTACCAGATGCTGTGCTAAGTGCTTTACAATTATTATTTCATTTTATCCTCACAACAATCCTATGAGGCTTTTTTTATGGTGGAAAAAGCTGAGGCAAACAAAGCTTAAATGACTTGTTCAAAGTCACAGAGCTAAGTCACAGACTTAGATACTTAGCTAAGTCTAAGGCTAGATTCAAACTCAGGTCTTCCTGTCTCCCAGCCCTGTGCTTTATCCACTGAACCACCTGAAGCTACGTGACCCTGGGCAAGTCAACTCACTTTTCAGAGCTTCATTTTCTTCCTGTGTGAAAGGGAGGGGTGAGGCACTAATATTTTCATTTCCTACCTCAGAGAGTTTTGAGGAAAGTATTTTATAAACCATAAAAGTGCCAAAGAAATGGGAACTATTTTTTTTTGGAGGGTAGTAGGCAAAGCAATTGGGGTTAAGTGACTTTCCCAAGGTCACACAGCTATTAAGTGTCAAGTGTCAGGCCATATTTGAGCTCAGGTCCTCCTCACTCTAGGTGTTCTATTCACTGTGCCACTTAGTTGCTCCCAAATGGGAACTATTATTAACACCATCACCATAATTCTAACTGTGTTGCCTTATAAAATTAATTCTATGAGGGGAGGCACTATCTTGCTTGCTTGTATTTGTATCCATAGAACTTAGCTCAGTATCTGGCATATAGTAAGCACTTAAATCTTATTCATTCATTCATTCATTCATTCATTCATTCATTCATTCATTCATTCATACATAGGGCAGCTAGGTGGTGCAGTGGATAGAGCACCAGTGCAGGAGTCAGGAGGACCTGAGTTCAAATTTCACCTCAGACACTTGACACTCACTAGCTGGGTGACCTTGGACAAGTCACTTAACCCCAACTGCCTCATCCAGTCATCCTGACGAATATTTGATCACTGGATTCAGATGGCTCTGGAGGAGAAGAGAGGCTGGTGACCTGCACAGCCCTCCCTCACTCAAAACAAAGTCAAGAGCAGGTCATGTCATTATTTCTCTGATGGCCTGGTCTTCTTCAGCAATGAAGGACGAACACACACACACACACACACACACACACACAGACACACGTTCATTCATAGTATAGCATAGGGTTCACCTTTTACCTGGCCCCTTCTCCCCATACACTAATGACTCTAGGTTCCATTGTACTTCAGCTAATTTTGCCCCTCGTGTTTCCCAAGTTGTCTTTGCATCAATATCAATGCTAAACATTCCCAGATCTTTAGCAGACCTTCCTAAGGTAAAGTCTTCTTTCTCCTTACTATTTCTGGTGAGATTTCATCTCTGTACTACATACAGCATTTACTAACTTGTTAAATATTAACATGAGCTCAGAGTTTCTTTTCTTTCTTTCTTTTCTTTTCCCTTTTTTTTTGTCATCCTTAAGTGGTATTAATAGTTTTCTATCCTGGTTAAAACTACAGAATGCTCTGAGGCTACACCTCCTCACCCTCTTTTATTAATTTATAACACTAAATCTGACTTGGATGAGTAGAATCCCAAAACTATACAACTAGGAATGCTATGAACACCATGGAACATTTGTGGATAGATAGGGTTGACTTTATGACCTCTAAGATCCATTCCATCTCTAAACTTCTATGACTCAATGTTCTAGCTTGGTTCTTTCATTAGATTGACTGTATAAGAGGTACATGACCCTGAAATGGTTAAGAACTCCTGATCTAGATGAACTCCAACCTCTTTTTCCAACCAGAATCCTCTGTTTCATGACTTACAGTCTAGGGCTCTTTTCATTATACCAAAATTACTATATTTTTAATTATATTCAAATTTCTAACATCACACCACTGAGAAGCCATTTGAATGTCTTCAGCTCCAATCTCACCTTCTCTAAGAGTCCTTTCTCAGGGCCCCCAGTGGCGGGGACCTTCTCTGAGGTTATCTTCTATCTACTCTGTATATATTCTATGTATAATGAATTGTTTATATTTTATCTTCCCATTAGGATGGCTCTTTGAGGAAAAGGGTTGTTTGTACCCTTCTTTGTCTCCCCAGTGCTTGGCACAGTTCATGGTACATAGCAAACCCTTAATAGGTCTTTTTGGTTGGTTAATTCATGGCCCATCATTACTAACAAGCAAATCAATAGGTGCAAACCAGTGCTCCAGAGCATGTAAGTTTTAATCTGTGCTGTTTAACAGTTTTATAGGTGACTTATTTGAGTACATAGACACAATGTTTATCAAGTTTGGAAATGTTTACAAAGCTTGAAGGGATACTAAATGAACTGGGCGTCAGAGTCAGGATCCTACAAGTTCTTGACTGGCTATTACAATGGGCTGTTGTTGTTCAGGTGTTTTTCAGAGATGTTTGACTCTCCTTGACCCCATTTGGGGTTTTCTTGACAGAGATACTGGAGTGATTTACCATTTTCTTCTCCAGCGCATTTTACAGATGAGGAAACTGAGGCAAAGAGGGTTAAATGACTTGTCCAGGGTCACACACCTAAAAAGTGTCTGAGGCCAGATTTGTACTCAGGAAGATGAGTCTTTCTGACTCCAGATCCAGCACTCTATCTGCTGTGCCACCTAATTGCCCATTACAATGGGTAGGATCTAACAAAATTTAAAAACTAAAACCCTACAGTGGGGTTTTAAAAATCCACTTCACAAGATAGAAGAGGCATGTCTAGACATTAGTTTCTCTTGAGCATTTTAATGGAATGCCAACTTTATAAGCTTCAATAATATGACACAGTAACCCCAACGTTAATGCAATCTTGAGCCACATGAAGAGAGGCATGTCTGTAGGACCACAGTTGGGAGTATCAGGTTCAATTCAGGGTACTACATTTTAGAAAAGACATCAATGAGCCAGAGAGCAAACAGAGGAAATGTCTAGGGTGGTAAATGGCCCGGATGCCATGCCCTATAAAGATCAGGAAAAAAAAAAAAACATGGGGAAGAGAAGACTGAGGAGGTGCATGACAATGGTGTTCCAGGATTAGAAGGGCTATCACAAAAGACACATGTTCTATTTGTTTGCAGAGAGAAAGTTAGGAACAGTAAGCATCAACCAGCCACGGTGTTAAGCACCAGGGAAACAAAATTCAAAGA
The DNA here is from genome assembly GCA_023548195.1 of Bettongia penicillata ogilbyi. Taxonomy (NCBI): domain Eukaryota; kingdom Metazoa; phylum Chordata; class Mammalia; order Diprotodontia; family Potoroidae; genus Bettongia; species Bettongia penicillata. The sequence goes on from JAJHZJ010000177.1 coordinate 14,710,445, forward strand.
ATGAAACAATTCCTACTTTTATTCCTATTCTCAAGAACAAAGGAAGATAGAAGTTTTGGAGTAGATTTAAGCTCAATGCAAGGGAAAATAATTCAAGTGATCTGAAAGAACAGATCATCTTGGGGATAATGGGTTATTAGGAGCCCTCAAACACAGGCTGGATGGTGTAGAAGAGATTCTTGTTTAGCTAGATCTGGGTTCAAAAAACAGTTTCACAAATAGAAGATGATGGTAGTACCTAGACAGCAACCTATCTGAAACAGATCTGAAGGCTGATCGAGAATCAACTCTTCTAAAACTGTGGGTCTCAACCCCATATGAAAGGGGTCATGAGGAGAAAAAGTTTCATATGTGGAAGGGGTCTTGAGTAGAAAAAGTTTAAGGAGCCCTGGACCAGTAACCTTTGAGGTCATTTCCAACCTGGAGGTCCTGTGACTTTACAAAGTAATAGAGGATGTGGAAGCAGCTAAGTAGCTTAGCGGATAGAGCACTGGACTTGGAGTCAGGATAGACCTGAGTTCAAATTTGACTTCAGGCATTTACTAGCTGTGTGACCCTGGGCAAGTCACTTAACCTCTATTTGCCTTAATCCATGGGAAAAGGAAATAGTAAACCATTCTAATATCTTTGTTAAGAAAATTCCATGCAGTCATGAAGAGTGACACTTGATCGAACAACAACGTGGATGTGGAAGGGTGTGTCCTAAGACCTGGAGGGAATTTCTGTTCCCACATACTTTAACTGAGTCAGTTTGGGCGAAACACTTCTCCTGAGGCTCATTTCCCTATGAAATAAAGAGCACCGTATTTTCAGTTCTCCACAGAGGTGTGGCTGTCACTATCACCATAAGGGAATCTAAGGAGGTGATTATGAAAGGACCTTGGTGGGACATCGCGCAGGATTTGCCTTACAGGTGATTTGACAAAATCATTTCTCCCAACATAAATTGCACAATTCACAAAACAACCAGAATTGCACATGACAAGGAGAACCAGCCCTTTCCCATCATGTGGATCAGCTACTTTTGCTCCAAGTTCAGCTCTTTGGAACAGAGGCATGTATTTATAAGAAAATCACTTTAAACAATTGTTTTGAGAAACTCAGCCACTCCAGTGTACTTAGCAGCATTGTCAGGCAGAGAGGGGCAAGCCAACACATCCATCGGAGCAAGCTTGGTTTACACAGTGTACCTGATAAAATCTCCAAAGGGTTTGATGAAGTGATCCGTCTATCTTGGGGGTGGCGCTGTTGGAGGTTAGGGAACACTTTGGCTTAGAGAATTTATAAGGATGCTAAAACTAGAAAAGGCCTCTTTTCTATGATCTAGACTTATTTCCAGCCCTAACCTTCCACGTTCTAATGAGTCTAAGGTCTTTTCCAATGCTGACATTCTATATTCTGCAGTTTCTTTCTGATTTGGACTAGCAGAACTCACGTTCTTGACAGCTTAGCCATTGTCCTATGGCAGATCAAAGTCCAGCATAGGCCCACGGACAAGACTGACTCTCATTGCAATGTATGCTGTAAGAAAGCTAGATCCGACTCCTAGGAATGAAGGATGAAGACAGAGAGAGAGAGACAGAGAGAGAAAGGACAGGAAAGTATTTATATCAAATACAGAACATGGAAAGGCGTTCAAGGGACTTAGGGGACTAAGGATACAATTCTATAGATGGCCTGGATCTGTGCTCTCATTGGGGTAGGAAACACTGGGTGAATCACTTTACTGATGCAAATTTCCTGCAGTTTATATTTTTAGAGTCATCTAGAGCATTAGATCAGAAATTAAGTGACTTGAGCTGGGTCACACAGTTAGCTAATAATAGCTAGCATTTATATGACACAGATGATCCTCACAACAACCCTCAAAGGTAGTTGATATTATTATCCCCATTTTACAAATGAGGAAACTGAGGCTAAGAGAGGTTGTGTGACTTGTTTACAGTCACAAGCTTGTAGGTATCTCTCAAGAAAGATTTGAATTCAGGTTTTCCTGAAGACAAGTCCAGCATCCTCTTTACTGCACCACTTAGCCGCCTCAATACATAAATGTTATTTTGTCAGGGGCAGCACTTGAACCCTAGTCTAAGTGGCTCCACTATACCCAGGAAGGAGAGGTAAGAGAATGTCTTAGCATTCTAAGCATCCAAATCATTAGGACTTACACTGAACACAGCTGAAACCTCCCTGCTGTCATTTTCCAGGAGTCGAAGTCTTCGCCTCAACTCCTCTTGTAGACTAGGGTCAGGAAGGCCACTGTTTGGCTGTACCATGATGAGCTTCAAGGAAATGTCTGGAAGAGATTAGATTGCAGTCAAAGCTATCATTAGGCACTCTGGCAACTGGAGCAAATTTCATTGCAGAAAAGAGCAGAGCACATAGCCTACATGAGTACCAGAAGAGACCATTGAACTCCAGGTCTAATAATGGGAGGAGAGCCTTTCCCCATTTTCTCTGAATTCTGCTGTCCTGGGATCCTGCTCTACCCTTTTCTGGGTCCTGCTTTCCCTTTTAACCCCTGTGGAGGAGGGGAGGAATAGGCTGGTGGAGGACAGAGAGGCTCAGGTGCAGTGGTCTCCAGAATACAGCAAGGAAAAAAATACGCTATTCTCCAACAGGAAATACGTTCCCTTCTAGATATAGTTCTTGGGACAAGGATCTTGTTCTCTTAGTCCAGTTATACATATACACATTGTTTTCTTTGCTCAGGTTGCAATCCCTGAATGTTGTTCACAGTTATAGCTCCCGAGAACAAAGAGAAGTCTATTTCTCTAGACTTAAGAACTCAGAAATCTCTATTTTCCCTAACCACTTAAGGAACTTACCTACAATAATTGTGAAATGAACTTCCTGGTATTGTTTTTTGATTTCATCGATTCCTCGAGCAGATGGACAACTTTGGGAGCATATCTTTTTGCTAGATACCTTTAATCTCTTGTTGTTACTTGACTGAGGTAGGTGGCATGATGGATAGAGAGAGAACTGGCCCTGGAGTCAGGAGGACCTTAGTTCAAATATAGCCTGAGATACTTACTAGTTGTGTGACCCTGGGCAAGTCACTTAACTCTGTTCACCTCAGTTTCCTCATCTGTAAAATAAACTGGAGAAAGAAATGGCAAACCATTCCAGTACCTTTGCTAAGAAAACCCCAATTGGGGTCAAGGAGAGTCAGACACAACTGACCTACTATATATGATTGCACTAACCGCCTCATATAGTGTCACAGACTATTTGATTAGTCCTGTAGCAATCAGTTTCCATCCAAAAGGTGCTAGAACATTTATGTCTATGTCCTTTCTGACATATAGCAGGACACCATCATTCCCCTCCCCCTTCCTGGGGATTTCTACAAATGGGAATCTAGAATGAAGTTGGTTTCAGAATGTGGAAGCCAGGAATACATAGAAGCAATTTTTATAATTATATAGGGACATGTTTAGTGGCAGACAGTGACCACTCAACTTCCCACCAGAAGCCTCTAGAGGGAAGCACATAGTTCAGTGGATAGAACTTTGAACTTCAGAGTCAGGAAGACCTGAGTTTTAATTCTGCCTCAAATACCAGATGTGACCCTTGGGAAAGTCAGTTTCTCCTTTTGTGAAATGAGAAAGTTATAATCGATGGTCTTTAAGGCCCCTTTCTTATATGATTCTGAGATCCTACAAGTTTGCTTTTCTGAAAAATGTAGGAATGGGTATCTCTGAGGTCCTTCTAGCTAACCACCTCTGTTCCTTCCTGTGTTCTATGATCATTCCTCAAACCAACAAACTAGCATTGTCATAGAGCGGGACAAAAAAAATATAAACCGTAATTACTACTCTCCAGCAGCTTATAATCTAATTGAGGAATTTAAGGTACCTGTGTTAAGGAGTGTTGGATAAAGCAAGGATGCTTTTGACATTTCTGTGTTCCTATAGTTGAGGACGGCAATGAGTTCTAAAATGAATTTAATCCAGAATAGTTTAGCAGCAATAAAGTATTGTTGTGGGAAAGGTCTGGTTGGCCCTCACCCATTTAGGGAAATTGACCTAACAGGGAGGCAAGACATGAGAGAGAGACCCATACATGGTAACGGGTCTCTTCTCAGCATGGTGGGGCAATATGCATTGTGCTGGAAGGCACTGCTACCCCAACAAGCCTAAACTGATATCTTTCACAAATTCTTTTAGTGATTCAAGACAGAGGGGTAAATAGGTCAGTAGCAAAGCTATACAGAGGCTCCCTTGTCAGTAGGTTTTGGTGTTTACAAAGTGCTTTCTTTCATCATAATCTCTTTGTGAGGTAGGTAGTTCAAGTGAATCTAAGGTTTAGAGAAATAAAATGCCTTACAAATAACCTTGAGCAAATGTTAAAGTTGGGTTTCTCTCCATGCTCAACCTAGTGTTTTTTTTTTCTTTTTTCTCTTTTATTACACTGTGCTGTCCCCTTCTCATCTTGGGGTCTTATGAACATTTTCCATCTGTGTTGTAAATCTTAAGGCATTACTTAAATACAAGTTCTAGTTAGTCTTGAGTTCATCATCACCTAGTTTGAAGTTTTTTAATTGATTAAGACCTTCTGGAGACCTTATCCCATAAGCCCCAAATCACATATTAACACTAACATGATTGTGGCAGGTGTCCTATATTTGAAGGCTGAGGAGCTGGGTTAGCTTAACTCCCTGGACCTCAGATTGCTCATTTGTAAGAAGTCACTTCTAACTCTGCTGATCATAATGCAATAAATAATAGCACTACTTACATAGCTCTTTAAATTATTTAAAGCACTTTATAAATATTATCTATTCAATTTTCACAACACTGCAAGGCAGGTACTATTATCTCTATTTTCTAGATGGGAAAATTGAGGCAGCCAGATCACAAAATTAATAAGTGTCTAAGGCTGAATTTGAATGCAAGGTTTTTTTCAGGGATCTGACCATTGTACCACATTGTACCACTTAGCTGACTCTATGATACTACAAATCTATCAGTTCTCCATCTCCAAACATGGAGGCCTTGAGTTTAAAAAAGGGGAGGGGAAGAGTGATGGAGTGCTTCACTAACCTTGGGGACCTCTAAGCATGTGCTTTTTACATCTGCTGACTAAGCTGCCTCTGGATCCACATAGAAGAATCCTTTGGTCTTTAGAGATGTACAAGTAATAATATAGCCTAGTGAAAAGACCACTGGATTGGGGCTTAGAAGATCTCAGTTCTAATTCCACAGTTCTACTTACTAACCCTCAAGATCTTGAGCAAATTACTTTACTTACTGGATTTCAGTTTCCTTAATCTATAAAAGGAGGAAGTTGGATAAGATGACCTTTCAGGCCCCTTTCAGCTTGAAATCCTATGAGTCTGTGACTATAAAAGACTAGTAGCCTTACTGATTGGTATTAAAACATGACAACCTCAAGATCGCACACACTATTCAGTGAAAATAATGGAGTTAATTTTTGATTCTTTGGTCTTTCATTGTGTGCACCAACAACAAGCCCAAATAAATGAACTGCAAATTCAGTCCCCTTTTTCTGAACTCCTGTAGTTCTTGATGGCTTTAGGTTAATTACTCATTGTGGTCTGAAATTGAAGACATTTATTATTATTATTTTAAATAAACAAATTATTATTGTAAATTATTGAAGGCTTCATAGAGATGGATTAACTTCATTTCATAGCTTGCTGAAAAAAATCCACATGGAGAAGACCAGATACTGCGCCCTGAAGGTCTTCAGCTTTTCAGCTCTGGAATTTCTGCCCTAGGACTCTGCTGACCTGAAGGGTGAGATCCTGGCATGGCCAGCTATATCTAGGAGATCTGTAGCCCTGCTTCCCCTCTACCTCCTGGTCATTGTCTCGTCATACGTCACCCTTCCTTCTCACCTGCTTCCCAGTTCTGGACTCATAATCAAATCAATATCATCACTGCTACTAGAAAGGGTAGTCTCCTCCATTCACCATCCCATTGCCCCATCATTCCAATGCACAATGGCCACAACTCCACTGAAGGGTGTGTGTCAGTCTCCTCCATTCACTATCCCATTGCCCCCTCATTCCAAAGCAAAGTGGCCACTACTCCACTATAGCTGTTGTCTCCCCCATCAGGATATAAGCTCATTGAAAACAGATACTATCTTTACTTTTATATCTGCAGCTTCACCTCTTGGAATATAAGTGCTTAATAAATGCTTTTTAATTTATTCATCTATTCCTAAGCTCCTCTGATGAGCCTCAGCAGATGTTTGAATTCATTGGGAAACATTTCTCAACTTCTTCTTTCTGTACTTTCTGTACCTCATACGTCTTCATCCCTACTCTCACATAGGAACATATATCCCCACTGTTTGTTATCCCTCCCTTAACGTATAGAAAATTTCACTGCCACTTTGTAAGGTTATTCAGAGTTAAGATGTTGGTAGTGTCCCAGAACACAGCATTAGAAGGGACCTGAGAACTCAGATTGCCAGTTAAAAGAAATTTTATGAACCACAGAGGCCAAACCCTTCAATTTACAGATAAGGGAACTGAGACCTAGAGAAGGAAGTAAGTCAACCAAGGTCACAGCATGTTACTATTTGGCAAAACTTCTGAAAAATTTCTTGTTCTAAATACAAAAGGCATCATTTAGGTTAATAACTGTTACCCCAAACAGAAACTGTTGTCACAACATATGGTAAGTTTATAGAGATGCTTGGGTTTGTTTTGCCTAATCCACGAAAGGGCATTTTGTTTCTAAATTAAATACAAGGGGATATTTGTGGTTACTCACTAGCCATTCAAAGGACACCAAAAAACACCTCAGGAAAATCACCACTCTCATCGTATGTTCACAGCATTCCCTTCTTCCATCTGTCCACAGAAAGCCTGGTCTTCTTACTTTCATTCAGGACCCAATTTATGGAGTCCTGTCTAATTCCAGGCATATAGAAGATGAATCAGGGAATGACTGTTAGTGTATGAAAATAGCTTTTTACCCTGTTGCAAACAGACTTGCCCCAGGTACTCTTTAAATAGTGAATCTCTCCAGTATATTTAAATAAAGATTAAACTTTGATAAACTCCTCCAGGAACAAGCCTGTTATAGGAAAGGAGGGATACCTGCATTGTATCTAAGATCTATAGACTCTTGCTGGGGGTTTGGAGAGTGACTGACCACGATCTTAAACGTGGCTTTCCACGGAAATGAAAAGAGCCAAAGAAAAACAGAAAGGATCCCATGTTTAATCCCAGCTTAGATTCGGAGCCCAAGTACTACTACCTTAAATAGAGTAATGATGAAAATCTGGAACTCAAAGTCTCTCAGAAATGAATATTGAAAACTATCTTTACATGTCATTGGAAAATAATGCTAAGTGCAAAAAAAAATAAACATTTTTAAAAATAGAATAACGATGTGATAAAAGTGACTTTAGAAGAGTTTGTAAATCTGAACTAGACATTTTGGTGCCCAGGAGAAACAGCATGAAAGCAAAACAACTTGTTCCATTATGGTGTGAAGATAATAAATGAAATAATTAAGACATTCAGTTAGTCAATAAACATTTATTAAGTGCCTACTATGTGCCAAGGAATGAGCTAAGTTGTTCCATGCGGGAACTACTAAAGGAATGTGTGTGTTAAATATATTCACCTTCTAGCTTCTGTGACCAGGACAAAACTCTTGTTACCCCACCCTAGTTAAAGCTCTTTTTCTATGTAATGCTTAGTACCTGTTGGAAAAGTTCCCATCTGGCCAAGAGATGTCCCCACAGTGGCCCTGCAGCCATCGGAGAGCCGAGTGTCTGTAAGAAAAAGAATTGCAAAAGTGAACCAAGTTTCCCAACAAGGTTAAAAATACCAAAATTCAGCAGCATATAGAATGCTGAAGCTCTCTCTCTATCTCTGTCTCTCTGTGTCTCTCTCAGAACTGGAGCGAATCTTAAAGACAGTCCAGTTCAATACCCTCAGTTCCCTTGGAGGCAGAGGCCCAAAGATCTGAATTAACTGGCCCAAGAACACACAGTGAGTTAGCAGCTGAACCTGGCCCAGAGCCCAGTCCAAATCCAAGGTTTTACAGCTACCATGCTTTGTCTCCTAAAAGAAAATTCTGTTAATAGTACAGTTCCAACACAGACACAGACAGACATAGACACATAGACACACAGACCCACACACACCCCTCTCACCACTACCACCACCACCTCTAGCACCACCACCTTTCCTTAAATCTCTGTTCCACTTGCTACACACTAGAGAAATTAGGTCATTGGATGGAATATGGGTGTGATGCTGGATTTCATTTATTGTTGAAGAACCAGTTTTGATAAATCTCGAGAGAATTCTACCTGAGCTCACAGGATAGTCAGTGGTCAGATTATATTGTGGTATAGTGTACAGAGTACCATACTACATAGTGGAGTGGAGTGAACAGAGAGGTGGCCTTGGAGTCAGGAATACCTCACCCAAAGTCCCGCCTTGGCGGTGACTCTGGGCAAGTTACTTAATCTTTCATTGCCCAAACAATCCTCTGACACTATAAAATGCAGTGGAGCTGATCTTCTTTGGATAGACATTCCCAACCTAGGGGTCCCTACACTAATGAAATATTGTGTGTGTATGCACACATGTGTGTGTGCATATGTGCATGTATACACATATGCATGTATGTTTATATATAAATATACATACATGTGTGTATGTGTATATATAGGTATGTAGTTACACGCACATATTTTATATATGCGTGTATTCATGTATATGTGTGTTTATGTTGTATGTATGTGTGTACATATAAGTATTATATGTATATACTGCATATCTATAAACATACATTTGCATATTATCTATCTGATTATCTGTCAATCTGTCTATCTATCTATCTTAAAGCCAATGATCTTTGAGTTGTTAAGTTGGATAGACTTTGTGTTCTGCCTGGATAAAGCAGGCTTCACCTTATGACTTTCCATATCCTTGAAGCACTGAAGTATGGGGAGGGTAGGACTTGAGTTATGCTGGCCAGAAACTCAGAATGTACTGACTATAGATTCAAGTGTAATGTTGCTGGTCTGATTAAATCTCGACGTTATGCTGCTTTCCTCTCATCAGTCTCTCTTTCTTCTCAAAATTGGAAATAGAGACTTTGCTTAAAATATTTCTTTCCTCATGTGACTAGCCTGTTTAAAGTCTTGCTAGCTCCCCATTGCCTGTCAAAGAAGGCTGGATTTGGAATCAGGGCACCTGGGTTTGCATCTAAGCTCTGTCATTTCCTCTGACATTAGGCTTAGCTCCTTACCCTCTCTGGGTTCTTTTTACTCATTTATCAAATGAATATACTGGACAAGATGACCTCTAGGGTTCCATTCCCCTATCCCTCACTTCTAAATCTATAATCTATAACTCCTGTGCTTGACATCCAAGACCTCTACAATGTGACCACACTATTCTCTTACGCATGAGCAATTACCTTCGAGGACATTATTGCCCCTCTACTCACAAATTATTTCGTTCCCCTGAAAGACCCTGTTCCCATCTCCACACTGATCTAAACCCTTCCTCCAAGCAGTAAGATGAACAGCACACCTACTGTCAGAAAGACCCAAGTTCAAATCCAGCCACAGACATTTACTAGCTATGTAAAATCAATGATTAGTCTATGTCTCCCTCCGTTTTCTTATCTATAAAGTGAGGGGGATAATAGCACCTATCCCTAGGTTATTATGAGAATAAAATAATATTTGTAAAGTGTTTAGAAAGCCTCAGAGTGCTGTGTCATGATATTGATGGTGGTGATGGCGATGATAATAACGATGACAATTCCTCAAGAACGCATTTTGTCTTTATACTTCTGGTGCCCAGCATAGTTCCATATCTATACCTGGCACTTCATAACTTTTGCTTAATGGACTGAGTTGATTTGGAGTTCTCAGGTCAAATTTCCTCTCTCCCTACCCAAGGCTCCCCAGACCACTCCAGCCCAGGCTGACTGGTCTCAGTTGAACATTTCTCTAGCCTTTTATCCTCACCACTACTTATTTGAGCATTTAGCATCCCAGTTGCCTCACAGCAATTATCTGTCTCTGTTAAGACTGGATTGCAAGCTAAGCTTCCAGATGATGAGGGGGTCTCAGGGCACTCATTGCCCCCACCCAGGTCCCAACGATCTAGTACTTTCATACCCATGATCTCCTTTCATCTCCATGGAAACTTTATATGGTCAGCAGGGTAAGTGTGATTGCACACCTCTCCCCATCCGTTGAGGAAAATGAAAGTCAGAGGGGCTTTAAAAGTGACTCACCTAAGTGACAGAGACCACAAAGCCAGCTGCCCTCTCCAGAGAATTTTGAACTCAAATTTTTAAAAATTAAATATTGATTTTTTACATGTAACTGGGAAATATTTAAAGAAATAAATAAAAAAATTAAAATGTATAGGTTCAAATTCTAAGTTCTGAAACTCATTGGCTATGGGATTTTAGACTAATTCACTCAGTTTTTCACATCTGTCCTTGTCCTGACTGGAATACCCAGCCTATATATGCCTTTTCAGTAACAATTTAATATGTAATTTAGTATGGGACTTTAAAATGAACTCCTTGAAATATTCCTATCAGGAATAACTTGACAGAAATAACACTGGATTGAAAGTGAGCTGTGTAACCATGATCAAATTACCTAACCTCTCTGATTCCTACTTAGTTTTGCTTTAAAGCAGGAAAATAAGCCTTCCTCTGCTCCTTCACAAGGTGGTTGTATGGTTTGAGAGAAATAAATACTTTATAAGTACAAGGGACATAATGTAGGGCTTTATTGCTATAACTACTTTAATGAAATCAATAAATCTGAACTCAAGACTGGTCTCTTCCACCACTCACTAGCTATTCCACCTTTAGCAAAGTCAATTTCACTCTCTGCCCTCAGTTTTTCTATCTGTCAAATGGAATGGAGGGCACTAGTTCTTCATAAAAAATGATGACTAAGAAATTCATGGAAACATTGAAAGACAAGAAATAAAGCATAATGAAGTAGGAAAAATGAGGGATTACAATAAACAAAAGATAGTAATGATGGCAGCTAAATTCAGACGAATTGTGATGAACAATCAATTTCAAAGCGATGATGAAACACTTCTCTCTCAGTGGAAATGTGGAGGACTATGGGTAAAGGGTGTACGACACACAATCAAGGCAAGTTTGACTTTTTCATTGGTTTTGCTAAACTCTTTCTTCGTTACAGGCGAGGCTTCAAGGGAGAGGTGGGGATGGGGACAAAATACTTGTAGTCATCCTTTGTTTTCAGAGGACCACGATATTAGGAAAATGATGACATGACTTGCAGTTGACTTTGATTTGAATGAGGGAGGGCTGGGAGAGTATATACTAGGAAATGACTGAGAGAATTAAGAGCCATAAACATTTTTGCCTTTTTTTGTATCAGACTTACTATTTCTTTGGTAAGGGATACACCTCATGAAGGAACTCTGTGATACAATTCCTAATCTTAGAGAATTGGGGGTGGGGATGGAGAGGTACAGAGAAATTAAATACCTTGCTTAAGGCCATACAGCGAGTATGTATCAGATAGGTCTTGAACCTAGGTTTTGATGACTTTGAGACTATCTCCTTATAAATTATGCCATGTAACCTCTCACTAAAACTTAAAAATAGGGAGATGAAAGGAGAAAAGGTGCTTAGACTAGACTATAAAATCTCTGCTCTAAGTCCTATGATCCTTTATTTTGTTTGGTTATAGTGTATTTCTGTAAAACTTTCAGAAAGAGAGAACAACTCTTAGTTTCACACACAGGATGGTTGCCATGGACCAACATTCTCTCCTCCTACTACACCAAGTACATTTCCCATGGGCTAACACTCCCCTTCCATTACACGGAGGACAGTTCCCATGGGCCAGCAGTCTCCTCCTACTTGACTGCCAATGATGGCAAGCGCCCATTTGAACTGGGGGTTTGGCTGGTATCTCAGAGGAATTTAACAGGACAAATATCACAAGAATGCATGTGAACACAGCCAAGTGCTTTTCCTCTCTCACCTTGGGTAGAGAGACAGAAAAATAAAATAAACCGATGCAATAATTCTGGGGCTATCAACTTGATCCAGCTTTGGTTTGGCAGATTTTCAACCCTAGCAAGAGGGTGAGCTGGGCTCATGAGGTGCTCAGAGCAGGCTGCAAATCACATCATTTCCTAGTCAAGCTGCCACCTCTGTCTCTTGGTCTGCTTCCCTAGTGAGTCATAACCATAGGGGAGGCAGCTGGAGCAAACTCTTCTTATCTTATCACTGCCTGTTTGCAGAAATAGAGAGAGGACTTTCCTCAGAGGCAGCAGGTGGAGTTTAAAGCTTAGATTTTGTAGGATCTCAGGTTGGAGAGCTGGAAAAGATCATCTAGTGCAAGAATTCTCAACATTTTATGTGTCACAGAACCTTGTGGCAGTCTGATGGAGCCTTAAAGACCTGTTTTCAGAATCCTGCTTTTAAATACATTAAAAAAAATTCATAGGATTATAAAGGAAAGCCAATTATATTGAAATACAGTTATCAGTAAATGTATTTGTTTTTAAAAAAGTCATAGACTGAATATTAAGAATACCTAAATCTTACCCACCACCACCATTTTAGAGTATTGGGAATTGAGTCCTAGAGAGGAGACTGGAGGTGTTTATGGATGGTCACCCAGATAAATTCTCTAGCCAAAATTAAGAACTCCACCTACAATGGGTGGTTTACAGAATAACACCTTTGTAAAGATACCTATTCCTAAAGACTGGAAGGGGTCTTCTGGGCTACTCAGAGAAGAAAAACCATATAGAAACAGACCTCAGTTCCCCTGAGTGGAATCAAAAGGTCAGCTGCCTTCATCAAGGAACAAAGGTCAAGTGGGTGAAGAGGTAGCATGGTGCAGCTAAAAGAAACTTCCGGCTTTGTTTTTAATTCTCAGTGTGACCTAGGGCAAGCCTCCTTCTCTCTTTGAGCCTCAGTTTACCCCTTTTTAAAAGGAGGGAAGTGACCTAAACGATGTCTAAGATCTCTTCCACCTCCGAATCCTTGGATTCTAAGAAATTATAGCAAAACACCAATGTATTAAGTCTGTATTCTGACACCAAAGGAGCATGTCACACCAGTCAACTTCCTGTTGTATGAGCCTCCTAGTCCCATCCCCAAATCCTCATTGTTTTATGTAGTTGCTCCAAATTATCCTTCACATCTCCATTGTCCTACTCCAACTCAAGTGAAATCACTGCTAAGTCCACTCCAATATGCTTTTTGGAATCTCTGTTCTATCATCAATAAAGTCCTCACTGTCTTAAAGTTTTTGAAATAACAAAACCCTCCCCAATTGATAAATGGTCAAAGGATATGAACAAGCAATTTTCAGGGGAAGAAATCAAAGATATCTATAATCATATGAAAAAGTGCTCTAAATCACTATTGATTAGAGAGATGCAAATCAAAACAACTCTGAGGTACCACATCATACCTGTAAGATTGGCAAACATGACAGAACAAGAAAATGATAAATGCTGGAGAGGATGTGGAAGAGTTGGAACACTAATTCATTGTTGGTGGAGCTGTGAGATCATCCAACCCTTCTGGAGAATGGTTTGGAACTATGCCCAAAGGGCTACAAAAATGTGCATACCCTTTGACCCAGAAATATCGCTACTAGGACTGTATCCCCAAGAGATTATAAAAACGGGAAAGGGTCCCACGTGTACAAAAATATTTATAGCAGGACTCTTTGTGATAGCCCCAAACTGGAAGTCAAGGGAATGCCCATCAATTGGGGAATGGCTGAATAAATTATGGTATATGAATGTAATGGAGTACTATTGTGCCCTAAGAAATGATGAACAAGAAGACTTCAGGGAGGCCTGGAAGGACTTATATGATCTGATGCTGAGTGAAAGGAGCAGAACCAGGAGAACTTTTTGCACAGCAACGACCACAGTGTGCGAGAGTTTTTTCTGGTACACTTGGAACTTTGTAATAACACAAGAACTTACTGAGAAAAAAAAAAAATCCTAATGTCGGTCTTCTAAGGCAAAATGCCTTCCATACTCAGAGAAAGAAATATGGAAGTCATTGGCAGAATGTAGAAGATCATGTTTGTGTGTGGGTGGGTTTCAGTGTATTATGTTTTGATTTGTTATATGATTCCTTCCATTTATTTTAGCTCAACTACATAGCATGACTATAATGAAAATGTGCTCAATAGGAAAGTATATGTAGAACCTAAACAGAATTGTATGCTGTCATGGGGAGGGAGGGGGGTATTGAGGGAAGGGTGGGGGGGATAAAATCTTAACTTTAAGGAAATGATTGTAAAACATTTAAAAAAATTAAAATTAAAATAAAAAAATAAAAAAAAAGAAATAACAAAACCCTGCTCTCCTTATAAGGATATATATTATATCCCTGGTAACCCTCCAGCTTCTGTGTCTCTCATTACCCCCAATTTGCAAAGCTACAAGTGAAGCAGGCATGCTCCTTTCTTCTCACTAGCATAGCAGAAGGAGCCCTACATGAGGAATCACAAGACCTAGGTTTAAATCAACTTCTAAACTGTGACCTGAGTCAAAATTCCAGCCACCTCACACTAGGTACAGCTCTGCTATGACGTAATGCCTGCCACTTTGGCCCAGTGCTCTACATCTCTTATCCCAAATGACTTTCCCTGTCTTGGCCATAATTTTCTTCTCTATAAAATGAGTTGGTTGGATACGATGACCTTTAAAATCCTTCCCTGGTCTAAATGATCATCCTCTTCCACTAGTACGCAGCAAATGTTCATGTGGATTATCTGTGCCTAACCTGCGGTAGAGCATTTCAAGCTTATACTGATCCGATCGGTCACAGACAACACATTGTGTCTTGACTGCGACACAGTGATGTCATTGTAGATGTCTTCCAGAATGAAGGACAGCAATCAGCCGGCTAACCAAACATCACTCAGTCACCAACTTTTCTTCTTTCTAGGTGTTGAAAATGTTGTATCAAGCACTCCCCACTGTCGATCACTTCCCGCCTTTCTTGCTGTCACATACCACCTCCCAAGGCTCCCTTCCAATTTTTTTCAATAGCTTTAGTACCTGGCTTGTGGTCTTCCTCTCCACCCCACCCCTGTAGTAGCAAGCACCCTGACACATCCAGGATGGCCTGCTAGCACAGGTTCTTAGATATGCTTTTCTAAAAGGAAAGCAGCTTTAAAGGGCAGAGGGGGTCAACAATCTGCTTTAATTACATTCACCAACAGAATAAATACAAGCAGAGAAATAGAGACCAATGGACAGGGCTTCTGTGTGTGACCATAAGCAGAACATGCATCAGAACATCAACAGACAGATCCAGCTGTCTAACCATGCATACATACACAGTTACCAGAGAGAGAAGCACTAACATCTGGGTGGAGGGGTGATAAGGGGCTCCTTAGTGGCTTCCTAGATTCTCGTCTGGCCAAACAAACAACTCCAGAGAGAAAAGCACTAACATCTGGGTGGAGGGGTGATAAGGGGCTCCTTAGTGGCTTCCTAGATTCTCGTCTGGCCAAACAAACAACTCCAGTGAATAAACCCCAAAACAAAACTTCAGGTCAGAGTGTATATACATTTTTCAGAGCTGGAGGTCATCACCTAAGTGACTTGAATCAATATTTGAACTCACGTCTTCCAGACTCCAAGTCCAGCACTCCATCCACTGAGACCCTCAATCTCTGAAACTAACCCTCTGAAGTAGGTAGTAACCCTCTGAAGTAGGTAGTAACCCTCTGAAGTAAGTAGTGTTTGTCCTTCATTGCCAAAGAAGACCATGCCATCAGAGAAATAATGACATGACTTGCACTTGACTTTGTTTTGAGTGAGGGAGGGTTGTGCAAGGTCACCAGCCTCACTTCTCCTCCAGAGCCATCTGGATCCAGTGACCAGATATTCATCAGGATGACTGGAGATGACCCAGGATGAGGCAATTGGGGTTAAGTGACTTGTCCAAGGTCATGCAGCTAGTGAGTGTCAAGTGTCTGAGGTGAGATTTGAACTCAGGTCCTCCTGATTTCTGCACTGGTGCTCTATTCACTGCACCACCTAGCTTCCCCAGAAGTACATAGTACAAATAATCAGAAGACCATCTCTGTCAACAGAGATGAGTCACTTTATCTCCCTTGCTCTCAGTTGCCTCATCTGTCAGGGTAGAAATAACATTACTTGATAATCCTAATAGTAACTGAAGTTTATACAGTGTTCTCAAGTTTGCAAAGCATTTTCCATACCTCATGTCATTTGAACTTCACAACAGCCTTGGGAGATATCTGTAGTATCTATCTATAGACACTACAGCTTTGGTTATCCTCATTTTATAGGTGAGGAAGGTGAAGCTGAGGTAGGTTAAGTAATTTGTAGTTTTGTCAGGGGTGGGGTTTGAACTCAGATCTTTGAGACTTCAAGCCAAACCTTTCATCTATTCCATTATGATATGTCTTTCTTTGCCTCTCTCCCTGTAATGTTAATGGCAGATGGGGGGAAGAGCTAAAGATCTTCCCCACCCATTAGTAGGCCTCAATACCTTTTGTTAACTTCTACTAAGGTACTGGGTCAGAGGATCATGCCCTCCATCTCTGAAAAGTACATAAATACTCTGAGGTGAAGTTTTACTTTGGGGCTTACTCATTAGAAGTGCTTGTTTGATCAGACAAGACTCTGGGTAGCTGCTAAGGGGCCCTCCAGCTTTGAAAACCTAGTTTTGGTGCTTCTGTCTCTGGTAACTATGAATATATGTAATGGTCAGAGAGTTGGATCTGTCTGTTGATTTGTGCTGTATGTATTGCTTATGGTCAGACAGTTGGAAGCCCTGTCTGTTGGTCTTTATTTCTCTATGTTATCTCTGAAGTTCAGGGTGTTGACTTTTTCTCCTGACTTAAGTGAATGATATATATGCTTGATTAAAGTAGATTGCTGACCCCTCAAAAGTTGCTTCCCTTTTAGAAAAGCAGGTATACAGCAGGTGCTCTGTGTGTGCCACGGTCTTTGCTATTATATGCTCTCTATCATACACACGACTTTTGGAATGAAAGAACTTGGGGAAATGTAGAATGCTTTAAGAACAGAAGTTTTTATTATTAGACCATTATAACAGATGGTTAGGAGGGTAAGTGACTTCTCAAAGGTCACAGAGCTAGTAAATGATAGATTAGGACTCAAATCTAGGTGCCTTATCTTCTCTAGGTTAAAAATTGCCAGTTCCTTCAACAAAGTCAGAAGCTTTGGAGTGGAAGTAGGGGAGAAGGGGGGCATCACAGCTGTCTTCAAGTATGAGAAAGGGTATGATGAATCAGAGAGTCTTAAGTAGAGATTGGTCCCTGAAGACAAAACTAGGGGTTTGATGAGTGGGAATTTCAAGGAGGCTGACTTCAGGGTAATGAAAGGAAGTACTTCCTAACAATGAGAACTATCCAACCACTAAATGAAATGAGCTACTTGGTGAGGTATTAAGGTCCCCACAGAAGATCATATATGATGATTAATCTAGGTCTGGAAAGGAACTCAGAGGCCAGCTAACCCAACCCCTCATTTTGCACATGAGGAAATAGAGGCTAGAGAGGTTAAGTGACTTGACTTGGAAAAGATTACACACATACACACACACACAGAATAAATATGAAAGGTAGGATTTGAACTCAGGTTCTCTGACTCCAAAGCTAGTGCCTTTTCCATTGTACCAATTGTTGTACCAATACAACATTGTACCATGTTGTATTAACAACCACTCACATTTTTCTAACACTTTGAGGTTTGCAAAACACCTTAAATACATTATTTTGTTTGAATCCCCTTAACAGATCTGTGAGGGAAGTAACTATTGGTTTCAATTTATAGATAAAGAAACTGAGGCATCAAGAGGTAAGTTACTTGTCCAAGGTCACTCAGTAATAAACATCCAAAGCAAATTCAAGGCTAAACTAGATTTCCAAGAGCTCCTTCCATTTGGCAGTTTCTACAACTCTATGACTGGGGGATTCTCTGGAACCCCCAAAGTTGCTTCTCTAAGGGTCTGTTCCTATTAGACTCTATTTGCTCAGGCTGTCTTGGGGACTAGTGGCAAACTTCTCCAACTTTTTCTCACTTTTTAACTCTTTGACTGGCACCCTTTTTAAAAAACCATGTCCTCATGGTGCAGTGAAAAGAATGTGAACTTAGATTCTGTAGACTTAGGTTTGAGTCCTGGCTTTGCCTTGCTAGCTGTGTGACTTGGGGCAGCCTGCCTCATTTACTGCCTCAAATTCCAGAACTATAAAGTAAGGGAGCTGGACTAAATCAAGATTCTTAACCATTTTTTTTTTGAATCATGAGCTCCTTTGGAGGTCTGGTGAAACCTATGAACCTCTCTCAGAATATTGTTTTTAAATGCATAAAATAAAATTCATAGGATTACAAAGGAAACCAATCATATTGAAATATATTTATCAAAATATCAAAAAAACACAAGTTCATGGACCTCAGGTCCATAATCCCTGGACTAGATGATCCCTAAGGATATCTCTTCTAGCATTCCATTTTAGCATATTCTAGGCATTTTGCTCTAAGCTTTCTAAGTATCTATCTGTCTAATATGTTCTAAGGATCCTGATGCTTTAAAATCCTGCGATCCAACATTCCTTTATTCTGTTAACAATAAATGCCACTCATCTTCTTCTCCCCATCCCTTGACTATGCTCACACTTTTAGAAAGAAAAAAGAAAATTATGACTAGGAGAAGATATCTATCTCCCTGTGAGGAAGAAGATGAAAGAAAAAATAAACAAAAGAAAA
This sequence comes from Bettongia penicillata ogilbyi, assembly GCA_023548195.1. NCBI lineage: Eukaryota > Metazoa > Chordata > Mammalia > Diprotodontia > Potoroidae > Bettongia > Bettongia penicillata. The sequence goes on from JAJHZJ010000177.1 coordinate 14,729,214, forward strand.
GGAAAATTCAAGGGAAAAAGAAAGCCAGTGGAGGTGAATGGAGTTCCTACCCATCTTTCTTGACTCAACAGTTTCTTCATTCTCCTTTTCTCCTGGAAGCTTGGGAGCCTTGATGGGTCTGGTTGGTCCCTGAAGGCCATCAAGAACATTTCTCCTCCAGTCTTGATCTCTCCTTTCCAAGGATCCCATCGACTTTCTTTCCATCAGGGGAGCCAAACGCTGCTGCCATCCTTCCTCCTCTTCCTCCTCTTGGTTAGGCCGGGACTCAGTGTCGGGAATGAAACATTTTACTGTTGCATTTGCTGGGACCACTGGCCCCTCCATGACTTGTTGATTCACTCCTTGCTATTGGATCTGCATGACCAGTTGTCCAAAGGAAAAAAAGAAGAAAAAAACACACTATTTTCAGAGAAGAGGACCTCCTAGGGAAATATCCTGTTGTTGAAAAATTACCATCAGGAGAACAGGAAAGAACTTTCCTTCCTTCCTGATTATGTGCAAACACTGGGATTCCATGTGTCCTGTTTGACTCGTCTATCCTCAGTAACACAGGGGGCTCATAGCTTGCTTGCATAGACAGTTCACACCCACCACCAGGCTAATTTACCAAGTAGAACCACAGCTCAGTAGAGATTCTCATTTTACAGATTAGGAAACTAAAACCTAGAAGGATTAGGTGACTTCCCTAAGTTTTTAATATTAGAAATGAAACAGCAACCTACATTTACTATTGCTTTAGGTTTATAATGCTCTTTTCTCACACCAACCGTGAAGTAGGGAAGGCATGTGTTACTATTACCATTTTAGAGGTGCCAAAGGTCATAGATCTAGAGAAGGTCAGAGTCCCAGACTAAAACCCAGTCTTACAACATATGCTTCAATCCATCCATCAGTAAGTAGTTATTAAATACCTTTTAAGTTCAAGGGACTCTGCTAGGTGCTGGAGGAGCAACACACAAAAAAAATCCCTGCTTCCAAGAAGTTGCAATCTCATTGGGAAATTAATGACCTTGACCTTTGGCACTGAGCCTGTCTCTTCACCTATAAAAAGGTGAGAGTGACACTTATTTTATCTACTTCACAAGGTTAGCATGAGAAAAAGGTATTGTAAACTTTAAAGCAATATGTAAATGTCAGTTGCTATTATAGTAATAATTATAGGCAGCTAGGTGGCTCAGTGGTTAGAGCACTGGGTCTGGGGTTCAAATTCACTGGAGTTCAAATGACCTTAACCTCTGTTTGCCTGAATCCACAGAATGAAATGGCAAACCAGTCTAGCATCTTTGCCAAGAAAATCCCATATGGGATCATGAAGAATAGGACATGACTGAACAAAAATGAAATAATTTTTATTTCAAGTGTTCCATTGAATTTAAAAATTCATTCAATAAAAATAATCATAATTTATGATTTCATTATATCCTCACAATAGGTGCCATTATTATCCTCATTTTACAAATGAGGAAACTGAGGCAGACAGAGGTTGAGTGACTTGTCTAAAGCTAGTAAGTGTCTGAGGTCAAATTTAAACTGGGGTCTTCCTGACATTAACCCAGCACTCCAACTACCATAACACTCAGCTTCATAAATGTAAAGTCCAGGAATAAAACTGGAAACAAAGGAGTTAAATACAAGGTAGTTTAGGAGGGAGGGTACTAGCGATTGAGGGGCCAGGAAGGACTTCATGCAAGGAATGATGCCTGAGATACATCTTAAAGGAACAGAGAGGAGAGAGCGAATGGGGGTACAGGAAATGGCCAGGGTAGAGACACGGAGAGAGGGGATGGAAGATAGTGAGTGAGGAACAGAGGAGGGCAGTTTGGTTTGGGAAGACCCCGGATGTTTTCCTTCATTGTCATTGATACTTCTGAAGCCCTCCCTTCCTCATGCCCCTCTTGGCCCTTTCTCCCCACCTTCAGCCCCAGGTTAGCCTACCATCCCTGAGAAAATAATGACAACAGACATTCAAATCTGCCTTTCTCTTTCTCGATGCCATAAAACATCGCAGAATGTTAAAACTGGAAGAGATCTCAAACATCTTTTAGTCCAATCTCATTTTACAGAATATGGGATCATAGAAACATAGTTTTAAAGCCAGAATGGACCTTCATGCTTATCAAATCAAACCCCCTCATTTTACACAGGAGGGAATTGCAACCCAGGAAAAGGAAGTGATTTGTCTAAGAACAAACAGATAGTTAAATGGCAGAGCAAGGATTTGAAAAAAAAATTTTTTAAGAATATTTAAAAAATACTTAACAGTCTATGGATAATAGAGAAAGATTTTTAAAAAGCAGTTATTTTGGGGAACTGAATTTAAGTAGCAGGATATAAGTTTATCCTCTGTAGGTTCACCAAAGCATCCTCAGGATGATCCATCTCCAGAGTGACTGACATGTACTTCATCCTGTCTCCACAAGGTTTTAATTTCTTAGACTTGTCCAGTTTAGAATTTCTTTAATCCAAAGATTATAAATGTTTTGTATGGGGATATGTATTAACTACTATATTAAATTTTTATGGATTACTATTATGTTCAGGAGATTGTGGGCAACTGTTTTTTGGTTTTTTTTTAAGCATGTGTGTCCACATCCAATTCCAGTACAGTTTATTTCTTGAAATTATTAAGGCTATTTTAAGGTCTGTATTTGTAGTGTGGGGATTTAACATGTGTTAGTTTGTGAAAGATGATGAGTTTCTGATGTATAATTTAGGCTATCAGGTTATATCTCGCTGAGTATTTTGTAGGTGCTAAATTTTTAATCTGCAGGGAAATGTACACAATTTCTTCCATTTCCTTACATAATCTGCATAATAAAATTATTATCATATCAGTCTGGATCTTGAATTCCATCATCATGGGGGAAGTTGGGTATGGTTCCAGGTGTGGAAACTCACTCCACTGATGCAGATAAACAATTAATTTGTAATTTAAATTCTTAAGAGAATTGCTCAGGCTTATTCAGAGATTAAGTTAATGCTCACATTCACATATATACCAAAAATGTGACTGGAACTGAGGTTTCATTCCACAGCTGGCCCTCTATTCAGCATTATTTAATAGCTCCCTCTTGTATTTTATATAAAATTATCGGATTATTAGTGTTACTATGGGCTGCTCCTTCCTCCTGAACTCTCTCCTCCTTTGGATTTTGTGGCACTACTCTTTCTTGGTTCCTTTCCCGATTGATCATTCTGTCTTAGCCTCCTTTAGTCAGTCATTAGCCTTTTCCTGTTCTCTGAATGAGTGTTAAAGCTCTGCCTTGGACCTTCTCTTTGTATATACTTTCTCCCTTTGTGATCTCCCCAGTTCCTGTGAGTACAATTGTCACATCTATGCAAATGACTCCTAATTCTGCCTATCAAGCCCTCACCTCACTCATGCTCCAGCACCCCATCATCAATTGCCCAAGGAAATTTCCACCTGGAGGTTCTATCGGGATCTCAAAATCAGTATGTTTCAAACAGGACTTTGTCTACTTCCCCCAAAATGTTCTCCCTCCTCCAAACTTCTCCGCTTCTGTTGGAGTCTATCCTTCCAGTTACCCAGGTTTACTGCCTTAGAGACACCAGCAACTCTTCTCCTTGGTATTTACAACATATCTAGTCAATTACCAAATCTGGTTGGATCTAACTCCCCAATACCTTTCTCATCAATTTCTGGTCCACACGTAACTGCTGTCCTTAGTCCCTCAACACCTCTAACCTGGGTCATTACTTCTAATTCATCTTCCTGCTTCTGGTGTCTTCCTTCTCCAAACTGTCCTCCACACAGCTGCCCAAATGATATTCCCAAAATATAGATCTGATCTTGTATATAGCCCTACTCAGAATCTTCATTGTTTCCTAGTGGCTATTGTAAGAACAAACAAACAAAACCTTCAGTCTGGCACTGGAGGCCTTCCGCAATCAGAATCCCCACCTATTTTTCATATATCCTCATTCTCCATCCCAGCAAAATGGCCTAGTAGCTTTTTCTGTATACATGATAATCCACCTCTTGCCAAGAGCTTTGCACAGGTGAGTTGCAGTTCCTCCTCACTGCTATGTCTTAGAATCCCTAGTTACCTGTGAGACAGCTGAGGGATCACCTCTTACTTAAGGCCTTCCCCAGTTTCCCTAACTGTGAATGCTCTTAACTTCCTGAAATTACTTTGTATTACTTGCACATATTTTTGTTGATTTATCTGTGACTGTGTTCCTCCCACCCTACCCCCAGGTGAATATAATCTCCTTGATGTCAGGGATTTTTTCTCTGTTTCATTTTTTTCTGCATCTAGCACAGTGTCTGATAAATAGGTGCTTAATATCAATCATTCAATCAATCAACAAATACTTATTAAGTGCCTACTGTGTGCCAAGGACTGTGCTAATAAATGTCAGCTTAATTATTGGTTGAATTGTTACTGTTTATGTAGGACGTTAAGGTTTAGGGTGCACTTTCATATGCATGATCTCATTTGGTCCTTACAACATTCCTGAGAGGGAAACAGGCAAGGATTATTAGTCCCATTTAACAGTCCCATTTAACCAAGTCCCTGAATAGGGAAGTAATCTAATCAATAGCAAAGTCAAGACTTAAATCCAAGTCTCCTGACTCCAAGGCCAAAGTTCTGCTCTAGGATAGAGAGGTTTCACTATCTGTTAACTCAAGCAGGTTATATGTCTGAGTCAAAATGGCAAAAAATCAGGGCCTTGAAAATACAATTCCTCAAACTCTCATGCTTACTCAGAGTGGTCCCTGCAATACCCAGTCTTAAGCACTGACATGCCTCCAGTCACAGCCAGGAAAGGAAATCGATTGGCCCAGATTTTCCCTAGTGCTGAGAAGCCACCAGCTGTGGGAGGGAGAAAAGGAAGGAAGCCAGTAAGCAGATCTGTTTTTGCAGAGTTAGATTAAAAAGTTCCGGCAAATGGTCCTGTATATTGGGAAATGTCTTCTAAAAGGCAATTCATCACTTGCAGGAAGAAGGTCAAGGAAGGTAAAGGAATTACAAAAAGCAATCTGAGTTAACAAATATGTTTTAAGGGATTGCTACATCTACGGTACTATGCTAGGTCCTGAGACTACAAAGATAAAAATAGAATGGAATATCTCTTAAAGGAACATCTCTTAGCGTTGACTATGGGAACAGCGATGGTGGGGAAAGGAAGACAGAGAAGTCAGCTACAGTATGACTTATCTCAATGGATCTGTGATCTCACTGAGAGGAATACTTCACCCATTATTTAAAACCCAATCCATTCGTGCCCTTTCATCCAGAATGACTCTCATTCATGTTCTCCTTTAAGTCCCCTGCAGGCAGGCCAGCTAACCCATACAGGGGCCTTTCCTCTAGATCTCTGAATAGTGCCTGAAAGCCAACAGAGCAAGTCATCCACCCATTGTCATGTGTCCATTGTGATCACTCAAGATACCATATAATCTGTCCCCTTTCTTTCCCAATCATGCAGCTTCTCATCTTTTAATGCCTCTCCTCAGGCATGCAATACTTAATAATGCCTCGCAATCTACTCCTGCCCACCTACCACATGCCTGTCTATTGTGTCTTGGGTCATATGCAACTTTATTCCATGACTTAGTCATAGAGCATCACGAGAAGAATACCAGTGTTTAAAAAGATGGACCTTGTTCAGAGAGAAAGCTTGGGGATTTTGAAAGCACTATTCAACTCCTAAAAGGTGATGTAATCTGTTCTGTTCCATTCTAGATCCATTTCATTGTCTATTTGCAGAGTCTGTCCAAGATATATATATATATACACACACATATATATGTATATATATATATACACACACATACACACATACACATATACATACATATATTACATATACATATATATAACACATATGTATACATACATGTAAATATATATACATATATTTATTTTAGCTTCTCCTGTATAGATAGCTGAACCATTATGGATTTCTTTTAGAAAGTTCTGAGGTGTCCTAGGACTTGATTTAATCAGCATGTCATCTACAAAGAGGATGACCTTGAGGATTTTCCATCTATAGGGGAGCCTTCCATTTGGACTCATCCCTAGAAGTCTCCCATGATGGTGGCACACATGTTTATCTAGTTAATCCCTCAGTAGATATAAATAATGACCTAATACAACAAAGCTTTCTATGATGACAACTTTCAAGGGATGGCACATGATTTTGTCATATGGATGAACTTGGTGGATGTGTTGGTCAGTTTTGATGAAATGTTTTTTCCCTCTTTATTTTGTTATAAAGCAGGAGTTCTTAACCTTTTCTGTACTGTGGATCCATTGACTAATATGGGAAAAGTCGATGGCCTCCATCCCAGAACAGTATGTTTAAATGTGTGAATCAGACAAGTTAAGAAAAACACAGCTATATGGAAATCCAGTCATCAAAGTATTTTTTTTTTACAGCTCACAGACTCCCTTTTATAAAGGATAGTTTGTTGGGAGGGACAGTTAGAAGGAGGAGGAAATTACATTGGTAAATAGGATAGAAAAACAAAAGATACCAACATTTTTTTTAATTGGGTTACCTTCAGAAGGCAGTCTTAGAGCCAGAAGAGAGTGCAAAGTCATCTGGATGAACCTGAACCTGAACAGGAATGTTTTCTCCATCATCCCTGGCAATTGCTCATCTGCTTTCTGCTTGAGAGGCTCCAGTGTTTGAGAAGTCACTGAAAGCTTAGTCCTTAAAAAGTTATTCCAGGGTGGTATTAATCCTGTTATTTTCACATCTCTTCTAGGGGCTTTCTCTGGTCTCTTCCTACCTGCTCTTCATGTGAAAGGTGCCTCCCCTGGAAGGCTTCTTGCTTCTCCTCAACCCACATGTAAAGCAGTGTCTCCCATCAGTCTCCCCTTCCTCTGACTCCCTAGCTTACTGCAGGTATGTGTATCCAAACCTTGTCTTGCCTCTAAGAGCAAGGGGCATGCCTTCTTTCCTCTTGTTGCCTTCCCAGAGTGCCCTGCATGGGTGCCTGCTCTGTACGTGTCATATGAATGAACACATTTCGAATTCCAAACAAAAAGAAGAGGATTGATTGAGTGGGGGAATTTTTCTCACTGCGATTCTGTCTTTTATTAAGCACCCTCCAAGAATTACAAGCACAAATCCCTTATCCCTTAGTAACATTTAAAGATAAGCAAATCAATAAATACTTCTTTATTTGCATATATAATAAACTTTTCCTTCACTGTGACTATGTGCACAACTGTAATCTAGTCTTTAAAAGCCTAGGCTTAGTGCAACATAGCAGAAAGAACACTGGACTTGGAAAGAGCAAAACTTGGGCTCAAATCTCAGCCCCTGCACACTTGGTGACCTTGACCTTCCTAAGCCTTGTTTCTCTATGTGTACAATGGTGTTAATAGTATCTCTACTTTCTACCACCCAAGGTTGTTGTGAAAACCAAATGAAGATCCATTCAGTGAACATTCCTTTTGGACCAGCCACGTGCCCATCACTGGGAGTGCAGAGACAAAGTTGAACCAGGTCCTGCCCTCAAAGATCTTACATTGTATAATGAATATTAAGTGCTATTGAAAAGTAATTTTTTACAGTATTCACTACCATATCTTCTCTCTTTTGATTTTACATGAGGAATTCCTGTGTCTAAAGTGTCACCCCACATAAACAGTTTTAAGTCCTGAAACTCACCTTATAAATTGTGGCAGGAGAGAAGGAAGATGGTTAGCCTGAGGATGAGAAGAATCCATGACCTGTTTATAACCTACACTGGAGAAGCAGCTTAGGGCAGAAGAGGAGCATCTAAATGGCACTGTGGATAGAGTGCTAGAGTTAGGAAGACTCATCTTTGTGAGTTCAAATCTGGTCTCAGACACATACTAGATGTGCGACCCTGGGCAACACACTTCCTGTGTCAATTTCCTCATCTGTGAAATGAGCTGGAGAAGGACATGGCAAACCACTCCAGTATCTTTGCCTAGAAAAACCCAAAAGGGGTCACAGAGTCAGACACAACTGAAACAACTTAACAACAAGGAAACGAGGAGGAAGAACACTGGACTTAGACTCAGACGACCACAGTTTGAGTTCCGGCTCCTCCACTTAGTTCATAAACATTCATAAAGCATCTATCATATGCAGGGCACTGCAATAAGCTCTGGGGATACAAAAAGAGGCAAAAGATAGTCCTTGCCTTTAAGCAACTCACATTCTAGTGGAGGAGAAAACAAGCCAACAAATATATACAAACAGGGAAAATAGGAAATAATTAAGAGGGAAAGCTTTAGAATTAGAGAAGAGATAGGAATTTAAAGGATGCCAGGGGAGCCAGCAAGCAGAGATAAAGAGGCATGGGAGACAGCCAGTGAAAATGTCCCTAGCCAAGAGCTGGAGTGTCTTGGTCATGGAACAGCCAGGAGGCCTGTGTCACTGGATCAAAGAGTCTGTGCTGGGGGGAGGAGGCCTGGAAAAGGAGGAGGAAGCTGGGTTATGAAGGGCTTTGAACAGCAAACAGCATTTTGTATTTGATCTTGAAGCCAATAGGGAGCTACAAGAGTTTTTTGAGTAAGAATGGTGAAAAGGCCAAAATAGCACTTTAGGAAAATCACTTTCATGTGGCTGAACTTAACTGGCCAAGTTATCTTGGGCTGATCATGGCCCCTCTCTAAATTAGTTCCCTCCTATGTCACATGACAAGATTGGATGAACTGATCTAATGTCACTTCCTGATTTAACTCTGAGCAAAAGTATACATTAGAGATCAGCAGGTGGGCAAGCCTCACTTGTTTATGTCAAAACAGGAATCCAGAACTTGAGGGGAAGTGAGTCAGAATAAAAATTAGGAAGCTAGACAGAAAATAAATAAAAGATGGAAAAAAAGAGAGGGGGAGGGATATCACCAGCTGTTGTTCAAAGCTTTTGTCTTTAGGCTAAAGAACAGAGAACTTTCTTCCCTAAACATGTGCATAGAATGCCTGAGTATATACATCATATTTATTGTTAAAAAAAATAAATCTATTAATTATTATCTACTATTTAAAACCTACAATCTATTATTGTACATAGTATCCTGTATTGCATACTGGGGGAAAAAACAAAAAAGTAATAATCTCTGCCTTCAAGGAGCTTCTGATCTCTTTGGGCAGTAGAAATGACATATATCCACTATTACGTGGAATCAAATACTAGTCTGTGTGTGTGTTTGTCCTTTGTTGCCAAAGAAGACCATGCCAACGGAGAAATAATGACATGACTTGCACTTGACTTTGTTTTGAGTGAGGGAGGACTGTGCAGGTCACCAGCCTCACTTCTCCTCCAGAGCCATCTGAATCCAGTGACCAGATATTCATCAGAATGACTGGAGATGACCCAGGATGAGGCAATTGGGGTTAAGTGATTTGCCCAAGGTCACACAGCTAGTGAGTGTCAAATGTCTGAGGTAAGATTTGAACTTAGGTCATCCTGACTCCTGCACTGGTGCTCTATCCACTGCACCACCTAGCTGCCCTAAAATACTGGCCTAAGAAGTTCATGGAGAAAAAGAATCACTTCTAACTGGTGTGGGGAATGAACTTAGTGTAGTAGTCAAGACATCTATTAAAATGGCATAGCAAGTAACAACATAACATATTTTCCTGTGCAGAAGAGACCCACCATCCTTCCTCTATCACCACCAGCATCAGGTATTGCTGACCATCCTACCACAGGCAAGGTAGGCAAGTTAGTCTAGTTGAGTTAGCATGGCACCAGGAGGGAGAGACAAGAGGCAGCATGTATGCCAGACATGTCAAACACTTGCTGCCTTTTTGATTACCACCTCCCCTTATACCCTGGCAGAGATAGCCCAAAGGCCATGAGAACAGCAGTACCACCCCCAGCCACCAACCATTCTTCTAGCCTAACCCCAATAGTTATCATCCCAGGGATCAAGGCATTTGAACATAAGTTTCTTGAGATCAGGGACTTTCTTTGCTTTTTTAATTTGTATTGCCATGTTCAGCACATAGAAAGTACATAATAAATGCTTTCATTCATTCATTCATCAGGTGTGGATGCAACTGTTTGTCCTGTGATTTCCCTTCCTACCAATATTCTATGAGGTGACTTGCCTAATGCCATCCACTGAGTTTATAGTAGACCCAGAGTGAAAAATCCCTGTTCCAACTTTCCACCCCTCACTGGGCCTCTTGTGGTATGTAACAGAGAATGGGAGCCAAAGAAGCATGGTAGAGAAGGGAATGAGGTCAACATAGACAACTTGTTGGAGACTAGAGTGGCAGCCTAAGTACATGGGATTTGAGGGAGACTCAGGAAACAAATCACCCAAGGATAGACCATCAAAAACAAGTAAGGTGCCAGCTCCTGATCCAACCCCTTCTTTCTACCTCGTTATTGCTCTCCATTAGGTCTATAGCCTGTCCCTGAGCAAGACCAGCCTTGTTGCTTGATAAAGACAAGTAATATAAACCAGGTAGAGGAAGGGTGAAGAGACGAAGGCACTTCCTAACCCCTGATTCCTCGTCATAGGACCATAAAGTGTCAGAACTAAAATGAATATCACAGACCATTTTGTCCAGTGTCTTCATTGTACAGGTTAGAAAATGGAGTACAGGTTAGAAAATGGAGATGCAGAAAGGAGAAGTTACTTGTGTACTTCCAAGTGGCAGAGCCAAGAATAAAATCAATAAAATCCTCATTGCCGTACCAGTGTTCAGTCCCCTTCGTTTAGGCAGCTCCAATAATACAGGATAGGCTCAGCGGCTTCAATCACCCTTTTAAGGGAAGCCCAGAGAAGCCTGGGAAGGGAGGAAGCCCCAGTGTGCAATGCCTTTTCCTCTCCAGACTCCTCCCAGAGCAATGGAATGTCTCCAAACACATTCCAAAGATACTGTACCTCTGTACTTCCTGGAGTGGGGTGTGGAGAACCTGAAGAACCACCAGGATTTAAGTAACCAATTCAGTCTCACTTCAGTGGCTCTCTCTAACCCCCTAAATCTTTGCAGTTAAAGATCAAAATTCCTGTTCAAACAAGCTCCTGTGAGGTCTCCCTTGTTAAGTCACTACCAACATACTCAAATGTAAGCCTACAGTAGACTTCCAAATCTGCCTGCTGGATTTCAAGGTCAAGGATAAACAGGATAAGATGGTTTGCAGTTTGGTGGGATCTCAGAAATTACCTAGTGTTAACCTTTTCAGTTTATTTATGGTGGAGAAAATTGAGACCAAGAGGGTTATGTAGAAAATTAGCATGATTTTAGCAATGGGGCAGCTAGATATCAGAGGATGGAGTATCAGGCCTAAGGTCAAAAAGACTTATCTTTCTGAGTTCAAATCTGGCCTCAGACACTTACTGGCCATGTGACCCCTGACTACTTTTTAAAGAGGCCTGTTCCCCGAATGGGCATTACCTTTAAATGAGTACATGAAAAGGTCTTAGCCTAAAAGACCAACGTCTCCCACTGCATCCTGAGCCATCTCCAGGCATCCTGATGAATATCTGGTCACTGGATCCAGATGGCTCAGGAGGAGAAAGTGAGGCTGGTGACCCTCCTTCACTCAAAATAAAGTCAAGTGCAAGGCATGTCATCATTTCTCTGATGGCATGGTCCTCTTTGAAAACGAAAAGCAAACACAACAACCTTGGGCAAGTCACTTACTCCTATTTGCCTCAGTTTTCTCATCTGTAAAATGAGCTGGAGAAGGAAATGGCAAGCCACTCCAATGTCTTTGCCAAGAAAACTCCAAACAGTCATGAAGAATCGGACATGACTGAAATTGACTGAATAAATCAATAGGGATTAAGCCTGTGATTTAAGCCTGTGATTTCATTGGTACAGGGAACTCCCAAGAGAAGAAACTCCCTTCTCTTTTCATCTCATAGTTGTAGAGAAGTCCCTAGTATATTGAAAAGTTAGATGACTTCCCCAGCGTGACACAGTCAGTGTGAGTCAGAGGCACATCTTGAACCCAAGCCTTCAAAACTACCTCTCTATTTATTATGCCACACTGCCATGAAAAAGAAAACGAACCAGAACAGTGGGCTAGGAGACAGGAGACCTAGGCTTGATTCTAGGTCTGACATTATAAACTGTGCAAGTCATAACTCTCAAAGAGCCTTAATCTCTTCCTTTTGACAATAGGGATAAAGAAGTGAATCACCTATTTCACAGGATTGTTGCAAGAAAAGCACATTGTAAACTCTGAAGTGCTACATAAACTTAAATTACTGTGATTATGATTAAGTTGGTGACAGAACACCCCCTTCATTCCTCTGATACTGGACCCTGGTGTAGTTCCTACCACCTCATACTCGGAGGTGGTAGGTTGGTTGGTCTCCCTACCTTGTCTCTTCCCACTCAATTATCAAATTGATTTTCCTCAAGTGTAGGTCTGATCATATTACCCATCCTCCTTAATAAAAGCCAGTGGGTCCCTAACACCTCTTCTGTTCCAATTTTAAAGCCTTTCCAAACCTGGCCCTTCCTATTTTCTTGTCTTCTTATATCTCTCTCTCTACAACATTCATACTCTCCAACAGTGACACTGGCCTCTGATATCCCTCACACGATACACTCCATCTTCTAACTCCCAGTATTGTCAATGGCTATTTCCTCATCTATCTGCCTCCTGTCTTTCCTGGTTTCCTTCGGGATTCAGCTAAATACATAGCTTCTGCAAGGAGACTTTCCTAATGTTCCTTAATGCTAGTGCCTTCCCTCTGTTGATTATCTCCAATTTATCCTCTATATATCTTGTTTGCACATAGTTTTTATAGGTTGTCTTCCCCGTTAGACCGAGTTTCTTGAGAGCAAAGATTTTTGCCTTCCTTTGCTCCTTACAATAACTCCTAGAGGTAGGTTGTGCGAGTACTTTTTTCCCTTCCTGCAAAAAAAGGAAAGCTCTCAGAAGCTGTGAAGTAAATTTCAGACTTGCTTAGTACATTTCAGAGATGATATTTCAGTCCAAGTCCTCTGATTTAAGTCTAATATTGTTTCCACTGTAATAAACTATTTCACACAAAACAATATCACTTAAATACCAAAGAATGTTACCCACAGGGCAGGATAATTAGCCTAAATCTTCTACAACAGTCACCCTAAGGTAAAGGAAGAATATTTTCTCGCTTTTTCCCAGACTACTATGGGTAAAAGGGAAGGTGATTTTCTCATTTAATCAACATAATAGAATTATAAGACTAGATCTGAAAGAAACTTACAAAGGGCACCTAATCTACCTCCTTATATTTTACAGATAAGAAAACTTGAGTCTCAGATCAGTTCCTACATGAGCAGTAAATGTCTAAGGTAGGATTGAACCCAGGCCCTCTGGTGACTTAACAGTCATGCTCTTTCCACTCTGCCATTTTCTTTCCCAACTAGCAAAAGTATCTACACAAAGGTTTTTGAGGACATTGCTATATTCACAGACACCAGGGCCTCAGCTGGAAAGGACCCTCTCACTAGTTACTTAAATAGTTGTGAACACAGCAAGTCTAAGAGTTAGCATATGTGACACTAGAAATAGCACAGGGCTACAATTAAGGAAATTTGGCCTTACCCTTGTCACTTCTGAACGACTGAGCAAGTCACACATCCCCCCGGACCTCTGTTTCCTCATTAATAAAATGTGAGGTGGTTCCTATATGCTCTAAAATGTTCACAGTGGTCCTTTTACGGTAGCAAAGAACTGGAAACAAAATAGATGCTGATTGACTGGATGGTCAATGGCCGAATCAATTGTGGCCATGAATGTCATGGAATATGATTATGTATTATAGAGAAGCATAGATAGGTCTACATGAACTTATTCCGAGTGAAAGAAGCAGAACCAAGAAAACAACATACGTAATGATTATAATGTAAATGGAAAACTAGAACACAATTAAAAATCAGTGTTGCTAAATTACAAAGAAAAAGTATGACCCCAAAGAAGAGATCAGAAGAACACTCCTGTTCTGCTTCTTTGCAAAAGTGGAAGGTTCACAGGTGAGAAATATTGCCTGTATTTTCAAGCTTTTTTGAATATATTCATCAATTTTGCTGGCTCTTGCCCCCACTCTTTTTCTTAAAAAAAAAGTTTTTTTGTTTTTTTTTTAATTAAGGAATGACTCTAAAAGTAGGAGAAACATGATCCTGGGAGAAATTCTGACAAATATTAGAAACAAAAGATAGCAATGAAAATTTATTTTTTAAAAGAATAAATAAGGGTAGTGGAGCTCAACTAAATAATCTCTAAAATCTCCTTACAATTCTGAAATTTTGAGCTATTTTTTAAGGTTCTTTCTAGCTCTAACATTTTATGTATCAACACACTTTTTTATATTATATATTAGTCCTGAGTTTAAATCCAGTCTAAGACAATTACTAATTATATAATCCGGGTCAAGTCAACATAACCTGTTTGCCTCAGTTACCTCAAATGTAAAATAGGGCAATGATAGCTCCTACCTCACAGGATAATTATGAAAGTCAAAGAGATAATGTTTGTAAAAAAGCACTTAGTACACTGCCTGGCACATCATTAGAACTATATAAATGTTAATTTTCTATTCCCCTCCTGAGGTCTAAGTATTACAAAAATTCCGATGCTTGGCCCTACCACTATAAAATCATTCCATCTCTTTAACTTTCCTGGAGTACTCGAGTACCTGTCTCTCCTTCTAACTCTTCAACAGCAGAGGAGACTTCCTAAGTCTGCTCTGAAAGGAAAAGACAAGTGTTTCTGGAACCTCAGGTCACATCTGAGTGCCCAGTTAGATCTACTCTGGTTCCATGGCAGCTTTATTGGCCAAAACCTTCTCATGGAGCAAATAGTCAAAAGCAATATTGTATAAGAAGTATCTGTACTCTGGGGAATTGGGATCAAATTCTCTTTAGTACCTGTGTAACCTTGAACAAGAGTCTTCCCTTCCCTAGGCCTCATTTTCCTTATGTATAAAATGAAGAGAGTTGAGCTAGGTCTCTGCTTCCTATGATATGAAATTTAGGTTTCATTTTGACAACTGAGAATGGTAGTGAGGAAGTGAGACTAGTAGCTCTTTCTTGTACATTCCCTCTTCCTTAAAGTGGGTAACACTTAGAACTGCAAGACGTCCAAGGCAGAAGGGGCCTTGAGCAACAGTGTCAGACCTATGAGTCCTTAGGGGCCATAGAATGTTGGAGCTGTAAGGGACCTTGTGGGACATGAGATATGGTAGTTTTAAGGGACCTTATAGGACATGGGATGTTGGAGCTGGAAGAATGTGGAACAAAATATTAAAGATGGAAGGTACTTGAGAGCATCGAACATAAAATGTGAGGCTTGGAAATGCTACATAGTTAGGACATAGAGTGCTACAACTTAGACATGACAGATCTATTCCAACCCCCATGTTTTGCAGATGTGGAAACCAAGGGACAGCAAATGAAACGCCCTGACCAGAACCACACATTCAGTTAATCACAGAGTCAAGAACTCAGGTTTTCTACCTCGAACTCCAGACTCCCTATACTGCACCATAACAGCTTACTCCTTTAAAATATAGCCTCTGCTGTGTTAAGGAAATCTGTATTCATCAGAGACTCACCCCAGACATTAGAGGATCCTTTGATGGCTTGGCCTCACATATACATTCATTCATTAAGAGGAAGAAGAATCAGTATTTGGAGACAGGCAAAAATCTTAACATCCTTCTTCCCATCAGACTCCATGTGTTATCTTTTGTTAATTTAGTATCATAAGAAATTATGGCAGTCTTCCCTTCATGGCCAATGGTATGGACAGTAGAAGAAGAAATACAGGCTCTGGGATGGGGCTGAGAGTAAAGTTTGGGACTCTAATCCTAACTTTGTCTCTACATTTTGCTGAGCAACCTTACTCAAGTTTTCTCTCCTCTTTGGGCTTGAGATTTGTTCTCTATAAAATGCAGAGATTGGGATAGAAAATCCCTAAAAGTCCCTTTAAGATCTCACATTCTGTTCCAAAAGTTTTCAAGAACTTTTTGCCAGAATCTTTCTTTTAAATAATTTTACACCTGCCTGAATTAATTTTGGAACATATCCTACCTCCTCCCCCTATCCAATGAATTATTCCTCATGACAAAAGAAAAAAGGATTGGAACAGAGCCACTAAATACATCAAGCTAATGTGGCAGTGTGTACCATATTCCCATAATCCTCCTCCATCTGGGAAGAAGGAAGGGACATGTTTTCTCACCTCTCCCTGAGTTCAAGCTTTTTGTTCATTACCGTGAAACAGTTATTAACTTCAGGTATTTTGCTCTTTCCATTGACATTGTATCTGTTGTTTTCCTGAGTCCACTTCCTTTATTTTTCCAGAATCCTTACCAGCTCCATCTTTCACCAGGCATGTGCTAATGTGGAGAAACCACAGACCCTGGTATAGAGCCAGTCTCCTCTTCTGCTCTCTTGCTCCAGCTCTAGCTCCACAGTGGTTGGCTAATACTGTGCCTACCGTCCTTGGACTGGCTCCCCTCCCACTCTCTTAGCAAGTAGCTGAGTCAACCAAGCCATGTCAAAGTTGCAAGTGATCTCAGAATTCAGGGGTTCAACTCCTTCATTTTATAGATAAGGAAACTGAGGAGGAGTGAGAAAAGAGAAAACAATGTGCTAATGGTCAAGCACCGGAGCAAAAGAAGAGCTAGAAACTAGGTCTCCTATTTCCTATTCTAACATATTTTCAGCTTCTCTATAGTCCAGTGCCTCTCTGACTAAATTTTGGGGAAAAAAAAGTTGACTTATGCCACCTTTCAATCTGTTCTTGGCATTTTTGACCAATATTTAGTTCTGAGTTTATGAAGAGACTCCATGATCATGAGTTCCAATATTCCATCTGCTTAAAACTGAAATGAGCAAAACAGACCGAGTGAATATCACTCTAAAAAAGTGAGACACCCTTCTTCAATACCAAGTGCTCCTTTATAAGGAGAAGATGACTAATTTAATCAGTTTGCTAGAGAGCTCCACCACTGACTTTGGAAGGCTGTCTTTCAAAGATCACCATAAAACAGGGTGGTATTGGGAGAACATTGGAAAAAATAGTAGACCTAGGAAGTCAGATGTCCTGGCTTGGTCAATCACCAATTGTATATGATGATGGATAGAAAAACCCAATAAAGTAGGAGAAATATCACTACCTCCATTTTAGAGAGGAAGTAACTGAAGTTTAGGAAGGTTGGGAGGAAAATACTCTTTGTAAACTATAGATTATTACATTATAGAATTTGTTACCACTATCCTTTGAATTGTTTTCTTTAGTCATTTTCAGGTGTGAACAAATCTTTGTGATGCCCATTTGGGGTTTTCTTGGCAAAGATACTGGAGTGATTTGCCATTTACTTCTCTAGTTCATTTTACAGATGAGGAAGCTGAGGCAAGCAGAGTAAAGTGACTTGCCCAGGGTCACACAATGTCTGAGGGTAGATTTGAACTCAAATCTTACCAATTCCTGGCCCAGTACTTTATCCACTGCCCCACCTAGTTGCCCATGAAATGTTGTTAGCTCTAAACTTGCATAGTCACCTTGCATTTTAGTAACAACAGGTCTATGGTTCTCATACCAGTTCTCTCATCCATGACAGAAGGATGTTTTCTTTCTGTGCCTGACTACAATATTCAGTAACGGAAGCAAGTTACCTAAAATACCACTTACCCTCTATATAGTACCTAACTTTTTGGGACCACGAAAACAGCAGTGGATGGTATCAGAAAACCTGGGTAAATGACCCAGCTTTGCCATTGATCAGCTGAGTGATGCTGGGCAAGTCTCTTCTCTGAAGTCCTACTTTTTTCACCTGCAAAATGGTTATATTTGCACCTCACAATATAACTATGAGGTTTGAATAAAATAATACATGTTGAATAGCCCATGTGGGGGCTATATATATGTCATCTGAAGATGAAAATGAAACTGATTTTTGACACCATTTCACAGATGAGGAAACCGAAGAAGTCAGTGATGAAGTGAAATGACCAACCTAAGACATCTCACCTCGTACCTAGCCTAGTGCTTAGCTAGTGCCCTTAATATGTAAGTTGGTGTTTAATTATGTACACAAGACCTGCAGTGCAATCTCAATGGTTCAAATGCTATTGAGAAATATTTATTAAAAGAAATAAAAATACCATCAAACACAGATTAATACTACATTTTAAAACCATCAGTCTGTATCCTGCTGGGATCCTTATATAAGGATTATTGGCCCCTATTTGTTTGACATTACTGAGGTACAGAATTGAAAGGAGAACCCCCTAGCCACCTAACTCCCGGTCTGACGATATTTCTTCCTGTTATTTCTATTATATTAGGAAGCCAGTTCTTCAGACTGAAGTGGTCCTGCTTACTCCTGAGTCAAAAAGTACCTGTCTGAAAAGTTTGAGAAGAGGGAGTCAGTCATTCGCACACTGGCAGGTAGGGTAGAGAGCCAGAGCTTGGGTGTAGGGATGGCAGGAGAGTTATGGGAGCTGGAGTGTCAGGAATCTTCATTATTTTTTTGTAATTCTTTAACCAAATTATGATTTCAGGGATAGAGAGGATTCTCAGGTGAGGAAACTCCCTCCATCAGTACAAATCGTTACCTGATTTGTACTTAAAATCTTAGCTTGCTCTCTGCCCACTCTACCACATCTGTCTCTCCTGGAATTCATTTTATTTAAAATGATTGACAATTAGGAAAAAATGAAATGAGAGGAGGAGAAAAGAAAGAAGGGAAGGAAGAAGAAAAGAAAGGAAAAAAAGAAGAAAAGAAGGAAAAGAGGAAAATATGGTCTCCAAAAGAAGAAAGCTCCTTCCTGATATGGACACCTTCAACCCTTGGTCACCCTCTGAGAGATTACAGCTAAGACTAGAAAGAACAGGGCCCCAACCCAACAATTATACAAATAACCTCTCTCACACACTGGCACCCAGAGCCCACCCACTCCATATTTACTGCCCTACCTTGTCAAAGAACGCTTCATCTTTCTCTGTACACACAGCCAGCCCAGCCTCAGTGCCAGACTCACTGGCAGGGACTTCCCGTATGTGTGCCCGTACCTTCCTGGCTGTCCTTTTTTAACTGACCTCCCAAGGGAATGAACAGCTCAGCATGGTGGCTGGTTGGGTGAAGAGTTGATCATTAACTCACCGGTCATCCCATGCATTCCCCCAGACAGCCAGGCCTGTTAAGTCCCTATCCCAGGCACTGACTGTTTGGGAACACCCTTTTCTTTCTTTCTTTTTTTTTTGAATGAGAGCCAAGACACAAGAGAAGGGGGAAATCAGTGCTAAAGAATTGGGGAAGTCTGGGTGCCTACCCCTCATTCTGGATTGAGTCACACACACACACACACACACACACATACACACACACACACACTCTACAGTATCATGGAAAACACTTATATGTTTTCCATAGTCAATCTTCTACCTGTTCCTTTGAAAAATACCTCCTGGGCTCTCTTGGCCTATTCAATTTGGGTTGTAAATTTCCTTTTCTAGTTTTTATGGGCAGCTGGGTATAGGGAAAAGCCACATTTCACTGGGAGCCAAAGTACCTACCATGGAAAGAATGCCGGATTTAGTGAGTCAGGAGACCTGGGCTCAGATTCTATCTTTGCTATCAACTGTGTGATTGTAGGCAAATCATTTCATTTTTCTGGTCATCTTAACATTTATGTTGTAAAAACTGGAGACCAATCCATTTCCTGCTTCTTAGACTACTTTTTTTTTTTACAAGTGGTTTACTATTTTTTAAACTCTCCTGCTGTTTACATAATCCTATTTGTACAGCTGAAATGAGAACCTGCCCTGATCTTGAGGAGGAACTAGCTAAGAGACTAAACACTGGGCTGGAAGTCAAGATATATGGGTTCCTAACTGGATGACCTTGGGCAATTGATTTAACTCCTTTAGGATTCACTTTACTTATAAAGGGGGAGAAAGAGCAAGACTGGACTAGAAGACCTCCAAGGTGCCTTTCAATGCTAAATCTGTGATCTCTGATTTAGGTTTACAGGAGGCAATCTCCAAGAGGAGATTGTTCTGCAATTCTCCAACTTTACCTATTTGTTGAAGGAAAACACTATGTAAATCATATAGCATTATAGAAGTAACAACTGTTAATGTTACTTTTTTTGGGGGGGTGGGAGGGTGGACAGTCATACTTAATTCCAAAGGTATTTTATCCATTGCTGCCCTAGTCCAACCACTTCACTTTATGGATAAACCAATGGAAGAGTTCAAATGACTAAGTTTTCTCTAACTCTGACAGTCTGAGGTAGCTCATTTGAAATTCATTCTAGGATGCTATACAGTGATCACATGCTAGGGCTAAGCACTGCATTCTCGCATAATAGCAGCGAAATTTGTTCCCAGCTTTGCTGGCATTCCTGAACTTGTATGCTCGCTGAAAACCCAAAGGCAAGAATCATGGAATATGGATTTGAGGAGTGGGAGGGACCACAAACAATATTGGGGCCTAGCCCAGTGCGGGCATAGTAGAAGGAACATCCAATTTGATGTTAAAGTTCTGGGTTTGGATCCTGCCTCTTTCTCTTAGTGGCTGAGTAGAGCTTAGGCAAAACATTTTCCTTATTTAGACCTTGGTTTCTTCATTCATGAAATGAAGGGATTCTACTAACTGGTGTCTAGGGATTTGTCCAGCTCTAATACAAGAGCCCTTAGTGATTCTCCATCATCATAATAATGGAAAGACTCCAGTTTTATAAATGGGTAAACTAAGTCCCAAATAACATGCCCATCATCCTAGAGCAAAAGTTGAGTCTTCTGACTCAGTGTTCAGTGCTCTACCTTATAATACCACACCTATTAATTCTAAAATGCTTTTCAGATATAAATAGGAAGCATCTCCATTGCTGCTCTGATTAGATACCAGAAGACATTTATCGATCACCTACTCTATACATTACATATACATCATATTTATAAACTCCCAGAGAACACATATCTTATGCCATTTGTTTCCTAATGAATGGCTTGGCAACAAGAAGTAGACTGTCATTCAGATGACCTAGGTTTGACTAGCTCAGAGACTAATCTTCTAACCATGGACAATTTATTTCTCTTTACATACAACCATGTGTAAAGTTAGGGATGATGTTTGTTTAACCTACCTCACAAAGTTTGTATGAGAATGAAATAAGAATCCTATCATCACAGATGGAAGGACCCTCAGCAGTCATCTAAGATCATAGAACTTAAAGGGAGAAAGGGTCTAAGAACACTGAATTTTTGTTCAGTTATTTTTTTAGTCGTGTCTGAGTCTTTGTGACTCCATTTGGGGTTTTCTTGGCAAAGATCCTGGAATGGTTTTCCATTTCCTTCTCCAGCTCCTTTTACAGATGAGGAAACTGAGGCAAACAGGGTTAAGTGACTTGCCCAGGGTCACACAGCTGGTAAGTGTCTGAGGCTGGTTTTGAACTCAGATCTTCATGACTCTAGATCCAGTGCTCTAGTCATTGGACAACCACTAGTGCCTGTCAGCACCTTTTCTTCAAGGATGGTCTTAGCATTGTCTAGAACTCTAAGAGGTTCAATGACTTGTCCAAGAGCCAGGATGTGTCAAAGGTAGTGTAGTTCCAAGGCTAGCTCTCTACCCACTACACCACAGTACCTCCCATTTTATAAAATGAAGAAACTGAGTCTCAGAGAGGTTAAATGACTTAGCCAAAGTCACATAGATGCAAAGTGACAGAGCCTTAGATATGAAGCTAGGTCCTTCCTTTGATCTCTCTGATCTATATTGTCCTTCTGTGTAAAGTGTGGATAATCTTTATATTCTCTGCAGGTAAAGGCTACTGTCTGGAATGTGGCTTAGTCAACAGAGCTCCAGACCTAGAGTCAGGAAGACTCCTCTTTCTGAGTTCAAATCCATCTCAGACACTTACTAGTTGTGTGACCTTGGGCAAATCACTTCATGTTATTGGTTTCAGTTTCATCATCTGTAAAATGAGCAGGAGAATGAAATGGCAAATTATTGTGTAGAAAACCCCAAATGGGGTCATGGGGAGTTGAGATCAACTGAAAATAACTGAACACCAAAAACAACAGAGGGCAGTGAAGCTGTAAATCAATAATCTACTCAAAAATTGTTTTTATATGTAATTGGGGGGTATAAAATACTATTTTAAAAAATAAACAAAAAATAAAGGACATGTGGAGAGACAAAAAATAATAATGATAATCTCAAATATAGACTTTATAGATAATCCTCTCTTTGAATCTCATTTGAGCCTGGTAAGGTGGGCAGCTCCAGGATGATTATTTCTATTTTACAAAGAAGGAAACTGAAGGTGGATGAGTCAAATGACTCACCCCAAATGACACAGTCATAAGAGATGAGCCCCAACTCTGGGTGGTCTGTCCGTTAGAAGTTGTCACCCTCCCCACTTGTACAGGTTCTACTGCAGGAGGCTAAAGCTGGTGGATTACTTGAGCTCAGGAGTTCTAGGCTGCAGTAAAATTAGGGGTCCACATTAAGGTCATTACCAATATGGGGGACCCCTGGAAGTGGGGGCAGGGGTACTATGCTGCATAAGAAAGAGGGA
Organism: Bettongia penicillata ogilbyi; assembly: GCA_023548195.1. Lineage (NCBI taxonomy): Eukaryota > Metazoa > Chordata > Mammalia > Diprotodontia > Potoroidae > Bettongia > Bettongia penicillata. Next base: position 14,751,716 of record JAJHZJ010000177.1, read on the forward strand.
TCAGAAACAAAGTAAGTCACAGCTTCCTCACTGAGCAGGAGGGGTACCGCACCCATGAGTGGCTGGTACACTTCCAAATAGGTGAGATAAGGAGATACAGCTTAAAAAAACAAAAAGTTATTGTCCTATTATTGAAAATAACCCTGGTTTGAAAGGCTGTCCTCATATAGGCCCTCAGCAAGTCAGTCCTGGTCTTGGTAATGGTTCAAAGCTTCCTCCCCCACTTTCTTCCTGTTGTCCCTGCATTCCTTGGATTCTCCTTCTACTCCCTAAGCATAGGATGGGCCAGGAGTCCTCTTCTTTCTAAACTCCCCCAACAATGTCAGCACTGAATAGGGCCTCAGAAGCATCCAGCCCACCCCTTAACTTCACCAGAGAGGACACAGACTCAGAGACAGCTAAGGACTCACCTGAGGTCACACAGTCACTTAATGAGCCTGTTAAGTCTTGGATGCCCCAGCTGTTTCCCTCACATCACAGCTGCCAAGACAAACCCTCGCAAATCACATATAAGCTTTCTCTGCTTTCACAGCCCCATCATAGCTAAGCAAGTAAGTTAATAAACTAAAGATGATTCACAGGTAGGCAAGGAGCAGGGATGTAGCATCAGGAAGGGCAATTTGTTGTAGTTAAATCGTGTCTGACTCTCTGTGACCCCATTTAGGGTTTTCTTGGCACAGATACTGGACTGGTTTGCCATTTCCTTCTCCAGCTCATTTTACAGATAAGGACCTGAGGCAAACAGGGTTAAGTGACTTGCCCAGGGTCACACAGCTGGTAAGTGTCTGAGGCCTGCCTCCAGGCCCAGTGCTCTATCTACTATGACACCTCACTGCCCTCCTGAGAAAGGTAAAGCTTCCCTCTAACTTCTGGCTATCTCCTCTTTTTAGAGTCCAGGTGATGGTTTATGATTTGTCATTATTGTGTTGATGTAACACTGACCACACACAGGCCTGGCACAGGTAGTTTCTATAGATACAGAATTTAGAATCTAGGGATCCTTTTCTCATTTGTCGGGGAAAAAAAAGACCTTGTACAACAAAGAGTTATCTGTGCTGTTCAAAGCCTCCTCTCGTATACCATGGGTGGTTATCCCAAGGTATTAAGTCGATGTGTAACGTAAGGTTGCTCCAACATTTCACATGCCCCGTTCTACCGTCCCTTAGAGTTCTGACACTGTATCTCAGTGCTGACATTTAATAGTGGGGATAGGAAGTACGTTACATTCAATTATTTGTATCAGCACGAATGTTGGACCCCCTATTGGCCCTGAGGCTGCTGCCCCACTGTATCTCAAACAGTCATCAAGGGCATGAACCACCTAATAGGCTTTTTGTTTAATTTGGATTAAGTAAAATTTGAAGAAGCAAGCCTGAGATAGTGATGGTAGGCCAGGGAATACGGCAGAGACACTGCCAATGCAATGTAATGATAATAACGATAGTTAATATTTATATATAATATAAGCACTTTAAGGTTCACAAAGCACTTTACATATCTCATTTGACCCCAACCCCCAGCAAACCCTGGGATGTAGATGCTATTATTATCGAAACTGAGAAAGACTGAGGCTAAGTTATTTGCCCAAGGTCACACAGCTAGAGTTTGAAGCTGGATTTGAACTCAGGTCTTCCTGACTCAGAGTCCTACATTCTAGTTACCTTGCCACATAGGAGCACTGATAATAGGGGCCTGGGAGTAACAAGAAAGCAGGGCCTGAGCTATGTTTTGCAAGAAGCTAGGGATTCTGTCTTTTTGAAAGTGGTGTTCAAAAAGGCCAGAAACGGTAACCATAAGAGGGGTCCCAGGATATTTCCTCTCCTCCCCACCATGTCCCTTGGCATTATTACTCAGTATCCTGTTTGTCAGGCTCTCTACAGCTGCAGTCTTGGCTAAGAATGGAGGGGATTTTTCAGCAGCCATCCCTTTTCACAGGCCCTGAAGAACTCAGGAGGGGTGGGGAGGAAGGGAGGATGAGCCGCCCAAGGGGACATGTTACCAAATACCCAGCTAGTGCTACAGCCTTCTCACTGGCCCCCTTACCTCCAGTCTCTCCCCATTCCCATCCAGCTGTCACCAAGTCAGCTGCCAGAGAGGTGTTTCTTAAGCAAAACTCGTGGCATGTGACCCTCCCCTCTCCCCAATAAACCCTCGTTGTTACCTATTGCCTCCAGAAACAAATAAAAAGTCTTTTGTTTGGCATTTAGATGCCTACACAACCTGGCCCCTTCCTACCCTGGCAATCATCTTGCGTTCTTTATGCTTCTCTCCTTGTACACTACCCTACCCATTCTGGCTTACTTGCTTTTTCCTTGTATACATCTCCTAATCCCATCTCCTTTTGCACTGGCTGTTTTCCACACTTGGAGCAATTTCGCATCCAATCTCCAACTCTTAAAAAAAAAATTGAGTAAGGAGTCAGGGAAGCCAGGGTTTGAATCCTGACATGGCCACTTATTAATCACTCAGACTTACACGTAGGAGTCATTCTGGGTTCTTCACTCTCTCTCATGCCCCATATCCAAGCTGTTGCCAAGGTCTGCTGATGTCACCTCTATAATATCTCTTAAATATGCCCCCTTCTCTCCTCTGACTTGGCAACTTGCAAGTGTAAACCTTTATTATCTCACATCTGGACTGCTGTAACAGCTGGCTGGTGGGTCTGTGGGTCTCACGTTTGTCTTGACTCCACCCCATCCTCCATTCAACCACCCAAGAGGTTTTCCTAAAGACCAAGTCTGACAATGTTACCACCCATCCCTCTATTCAGTAACCTCCAATGGTGGCCTATCATCTCTATGTTCAAATATAAAACCCTGTTCAGTATTTAAAGCCTTTCATAAACTAGCCCCATCCTACCTTCTGGTCTTATTCTCTAAAATGTATGCTTTGATTCAGTGGCACTAACCTTCTAGCTTTTCTATAAACAATTCCTTCTCTCTCTGCTTGGCATTTTCTCCCTGTCCCTGGTGCCTGGAATGCTCTCCCTCCTCTGCTCCACCTAACAACCTCCCTAGCTGTCTGTCAGTTTTAATTAAAATCTTTTCTTTTGCCAAAAATGTCCCCAACCCCTAGTGTCTTCCCTTTGTTAATTACTTCCTTTTTATCCAGCATATAGCTTGCTTTGAACATATTTGTTTGCATGGTGTCTCCCCCATTAGATTATAAGCCCCTTGAGGCCAGCGACGGTCTTTTGCCTTTTTTTTTTTTTGCTTCTCCAGCCCTTAGAACAGTGCTGGAGTAGGTATTAAGTAGGTGCTTAATAAATGTGTATTGCTTGATTGATTAGCTGCATGACCTTGGGCAACATCCCTTCATCATTGCACGTCTAGATTTCCTTTTGTCAAAGGTGGGTGTTAAACTAGATGATCTCTGAGATACTTCCCAGATCTAAATCCTAGATTTCCCAAGCAGAATGTCTGAGCTGGAGGGGACTGCAAAGATATTTCAGTTCAACTTGTATCTCTGCCTGCATTTCCTCTTCACCTTGGACTCAGAAATCTCTCTCTTCCTTCAAGGTGAAACTCAAGTTGTACTTCCTAAATGAAATTTTTCTTGATCTCCCTACTGCTATTTGCCTTCTTCCCAAACTACTTTGTATTTAACTTTCACATGTATTCTGTGTATGCGTGTGTGCGTGTGTGTGTGCGCGTGTGCATGCACGCATGTATGTGTCTACTTATCTCCCATTAGGATATAAACTCTTTGCTAGCAGGGATTCTTTATACTATCATATTTGTATTGAAGACCTAGCACATAATAGGTCTTTAGTGGATGCTTGTGGATTGGTTATACATCATAAAAGACTTTTTAACACCTTACTAATTTGAAAAAAGCAGCATGGCCTAATGAACAGAGAACTAGCCTCAGGGCCAGATACACTTGGTTTCAAGTTCTACCTATGACAAGTATTGGTTGTGTGACCCTAATCAAGTCACTTAATCTCTTGACTCTCTAGGTTCTAAGTTCTAAGACCATAAGGTATCTGTGCATTGGTGAAGGGAGTTTCCTCCCCTGGGAGTCCCCTCTTCCAATGAAATCATGGATCTTGAGCTCCCCCAAATTGAAAAGAGTATTGAAGTCACATTGTAGAAGACCTTAAATGCCAGACCAATGAGTTGAGGTTTTATTATTCTGGAGACAGTAGAGATGACATTATAGATTTCTGAGCTGGAGAGCTTATCACAGTAACATTTTAGAATGATTGATCTGGCAGTCGTGTGAAAGATAGAATGGATGTGCAGAGATCAGCTAAGAGGCTATTAATATAAAACAGGCAAGAAAAAAGCCTGAAGTGGGGTGATCACAATGTAAGTGAAGATAAAAGGACAGATATATCTCAAAGCAAGAAGTGAAGAGGCTGATACAGATATACATGGAAGCTATCCAACAATTTAGATTTCAAGAAGGGCATTGATAAGCTGGAGAACATCCAGAAAAAAAGCTATCAAGATGGTGCAGGGCTCTGAGATAGGAGGCCCATTTCTTGGCTTCTTGATCTAAAGCTGGGGGAGACCTCAGAAGGCACAAAGTCCAACCTCTCTCATTTTACAGTTGAGAAAATTGAGGCCTAGGAGATTGACTGACGTGCTCAACTTCATAGAAGTAGTTAGCATCAAGGTGGGATGGGTAGGAGGTCCCTTGACTCCATAGCCAATGTTCTTCCCGGTATACCATGCTACCACTGAATTTGAAGGAACTGGCTATTTAGCCTAAAGAAGAAAACACTTAAGGGAAATGGGAAGGTCAAGAGACTTCTCTTCAAGTATTTGATGTTACATTATAGACATAGGTATATAAAGTTATAGAAGAGTGATTAGACTTGTTCTCTTCAATCCTAGGAAAGAAATAAGAACAACAGGAAAGGGGGTAGGGAACTGACCTCTTTGACTGATCAGATCTGCCCAATATTTATTTTAAATTGATTCCCTTTATCTCTACAATACTGTTCAAACTCCTTGGCCAGACATTCAAAGCCATCTCTTATTCCTTGGTGGCTCCAAGAAGCTGGAGCATGCCCAGTGGTCACACCCTGGTAAAACAATCTCAGCAGATGAGCTAAATTAGGTTGAGGGTAACCAAGGGGGCTCAAGTCCATTGGTGAGTTAGGCAGCTGTCTATCCCAAGCATGTGAAGACTTCCTTCAGTGAAATGGGTGGATGAGAACAATGTATCCCAATGGCCATGAAGGCGGACACTGTGGATTGCTTAGAGCTTGGGCACACATCAAAGACACCAAGGTCATCCACTGCATCCTGGGTCACCGCCAGTCATCTTGACTTTTGTCTTGCCACTGGACTTCAGTGACTCTGGAAGAGTGAGGCAGATGACTTTGATTACCTTGGTTCAAATCCAAGGGAACTTTTCCTGTTTTAGAAGGTTGTCTCACCTACTTCCTTCCAGCAGGATGGCAAATGCCCCAGGACAGTCCATTGGTTTAATTTGCAAAGGTATATATGAAGACAGTAGAGAAGGAGTCTCTGAGGAGAAAGGAGGAAGCTGGCCCAATTCTAGTCTCATCCTCCCTCTCTCTCCTATCTTCCTCCTCTCCCTTCCACATATCCCATATTCCAAGCTGTTATTGCTTGATCCTCTCTTAGCACATTCATTGTTCCCTCCAGGCCACAAAGGTGAAAAACCTTCCCTCTAAAGACTTCATAGATTCTACTCCAACCTCCATATATGATTTCTCCTTCCTCTGAACCCTCAGGAAGACATTGTGCCTTACTCTCTCCAGTGCTGTATAGATGTTTAACCCTTTCCAGATGACAAGCTTTCTGAGGGAAGGGGCTAATGCCTTAACGATCTCTGCACCACCCTTCCAAATTTCCCACAAATAGCAGCTGACACTCAGAATGGCAAACTATTTGAAGACTCATTACTTGTCTTTGTCCCCTAAACTTGCATTGAAAACTTTTTAATACCATAGTCTTAATACCAAGTTTAATACCAAGAAAATTTTTTTAATACCATACACTCCCATCATCAAACCTGCCCTTATGAAGAAGCAAGACCAGTGAAGGCTGACAGCACATATAAAGTTCCTCACCTCTGTTCTAAAATATATTGCTAAAAACCCTTGACAATGCATGAAACATTAATTTATAACAGACTTGGGATGGCAATGATACAAGTATCATAATTCTCACTTTCCAGATGAGTGAATAATGGACCAGAAAGATTGAAATGACTTGCTATCAGGGTCACAAAATTAACATGTGCCAGGGTCAGGATATTGTCCCAAGCTCATAACTCCAAATCCAGGGATTTTTCAAATGGCATACTTCATAGTTGTTTGGTTTTTTTTAAATAAGCCAAAAAATTAAGTTCCTTTATAATTCCAGAATATGGAAACATGAATCTCCTTTCCTAGCCTGGGACCTGGGTCTAAAATATATTGAACTCTTTATCCTCACCCCCTCCCCTCATCATGACTCTCTACTTATACCTCTCTTGGAATCCTTTAATTATTTCTATTTAAATTTATAATGGTTTTCATATCATTTATCTTAAATCTGGCTAGTTTTCCTTTTCATTAATTTTACATTTTCCCTTGATAATTAGTGTCTGAAGAAGAGATAGGAATTAGTCAGCAAGCTGAAATTCCTCCAAATGGTTTAAAACCCAAGCTCTTTGCATTATCCTGCCTCTCTCTACCTCACCTTGTGGATCCAATCAGTTGCCAAATAAAGCTTTTTTTACCTTCACAATGTTTCTAGAATCCAGCCCCTTCTTTCTACTCATGTAGCTGCTACCTTAGCTCATGCCTTCCTCCCCTTTGCCTGGATGATTACAATAGCTATGCCTAACTGGTCTTTCTGCTTGAAGTGTCTCCCTCTACAATCTATCCTACAATCTGGAGTGTAGATGGTTGTATGGGGAAGACTAGCACCTCTGGTCTAAGGGCTGCTCATCTACCTTTGTGGTCCACCTGATTCACCCAGCTCTCACCTGTGGTTCCAAGAAGCTGTAGCATGTGCAATAGCCACACCCCAGTAAACTGTCTAGGCACACCCATTATATCAAATTGAGGGTAACTGACAGACCTCAAACCTATCAGTGAATTAGGAGGGTGTCTACCCCAAACGTGAGGATTTCTCCTGATGAATGAGAACAATTTGTTCCAATGGCTGCGAAGGTGGCCGAAGTAGGTGCTTATGAGGTCATAGGTCCTCTCCAAAATGGAAGGACAAACAACATTCCGACGCTCTGCTGCCAAAGTGATTATCTTTAATCAAAGATGTGACCTTGTGACTCCCTCTACTCAACCAACTGCTTTGGCTCCCTATGGTCTCTAGGGTAAGATCTGCTTAATCTTTAAAGCTTTTATATAACCTGGCCTAAATCTTTCTTTTCAGTCTCACTGGAAATTCATTATCTTCCTCAATTCAATGATGCAATCAAATTGACCTTCTCTTTATTCTTTACACATGACAAGCTTTATTGACATCCTTGTCTTTGCATTAGCTGCCCCCATTTACTGGAATGCAGTCTCTCCTCTGCTTTGTCTTAATATAATCCTTTTCTCCCTTCAGGAGCACCAACTTCTTCTTCAAGAACATTTTCCTCTACTACCCTTATCCCCTCAATTACCAAAGCCCTTCAAATTACCTTGTGTTTATTTTTTTTTATATTTCTATGATAATGAAAGAGTGAATGATTAAAAAAAAGCATTTAAGTGCTTGTCAAAACACTTACAAAGCAGCATGCTAAGCTCCAAGGATATACATTTAAAAAATAAGACAAGTCCTTGCTCACAAGCTGCTCACGTTCTATTTATTCAGAAGACAATGCCTATGAAAGGCTTCATCTACAAATCAGACAGAACGCTCTCATGGGCTTTAGGATTCAGAGGCAAAGCAGATGCCAACCCCTCTTCTTTAATGTCATTTCTGCTAATGATATCATATCAGTTTCTAATATTGAAGCATTTAACAGTTCAATGATTTTAATGGCAAGAAATTTCTTTTCTGGGTCTGAACTATGGTGGTGGCATTGAGAATGGAAAGCAAGACTGTGAGGGATGGCCTTTGGTGGGGAGTCTCCCTCTTCTTCACTACCCTTTCCATGCAAAGATGGTTCTGACATTTTGAGCCTTTGTAACTGGGAAGAGGATAGTGCCATTAACAGAATGGGAGGGTTGAAAGAGGAGCTGATTTCTGGCAAGGATGAGTTCAGTTATGTTGGCTTTGAGTTGAGCGATTAGGTTGAGTTTGAACTTCCTCAATGAAAAATAGTGTGTATATTATTCTGTTTCTGGTTGTGTCAGTTCATACACATCATTTACTGTTTTTTTGAATTCCTCCTACTCATCATTTCTTTCTACTTAATAATATTCTGTTTTTATTTTATAACTGTTTTTAAGCTGTTTTGCTTCATAGTTTTGAGAGAATCTATTTTAGCAGGGGTTTCTTCTATGTGTTTGTGGCAGCTATTACCCCTCCAGGCTTCATGCCATCCAAAGACTGGATAAGTATGCTCTGTATCCTTTCATCCAAGGTATTGATAAAAATATTGAACAGCAAAGCACTAAAGACATATCTCTCGGGATGCCCCAGTAACGACCACCTTCCAAGCTGATGTCAACCCATTTGTGACTACTGTGCTTTCTTGGTTCAATTATCCAACCAGTTTTAAATCTACCGAACACACTGTTAGGTAGCTCCATATATTTTCATCTTATTCCCATTTATTACATTGTCAGATACTTCGATGAAATCCATATTCAAATCTACAGCATTCCTCTAATTTGGCGGTATAATTGCCCAGGGCAGCTAGGTGGTGCAGTGGATAGAGCACCAGTGCAGGAGTTAGGAGGATCTGAGTTCAAATCTCACCTTAGACACTTGACACTCACTAGCTGTGTGACCTTGAGCAAGTCACTAAAACCCAATTGCCTCATCCTGGGTCATCTCCAGTTATCCTGATGAATATCTGGTCACTGAATTCAGATGGCTCTGGAGGAGAAGTGAGGCTGGTGACCTGCACAGCCCTCCGTCACTCAAAACAAAATCAAGTACAAGTCCTGTGATCATTTCTCTGTTGGCACAGTCTTCTTCGACAGTGAAGGATGAACACACACACACACACGTTCTGACTGCAACATGGGTAGAAGCAGTTGCCAGGGCGCATGTCCATAAAGGTTGCTTCCTAGGGCGGTAGTCACGAGGTGGTCTGGAGGCATCATGCCATTCTCTTGGGCTAACCTGCCTATTGGTTAGTTGGTCAGTAATTGTTGTTAGTGGTGACAAGGACGGTAGACCTTTTCATCACCATTATTGCTGCCCTTAATAATGAGTCTGGGACCTGGAATGAAAGTAGGGTCAGTTTCCTGGAGGGCACTGCTATTTCCATGCTATTTCATGAATTTAGGGACCTAGACTCTCTCTTCAGAGTCAGAGGGAACTAATAATGGACATGATATTTGTAGTGGTAATGGTCTGACTTACCAGAAACATGTTGAATCTGATCTCTTTCTTCAGGGTACCTTGTTATTTCAGCTGTATATGGAATATACACACATGTGTGTGAATGTGTGTATATATGTATATATAGCTACATATGTATACACATATATACATACCCACACATATATGTATACATTTATGTATGTACACCTTGGCTCTTCATTAGAATGTAAGTGCCTTGCTAGTATGGATTGTTTCATTCTTTGTATTTGTAGCCAAAGACTTGGCACTGTGCCTGCCACATGATAGGCATTTAATAAATGCTTAATTATTTGACTTGGTTGAAGACCCGGCTCAAACATCACCTTCTCCAAAAATATTTCACTGATTTTCTCTAACTGCTAGTAACATCTCCTCCTACCTGTATTTCTTTTTTTATACTTGTATTTCTTTTTTATACTTCTTGTATTTCTTTTTTTATACTTCTTTATATGTTTATATATAGGTATATATGTGTGTATGTATGTAGATATACATATATATGTATATATGCATATTTCTCTCCCATGTTAGAATGTAAACTCCTTGCGAGTATAAATTGTTACATTCTTTCTGTTTGCATCCTTATCACCTAACCTACAGGAGACAGTTACCAAATTCCTTTATTAATAATAACTAGGACAGTTCAGTGCCAGACAGTTTTCTGTTGATTCCCAGAATATATGAGACAGTACAGATAACACTAACATGTGTCAGATGTGACCTACCTAGTGAAGAGGATAGGAGTGCTTTAATTTCTTTGATCTCCCCAGACCCTTAGCTGTCTAGCCTAACAGCACAGCTATTTTGGTGCTCAGCCATTAACCAGCCCACCCAGAAGGCTCCCGTTCCACTCTCTGGCATGTTTACCATATAGAACGTTAAAACTAGAAGGGATATTGGAGAGAATAAAATCCAACCCACCTCAGCTTTCACAGGGGGAAACTGAGACTCACAGAGGTGAACTTGCTTCCCATTACAAAACAAATTAATATCTCTGGCATTTGCACTGTATTTTAAGCGAGGGAGAGGAGAGAGTCTTAGTGTAATAGGGAAGTGGACTGGAAAACTGGAAAAGAACCAGTTTCTAGGCTGGGCTTTGGTGCTATCTTACTGTGAAGCTCTGAAAGGTACAGTGAGTGTATCAGAGAGCATACAGGAGTCAGAAGACCTGGGTTTGAATCCTTACTCTGTCACTTTAACTAGCTGAGACTTTGAACAAATCATAGGATCAAAAAAATTGGTAATTGAGAGGAATTAGCAATCTGATCTAGTACTGTTTAATATTTTGATTAGTGGATAAAACTTTGCTGAAGCATGCTCATCAAAATTTGCAGATGGTACAAGGCTGTGAGGGATGGCTAACACCGTGGATGCCAGTCAAAGTCCAAAAAAGACAGACTATATTCATCCCTCCTGGCTGACCAGATCCAGCCTAAAGTCTTACACTTGGTATCAAACAAATAACTTTAGAATCACAAGATAGGGGAGGCAAGGCCAGAGAGGAGAGGTAGGGGAGGGGACAAGGGAGGGAATGATTAGTAGACCTCAAGTTCAATATGAGTCAGCAGTGTGGTATGGCAGCCAAAAAACCTAAGGCAATCTTGGGTCTCAGTGAGGAAGAACAGTCTCTTCCAGGAATGAGGAGGCATTAACTCTGTCCTCTGCCCTGGTCAGGCTACTTCTAGGATATTGTCTTGAATTCTGAGTGCCAGAGTTTAGTATGAAACTTGTAGAGCTGGAAGGTGTTCAGAGGAAGGTAATGACGATAGAGAGGGTCCTGGAGTCTAGGCTATAGGGGGATGACTTAGTAAGGAGGAGGAAAGTTTGCAGGGGACAGTAGATAGCTTCAAGTTCTTAAATAGAAGTCATTTGAAAGATAAAATGGATTTGTTCTTTTTGGCCCAGTGAGTCCATCCAGCAACTATGAATGGGTTGAGCCAATTTAGGACCGATAGTAGGAAAATCTGCCTGAGAATTAGAGCTATCAGTAAACAGAATAGGTTGTATCAGGTGTTATGGAGGTAGGTCTGCAAGAGGAGGCTGGGTGACTCTTTTTTGTGGGGGCGGGGGGGAAGTATATGTTGTTGCAGTGGGGACTCTGTCAGGCATGGAGGTTCCTTTCAACTCTCAAATTCTCTGCTTTCACCTTTTCTACATCTTTCTTTCCTTAGCTATAAAATAGAGAGTTCTGGACTCCAAAATTTCCAAGTCCCTTTTCAGGGGCTTCATTCTATATTCTGTTATGTTATCACCTTTCCCAGCTCTAACATTCCGAATCTGTTAGTTACACCCACTTCCCAAAAGTCACCAGGTTCTATGTGACCTGCGTTCTGAGCTTCAGGGAAAATAAACAGTCCAGCAACTGAAAAGCACGAAACTCTGCTATGGCCTGGACAGCCAGCCTTGTCACCTAAAACAATAGTAATAACTTTCTCTCCACTGCCATTTAAGGTATACAAGCACTTGTCAGATAACCTGAAGGGAAGGAGGTGAACACAAAAACATCATATTCTCATTTTTTGAAAGAAAAGGCACAGAACTGAAGTTGAAACAAGGAAATGACTTGAGGCAAAGTCAGAGCTCAGTTCAAGATCTGGCATTCTGATATTGCCTAACGATTTTTTTAAACAATTATTTTTAATGAAGATGCTTAGGTACACAAATGTGCTTTCAGTAAGCATATTTTATCAAGCCAGAGTGATCAAGAGTAAGGGAGGCATTAAAAGTCAGCCAGGAATGTTGTCAGCCCTTCCATGCCAAGAGATTCATGTGCCTTACTTACCCCTACCCTGAACACACACACACACACACACACACACACACACACACACATACACACACACACCCCCCCACACACACAACACACACAATACACACAACACACACACCATACACCACACACACACACACCACATACCACACATTCACACACACCACACACACACACACCACACACAGCACACACACAGCACACACCACACACACATACACACACACCAAACACAACACACACCACACAACACACAGGCACACACACCATACACCACACACACACACATACACACACACACCACACACCACACACACACACACCACGCACACACACACCACACACACACACACACACACACACACACACACTCTTTTTTTTCTCAAAGCAAGGGAAAAGGAGTGACTTTATGATCTGGATCTCTGTAAAAACAGAGAGACCAACAGGGAAAAATACACAGTTCAGGGTGTGAGGAAACGCTGTCGCCCCACAGTCTAGACAATAATGCTGACAGAGAAATCCAGCTATGACAGGAGTGTACTATAGATGGACAGATCCTGAGTGTCTTGGAAGGTGTGGGGAGAGGCTTCAGGGAGAGAGAATAAACAACTTATGATTTGTGGAGCAACTCCTAATTTACAATGCACTGTAGTAGAAAGAGTGAGGGATTCTGGAGTCAGAGATCCTAGGCTTCAAATCCCCGTGTGACCAATTACTCCCTGTGACTCCTTGAATAAGTGATGGCCTGAATCTCAACTTCCTCATCTTTAAAATGAAAGGACAATAGATAGAGCACTGAGCTTGAAGTCAAGAAGACCCGTGTTCAAATCTAGCCTGAGATATTTACTAGCTGTGTGACCCTGGGCAAGTCATTTAACCGCTGTCTGCTTTAGTTTCCTCTTCTATAAAATGGGGATAATATAGTTATCCCTACCACAACATGACTTTCCCATCATGGTTTTGATATATCATGGGTTGGCATAAAAAATTAAATTTTTTTATTTAATTTGGGGTGGGGGGGTTGCAGAAGCTGCAGACAAGACCAGCAGACAACACAGAACCTATGACCAAATGCTTAACCCAAATGTTACAGTAAGGTACTGTAAACACCCCAGCAAATAAAAGACTTCTTCTCTGGGACAAAGAGATAGAAACTTTTACACGGGTTTTCCAGATCAAGGGAGCACTGGACTCCTAAGCCCCACAGCATAGAAGGGATAACTATAACAGCACCTACTTGCCAAAGTTGTAAGAATAAAATGAGATATTTATAAAACACTTTGCAAATCTGAAAGTGCTATACAAGTGCTGACTCTTATTTACAGCTATTATCAGACAACTTTCCTATTACATTCAGGCTATCATTCTAAAGCTAGGGACGCTTTGTTCGTTGTTATTATTTTACCTGTAATTTATTGATGGGAAAACTGAGAATGAGAAGAGTATAATGTCACAGCCAAGGTCACACATGGAACCAATGTCAAGCATTTTGCTACATTGATTGTACAAAAAGGGAAATTACTTTTGATAGGGAAAATCCCAGGATTTCATGGAACAGGTGACATTTAAACTGGGCTTTGAAGTGAAGGTTTTCAACAGACAGAGATGAGGAAAGAGTATATTATAGCACTTAGTACAATTAGGAGGCCCCTAATAAGTGGTGATTGATTGACTAATTATAGAGATGGAAGATATCCTGCCCAGAACCAGAAGAGGTAAGGTGAGATCGGGACCTAGTCCTGAGCTCAACACATACATGTGGTTGGTAAATGTGGTTGCCAAGATTTTACAAATGATATGTGAGGAGTGGAAGGTGAAAATCTGTAATTTATGTAGCCCTTCAGTTTGCAAAGTCTTCTCCCTCCCTAAACTCACTGACTCCTCACAAAAACCTTATAGATATCAGGCAACCAGTGCTGGTTGAGAAAATAGAAGGCAAATGACCTTCCAAAGACACATAACTAGTAAATGGTACAAGAATTAACCCTAGTCTAGAGCTGTTTCCATTATACCATTAATTCCAAATTGAGGTCACAGAAAGTACAGATGAAAGCCTCTTCAAATCTAGCCATTGTTGAAGATGTGTAATTTTCGTTGTGGGGGAACTTCTGGTATATCAGTAAGTTTTAGAGAATTGCCCAAGGCACAGAGATTAAATAATTAATTTCAAAGCTCATGAATCCTACAGGCAGAATTTGAGCTCATATCTTCCTTTTTCACAGTGTCAGGAACTGTGCTAGACCCTAATTTACAAATAATGAAAAAATCCATAATCTCTAGACACTTATGCTTTACTGAGGAGTCAGCAATTACATATACGGGTGACATATACAGCTGAAGCATCATGGCACTGTGGTGGAGAGGCAAGAGCCTGCAGATGCTAGCACTTTCTCCCATTGCCCCTTAACTATGGGACATTATATAGGGGAGGTAATAAGACTGCTTAGAGAAACAGTAGAGAAGTTCTTCTTTCTGGAACCAACCTTTCAGAAAGTTTCTGTAAGATCAAGACCAGGAGCTAATTGGCCGGTGCCAATGTGATATGCAAAAGTTGACAATAGCATATTCCAGTACTGGATTTCACATGGTAGACACACTGTGTGTGAGCTAACTTATGTTTCTAGCTTATGTTATGTTATGGAACTAAAGTACTGGCATCATCTCCATGGAGTTAATTAGTGTCACCAGCTGAAACTCATCTCCCCATCCTCAATTTTCTTAAAGAACTCTATATCTTTCCTTTGTTTCTATTAGATCCCATCCTCAGTTTTCTTAAAGAACTATATTTTTGTTCTTATTCAATCCCCATCCTCAGATTTTCTTAAAGAACTCTGTACCTTTCCTTTGTTCTTATTAGGTTTGACATTGTACCATACTAACTTATGGGCCGATTATATGAGTCCCTCCTAAGAGGATGGAAGCGCCTTCCCCTCAGGGATGGTATATATCCTGTCTTATAGGACCATAGACATAGATCTGGAATGAATCTCAGAGGCCATCTAATCTAACCTCCTCATTTTACAAATGTGGAAACTGTTACCCAAGAAGATTGAATGACTTGTTCATGTCAGGTACTAAGAGCAGGTAGTACACAGGTAGTAAGTGTAAGAAGTCGCATTAAAAATCAAGTCCTGCTCATCCAACCCTTCTGGAGAACGGTTTGGAACTATGCCCAAAGGGCTACAAAAATGTGCATACCCTTTGACCCAGAAATATCGCTACTAGGACTGTATCCCCAAGAGATCATAAAAATGGGAAAGGGTCCCACGTGTACAAAAATATTTATAGCAGCACTCTTTGTGGTTGCCAAGAACTGGAAATCAAGGGGATGCTCATCAATTGGGGAATGGCTGAATAAATTATGGCATATGAATGTAATGGAGTACTATTGTGCCATAAGAAATGATGAACAAGAAGACTTCAGGGAGGCCTGGAAGGACTTATATGATCTGATGCTGAGCGAAAGGAGCAGAACCAGGAGAACTTTGTGCACAGCAACGACCACAGTGTGCAAGAGTTTTTTCTGGTACACTTGGAACTTTGTAACAACGTAAGAACTTACTAAAAAAAAAAAATCCCAATGGTATTATTCTAACACAAAATGTCTTCCACACTCAGAGAAAGAAATAAGGAAGTCATTCGCAAAATAAAGCAGATCATGTTTGTATGTGTGTGGGTTTTAGTGTATTATGTTTTGATTTGTTATATGATATCTCCCATTTATTTTAG
This sequence comes from Bettongia penicillata ogilbyi, assembly GCA_023548195.1. Lineage (NCBI taxonomy): Eukaryota > Metazoa > Chordata > Mammalia > Diprotodontia > Potoroidae > Bettongia > Bettongia penicillata. The sequence continues at coordinate 14,767,664 of JAJHZJ010000177.1, forward strand.
TTCGACTACATAGCATGACTATAGTGAAAATGTGCTCAATAGGAAAGTATATGTAGAACCTATACAGAATTGTATGCTGTCGTGGGGAGGGGGGTAGTGGAGGAAAGGTGGGGGAGTGGGGGGGGATAAAATCTTAATTTTAAGGAAGTGATTGTAGAACACCAAAAAAATAAAAATAAATATAAAAAAAACCATAAAAAAAACCTCAAGTCCTCTGACTCCAAAGTCAGTATTCCTTCCATTGTACTATGCTATCTTCCTTTATATGCCCTCCCTCCAACCTCTATCTATCCATCTATCTGTCTACCTATGGATAGAGATATCAATATATTATATATTAAGCACAGTAGGTACTTAATTCAACATTTGTTGAATGGAAATGGTAGACTATAAAATAAGTATTGAAAATATTAATAAACTATAAAATCAATACTGAAAATATTAACTCCTACCTGATGGGAGCTAGAAGTTAGTCACAGAATCCTGGAACGTTAGAAACAAAAGGGGTTTTTCAAGAAAACTCAGTGCCAACCTCCTCACTTCACAGAGAAGCAAAGTGAAGCCCAGAGAGAGGAAGTGATGTATTCTGCATCAAAAAGTAGATCCTTGGGTATTGGGCTGGCATAGACTGGTTAGATCAAGCCCATTTCCCAAAGGGGAGGGAAGGTATGCAGGTAGAGACAACACAGTGATGAAAGAATATTCAGGGACACAACCCCTTAATCCAAATGAATTCCAGTTCTTGTATTTAGAAGGTTTTATTTGCTTATCCCAATTGGAGCATTTGAGTGTTTCTGGGCCCCTATTATCAGCACAGAGAATCACTGAACTGCAAAGTTGAAGGGGGCCATATCATTTATCTGGTCCAACATATCCCAAAAAGAATTTTTACTACAACCCACCCAACCCATCATCCTCCAGCCTTGGCTTGAAGATCTCCCTGGAGAGAAATCTCCTCCCTGTCAAGGCAGCCCATTACACTTCGACATGAGAGTTAGGAAGCTCTTTCAGATATCAAGGCTAAATCAGACTCTTGGCAACTTCTACCCATTGTGCCTGATTCTGCCTTCTGAGGTCAAACAGAGCAAATCAAATGCCTCTTTCATAGTACAATATTTTCAGTACTTAAAGAAGCTATCCTCTCTCTCCCTGGCCCCAAACTTCTCTAATCCAGGTTAAACTATCACCATTTCTTTCAATGAATTCTCATATGTCACGGACTCAAATCCTTGACCACTGTTTTCGCTTGGACTGCTTGCTCTCCAGATTATAAATCCTTTCTAAACCAAAGCAGATGTTGTCAGATAAGCAGAAAACCTCAGTACACCTGGGAGCCATTCATTCATTCCACAATCAACAATCATTTATAATCCTACAGGACACAGCCTGTTCTAGACATGGACAAAGAAAAACATGGGTCTGTCCTCAAGGAATTTACAATCTAAACCTATACTTAGTTTAATGTCACTTATTAAGCTAACCTTATTAAGTTTAGGGGCTGCCAAAGTACAGTCCTCCTCTGTACGAGCTACTCATTTTCTAGAATCTGGGGACCGTTAAACCCAGGTTGGGCATAGGGGGTGAGAAAAAAAAAAAAGAGAAGGTAGATACAGCAGAGGGACTGATGAATATTCATGAATACAGTTTCTCACTCCAAATGTGTTCCCAAAATCCTTCCCTTTAAAATACCAGTGGTCGGGCTATTAACTGGAATAGAACTGACCTCCAGAGTGCAGTTATGCATATACCTTCATTTTCCTGGATCTAACGAAACCAGGACCCAGTGAATATCATTAAATTGGACCAATGATGCACATGGGCTTCTTGTACCTTCCCCATGTAATGTCCCTGTGATTGCACATTATTTAATAAACCCTATAATTACATCTACTCTTCTCAAAATCTTGAATCTGACTAATGTGCTATTAGAATTATACCATATACATTCTGGGTTTGCAAATAGAAAACTACTCACCAAAATATTATCTTCTATCCCGATCCACCCTAATAAGTGCCCAGGACCCAAGTGTCCAGAATATTGAGGCAATCCTTGCTGCAGAAGTTGCATTCCCAGCTAAACATGAACCTCTCTGGTATTCAGGAGATTATTAACAGGTTTAGAGGCACTAGGCCATATCCTGTCATAAAGGGATCACAAGATCTTAGAGGCCAAAGACACCATAGGGCATAGAACATCAGAGGTGGGAGGAATCTTAAGGTATAAGCCTTTTTTATGTAATAAATCCCTGGTAAAGCCTGTGGTAAAACCTTTTTCAGAATCATGTTTTTCCATATATTCAATAAAATATATCAGATTATAAAGGAAATCAATTATATTGAAATAGTTATCAAAATATCTTTAAAATTACTATCTAGAAATATGTCTAACAAATAAATGGTTTAACTGCTGTAATCATTTCAACATACTGAAGAATTCAAACAATATTTTGAGATATTTACAACTATAAAATGTGAAAAGGTCTATGATTTCTATTGGAGCAAAAGGCTGTTGTTACTGTTATGATTTGCTACCTACCTTCATAACTGAAGGAAATGATAAATTTCAGTTAGACGGTGGTGAAAAGTAAAGATATAATTATTTTTTTTCCCATCTAAGTTCACAGATCCCCTAAAGTCTATCCATGAACCGTAGGCTAGGAACCCCTGATCTCAGTCAGGCATAGTGTCAGACCTCTGTAATTCCTGCTACCAGAGAGGCTGAGGTTGGAGGATCACTTGAATTCCTGAGTTCTAAGTGGCAATGGGGCTGAGCTAATAGGGTATTTGCAGTGTGTGGCCCCTAACAAGAATGAGGGGAGAGGAGAGGGGGAGGCAGCACCAGGATAAGGGGATAATATGCCCCTGAATCAGAGTCAGAAGACCCAGATCCAAACAGAACAAGTCAGAACTCCTGTGCTGATACAGTTAGTAGAGGGATAGGGCTCTCTGTGTTTCTTACAGCTTGTCCAAGGAGAGAAAGAAGAGGAGGAAGAAGTAAAGGAGAAGGAAGGGGAGAAGGAATAACAGGAGGAGAAATATGACAAAGGAAAAGTAATATTATCTTCAGATGGGGAAACTGAGACTCAGAGAGAAAAAGTGTTTCCCAGAATGGAGCTTCAATTGCAGGTCTCACCTCTATCTCAAAATCTAGTCTTTTTCCTCTAGAGCAGGAGAAGGAGGAGGTAGAGGAAGACCCCAACTATAGTCCAACATCCTCACTTACAGGGATTGCAAGAAATTGACATGTAGGAATTATGAGAATTGACTCCTAAAATGCATAGGCTGGAATGTAAACTCTTTTAAGGCAGGAATTATAACATTGTTCTCTTTTTATCAGCAGTAAATGCTCATTGATTAATTGGAAAAAAGATTAAACTGTAAGTGCACATAGAAATTCCTTAGGGTGGAGAAATAAAAACTGATAAACTCAAAGGACTGGCAAACTAGCAGATTCACTTACATATAGGGTCACATTCCTGCATTTCCTGCCTCCCAAGCAGCTTTCTCAGAGAGACAGCCTATCTCTGGGAGTTCACTGCTCAGGAAACAGAGCAGCAGCTCCAGGAGCCCCAGTCAGCAATGCAAGAAGTCCAGGAGATTTTCCTGTTATTACTCCTAAGGAATAGAAGTCAGCAACATGGAGAGCCTCACAGGAAGGAAGGGATTTTTGTCAGGCCTCAAAGCCGCCCAGTCAATGGCTGTCACACCCGTGCAGACACACGCACATACACTCAAACAGGTTCCCTCCCTCCCTCCCTCCCTCCCTCCCTCCCTCCCTCTCTCTCTCTCTCTCTCTCTCTCTCTCTCTCTCTCTCTCTCTCTCTCTCTCTCTCTCTCTCTCTCTCTCTCTGTATGTCTGTCTGTCTCTGTCTGTCTCTCTGTCTGTCTGTCTCTCTCTCTCTGTCTGTCTCTGTCTCTCTGTCTGTCTGTCTCTCTCTCTCTCTCTCTCTCTCTCCCCCTGCCCCCATCCTAATCGTTTCAAAGCACATGAGCATTGGGAAAACTCTTAGCCTATTGAAAGTATACATACTGATGTATCAGGTGGCACAATGGTTACACTTGAGTTCAATGTTGCCACTAAGTTTCAGCCTCAGATTTCTCGTCTTTAAAATGTGGATAATAAAGGCAACTGTTGTTCGTCTTCAGTTATTTTCTAGCTATGTCCAACTCTTCAGTTGGGGTTTTCTTGGTAAAGATATTGGAGTGGTTTGGCATTTCCTTCTGCAACTCATTTTACAGATGAGGAAACTGAGGTAAACAAGGTTAAGTGACTTGCCCAGGGTCACACAACTAGTATATTAGCATCTGAGGCCATATTTGAACTCCTTTCTGACTTCAGGTCTGTCACTCTATCTACTGCACCACCTAGCTCCCATGGGTAAAATTGTAAGGATCAAATGAGATAATGTATGTAAAATATATTGCTGAACTTAAAGTGCCCTACAAAGTGTTCCCAAAGTTCAGGTGCTTTGGCAGTTTTAAGCTTCATTAATTTAGTGTCTTATAGGAACAATTCAGGGTGTCTCAAAAGTCTTAGTTGAGTTTTAAGGTATTGAAAGTTTAATGCCTTAAAAGTGCATTAGGATTTTTGGGACACCCCCCCAAAATAATTACAATTCTTATTTTATAATATAAATCCCTATTTTAAAACTTACATTGACTTCTTCATAACCCCTCTTGGGTGGTGGGTAGTATAAGTAATATTATCTCCAGATGGAGAAACGGAGGCTTACAGAAAAAAAAAAAATCAGTTACCTAGGTTTGCATAGCTAGTAAATATTAGAATGGAAACTCAAACCTGTATCTCCTCTGACTCAAAATCCAGCGTTTTCCCGCTATAGCCAACATGCTATTTAAAAGAAGGAAAAGAACCCCAAATAACTCACCCAATCAGCATGGTGCCAAATGACACCATGTGGTCAATTTTGAGATCAGTTTAGATAGCAGTGCCCTCAGAGAAGACAAAACCTCACCCCAAGTTTCAATAACTGTACCTCCTGCAAGTGAGCAGGTCTGGTTCTGTACTGGCTAGAGGCAAAAGGAACTAGACACAAAGAGATCTATTTATAGCAACCAATAGGTTAGTTAGTCAAGACAAAGTACCTCCTTCTGGTGATAGATTCAAAACCAGAATCCAACCTACCTCCTATTTTTAAAGGCTTAATATCTAATAGTTTTGTGTTGTTTTTTAATGAGAAATAGACATTTGTCAACACCCAGTGGCATTTTTTCCTCTTTGGGAATAGAAAAAAAACGCAATCTACACAGTTCCTTCCATGAAGCTTCCTTTCAAAACTTATATTTCTAAAAGTCTTTTCACCACTAATATTCTCAGAGTTCTAAGGTCCCTTCTAGCTCCAACACTGACTTTTTAAACCCCTTCTAGCTTCAACACTGACTTTTTAAACCCCTGGGCTCCATGTGAACTGCAATTTTCCCTTTCTTAAACATCCTTCCAATTGTAAAATTCTATTACATGTCAACATGCCTCGTTCTATCCATTCTCTCCTTCTGCATCCCATCCACACTTTCCCCTCTCTGAGGATATCTTCGCATTCTTTATCGTTGTCCTCTTGCCAAAGCAAATTCCTTCTTGTCGAGATCTTGGGAAATAGAGAAAAAGTTTCAGGCATGCTTTTGGAATCACCTTTTACCCTATGTCCAAAAGAGATGATATTCATTTTGGTCTTTTTGGAGTTTAATCTTAAAGGGGTGATGAATAAAATGTGTTTGTTAAAGAGAGACAAGTGATGTCTTCGTTAGGCTCTAGCTGGGATGCAGCAGGGGATAGATGGAGAGCCCACCTTGAAGCCAGAAGCAATTGGTTTCAAGCTCTGGCACTGTCATTACCATGACCACCTACTGACTCTGTGACCCTGGGTAAGTCAGTTAACTTCTCAGCACTCTGGGCAACTCTCTAAGACTGTAAGCTATTGGTAGAGTAAGTTTCCTCACCTGAGAGCTCCCTGTATCAATTAAATCCCAGACCAGAGGATTGTAGATTTAGAGCTGAAAATAACCTTAGAAGTCATGACATATAACCCTTTCAATTTAATAGGTGAGGAAACTGAAGCCCAGAGAAGTGAGCCAAGTGTCTGAGGTGAGATTTGAAGGCAAGCCTTCCAGACTCCAAATCCAATGCTCTGCCACCTGTGCTATCTAGTCCAGGCCCTATCCCTATAGCTCATACACATAGAAATTAGTCATTTTATGTATTTATATTGTATATTTATTTTAAATATATTTGCATTAAGCTATATATGCATAAATATATATGCATACATATATGTATCTTTATATGCACATGTATTTACAAAACATTCTGAGGCCTACAAAGTACTTTTTTCATGACAAAACTGTGAAGTGGTACAAGTATCATTATTCCCTTTTGAAGGATGCAGAGACTGAGACACAAAAAAGGAGCCATTTTGCCCAAGAAAAGAAAGACAGAATGCAGACTCAGGTCTTTCTTTTCAAGATTCTAAGTCATTTTCTTTCCACTATAACATGTTCTCTTTTGGGTAACCACGTATAATCAAAACCATAGGATGGTAGTACTGGAAGGGACATCAAATTCATCTAATGTAACCTGTCTATGACCTCACTAGATTGTCCCTCCAGCCTCTCCTCGGACTTCTCATGTTGGACAAACTATAGTACCATATGCATCCACTCCAAAGCTCTTTCTCACAAAGGTTTTAGCCCAGTCTTGTAAAAAAAAATAGAGCTTGCCAGCCCGTATAAGAAGAGTTATTGGGTCCCAGCCCCAGTTCCTCCACACCCAGCAGGTACACAAGGAGATCATGCCACACCGATCATTACCCTTGCCTCTGCCTCTACGCTGAATCACCATTCCATGGAGGCAGGTGGCTCTCTACATTTTCTCTGGTCAAATAACTCTCTAGCTGTTAGAAAAGAACATGTCCAATGTGATTTATAAAATGAACAAAAAGATCTGTGGAAGAACCGGGTTGAGTTCTCAGTAAAACTGTGGAGTAGCCTGGGTTTGGCTTCCACAACTTCCACTTCCTCCAACTTTTCCTTTCCCCGGTTTCTTTTTCTCTCTGTCTGCCCCAATTCCAACCTCCTTCTTTTAGTCTCATTTTACTACTTACTTACCCTGGGCAAATTACTCTCCCCTCCCCTCCTGTGTCTCCATCTTCAGCCTCTTCATTTTATAGATAGAAGAACAGCATTTGAGAATCTCTAAGGTCCCTCCCAGGTCTGATTCCTATGTTGGATAGACCCTGCTCTCAGGAAACAATCTAATTCTCAGCTCTTTCTACCTCCATGGGATGTCAGAACTTAGAAATCTCACTGTGTAATCCAGCGGTGGAGAACCTGCAGCTTCCAGGCCACATGTGGCCCTCTAGGTCCTTCTGTGTGGCCCTTTGACTGAATCCAAATTTCACAGAACAAATCTCCTTAATAATCTAACCTCCTTAATTTGTGGATGAGGAGACTGAGGCTTGGATCACCCTCTTCTTTACATTTCTCTTTTGCTTTTTGAGACACTGCCCTCTTGGTTCTCCTATCTGTCTGACCGCTTCTTCTCAGTCTCCTTTGCTGGATCCTCAGGTTGCACTCAATAACAGTAGGTTCCCTCCTCCCTGGCTCTATACTGGATCCTCTTCTCCCTCGATACTATTTTTTCTTGGTAAGATCATCAGTTCCCATTAATTCAATTATCACCTTTGTGTAAGATGCTTCTCAGATCTACTTAACCAACCCTAACCTCCCTCTTGATTTTCAGTCTTACATCTCCAGCTGCCTATTGGACATCTCAAACTGGTTGTCCGTAAACATCTTAAATGCAGCATATGGAAAACTGGATGCTTTTCCTTTCCCTCTGCAACCCTCCCTTCTTCCTAACCATCCTATTACTTTGGGGGCCATCACCATCCTCCCAGTATTCCAAGATTAAAATCTAGGTGTCATCCTGGACTCCTCACTCTCTTACCAACATGTAAACAGTTGCAAAATCTTGTCATTTCTACCTTCAGAACATCTCTTGTATTTGCCTGATTGTCTCTCTTGACCCTTCTATTAACCCTATTCAATAAATTCCAGTGGTCCTCTATTACTTTCTGGACCAAATATAAAATTTTTTCTTTGGTTTTTAAAACCCTTCACAACATGGTCCTTCTCTACAGTCTTCTTACACCTTATTTCCTTCCATGTCTCCACAGTCTAGTGACAATAACTTCCTCTTTTCTGTTCACTTCATCTTCAGACTCTGGGCATTTTCACTGGCTCTTCCCCATACCTGAAATGCTCTCCCTCCTCATCTCCGCTTCTTGGCTTCCACCGAGTCTCGGCTAAAATCCCACCTTCTGCAAGAAGCCTTTCCTGGTCCCCTCTGATCCTACTACCTTCCTTCTGAGATTATCTCCAATTTACCCTGTATATGTCTTGTACAGCAAGTTTGTTTGCAAATTGTCTGTCCCATTGAATTGTGAGCATCTTAAGGAGAGGGACTAGTTTTTGCCTTTCTTTGTATCCCCAGCACTTAGCACAGTGCCTGACATATAATAGGCATTTAATAAATTATTGACTTGATAGGATAGAGAAAGTAACTTTCACTAAGGTTACACAAGTAGTAACCAGAGGCACCATTTAAATCTATGTTCCTCAGATTCCAGATCCAGCATGGTCTCTCTTCTATCAGATGGCTTTCTCACCCTTTCTCTGCCTTTTAAGCCTGATCTCCAATCAATAAAGATATCAACGGCTCACTTTTATGTAGTATTTTAAACATTTTCATCATATCACCTCTGACCAGCTTGACAGCACAAATATTATCTTCTCTATTTTTTTCTGATTGGAAAATTGAGGTTTAGGGGGATGATTCACCCCAGGTAATACAGCTAATAATTGTCAGTCATCTCTTCTCGACTCTTTTTCAGAGGCAAGTGAATGAATTGATGAAGTGCTTACTATATGTCAAGGCAAAGACAAGAAAAAACAGAGAAGACAAGACTTTCCAACAGGTGCTGACGATTCCGCTTCCAAATAAGGCAAGTCCTGTAGTCTCTACACCTATTAAAAACATTGAATAGGAAGATCTTTGGGAGGCCCCACATAAAAGTCTAAGCCACAGTGCTGCATACCATGGAAAGAGTGAAAAAGTGACTCTGTTATATGTATAACCTCAGGTTTCATCTCTCTTCTAAAAGAAGTTTCATTCTCAGATCAGAGGGAATGATAGGAACCCTTTGCCAGAACCTTGATCCCAGCATGACTTTCACCCAGAAAGTAGAGTGCCCAAAAAGGTTTTTAAAAATATTTCTAATTCAAACACTTGAGTTACAGAATCATAGGAGTCATTTTACAGATGAGGAAACTGAGGCCCAGGGAAGTCAAGTAACTTGCCCCAAATCACAAAAGTATTAAGAGTGGTTTGAAACTCCACATTCTCAGACTAGGGTAGCCACGATTCTTTTCACCCCATCAGCCACACAAATCTAACTCCCTCTTTTTACAGATGAGGAAACTGGGAAGGAAAGTGATTTATCTAAGGTCACACAGATAGCAGGTGTTAGAGCTGGGACTCTAATCCCCAATCGCAGAGTCTCAGCTCAGTGTTCTTTCTACTTTACTAAATTTCCTTCTTCGTCTGGCCTTGGATGAATGAAGAAGCCACTGTTCCCGAGCTCCTGCGTCTTTTCCAGCCCTGGGAGAAAAGCTTCCCAGGCCCAGAAATCCTGATATTGCTTGGGCTCTGTTTCCCCAAACTACCCAAAATGCCAGCGCCAAACTTTGAGCCTATGTTCCAAATCAACAGGCTAACCTCGACTAGCCAAACCTAGTGCTCACAAGTGAAAACAAGAAAGCTTAGCTTTCGGAAACAGCCAACAGGAAAGAGGCCAAGGCAGACACACGCCTCTACTGACTTCTCAAGAAAGAAGCAAAGAAAGGGACTGAAAGCACCTGTACCTGGGTCTTCTTCCGGAGCCACCACAGATCTCTGGTCAAGAAGACATTACATTTTTTCAGAGCCACCCTTCACAATGAAAAGAACCAGTCAGTTTGTGTGCATAATTAAGGCTCTGCTATTGGTTACTGTTTTCCAGCCCCTCCCAGCAGAGGGAAAGTCCCCTGGCGTTTCTTTTCTGACCTTTCTTTTATCACAGAGACTGGGTGTGTTATTTCAAAGGTCAGCAGACATGCCCTGCAGTTATGGCAAAGTTTATAGGGCCACCTTGATTTCCCCATCTATTAATTTCCTTCCCCCCCAACCCTCCAATGAGTTAGTTTTAAGAGAGTTCAAAGTGAAAGGTATTGAGGTATGGTGAATAGAAGGGCAGGCCTTGAAGTCAGGAAGGCCTAGTTTCTGGCCTTATCTCTGACCTATGCTGGGTATATGCCCCTGGGCAAATCACTTAAATAAACTCTTAGTGCTCTGGGCAACTATCTAAGAGGTTTTTTTTAACATTCTGTGTGTGTGTGTGTGTGTGTGTGTGTGTGTGTGTGTGTGTGTGTGTGTTATGGACAATCTGAGAAAGCCTATGGGCCACTTCTCACAATAAAATAAAATAAAGAGTATATAAAGGAAATATTATCTTGAAATAGTTTTTTTTTTTTTAATAGCCAAGTCCCAGGATTCCAGGCTTAAGGACCTCTGACCTAAGATTGTAAGAAATTGTCCTTATTATCTGGCAGTGTAATCACAAAGCTTAGTCACAGTTCTTATCTGGACTACTGAACAATTGTGCTTACCCCGAAAGTCAAGAGAGAAAGACTTGGAAAAGTCAGGTGATGGAGGAAACTGGAAAGAAGAGAGCCCAAAAAACCCAGACTGGAGAACCATTCAAGATGAATTGTCATAATCCCCAAAGCAATAGGATGGTGAAGAATAGTTTAAATCTGCTATGACTTAAAGATTCAAGCTAAAAGGTATTTTAGAAGCCATCCCATCCATCTCCCTTATTCTACAGGTAAGGAATCTGAAATGAGGACATTTCACACAGGAAAATGGCAGACCTCTGTTAAAAATGCAGATCTTACTCCATGGTACATCAGAAACTTAGATGTTACAATATTAGAGTTGGAAGGACCCTGGGAACATAGAACATCAGAAGTGGAAGGGGCCTTACAACATAGAATGTTAGAGTTGGAAGTGCCCTGGGAACATGGAACATCAGAGGTAGAAGGGACCTTAGAACACCGAATGGTACATCTGGAAGTACTGGGAACATAGAATACAAGAACTGGAAGGGACCTTGGAGCACAGAGTATCAGAGCTAGATAGATTCTTAGAACATGGAATATCAGAGGTGAAAGGTAATTAGAACAGTCATTGGCAGTAGAAGGGACCTTAGAAACCATAAATTTCAAGCTCTTTATTGTAAAGATGAGGAAACTGAAGATGGAGAGAAAAAAAATGACACATTACATCTTACAAAGAGTGACTGGCCCAGTGGAAGCTTGAATCTAGGTCCCCTGACCATACCGCCTATAAGAATGTAACTCATAGACTCTGGCCATCGATTGCAATGTCCCATCTTCTGTTCTGCCATAGTGATAATAATGATGGCTTACATTTATATCATGCCTTTATGGCATAAAAACACTCTCCTTTGGGATATGTCTGACCTCCCTTTGTAAGCTTGAGTTAGTCTTACCAGTCAAAGCACAGCCATTCTTCAAGGACCAGCTCAAGTCTGATCTCTTCCATCTTCCTGGATGGTATCAGCCTAGAAGCTTCTCTCTCCTGAATTCACAATTGCTGTCCATACTATTTCACAAATTAGTTGCCTACTACTCTGAAACATTTCTTGCTTACTTCTCTCTTTCACTTTTACTTCCTGTCATGCATTTATTTGAACCTATTCATCAATTAGACTGCAAATGTTTTAAAAGCAGAGTCTACTTTTTGGCTTTTCTTCTGTTCTCCTGATGCCCAAGATAGTGCCAGGTACACAGTGTGTATCCAGTAAACAACTCAATTAAACAAAGGCATCTGCTATAACAGTAGAGAAATTCCTTTGCTCAAAAACCTTCCCTGAGTCCCAATTAATAGCCTCTGGTGTGACAGTAAAGCTCCCCTCTCTTGTACTTAAGGATGCAGACATTAATTAGATAACAGTAATTCAAGGCCATCTGACTCCAAAGCCACAGCTTTTGACTTACATAGCCAAATATGTATTGAATTGAACTGTTGAAATTTTTCAAAATATGCTCATCCCCTAAACTTAGAGTCTTTTGAATTGGTAAGAGCTTGGTTAAAATCCCAGTTGTGACCCTGGACACAACTGTCTCAATCCTCAATTTCTAGGATAACAATTCTTGTACTGTCTCATGGGAACTTTCTGAGGATGTAAGGAGAGCATTTTGTGTTTCATATTAAATCATCATAAAAATCTGAGCTACTGTTCAGGGAGAAAAGATTTGTAAACAAATGACAGTAGACTATGATTGCAGATGAACAGTCAATCAGAGAAAGCTAAGATTCAAGGAGGCAAGATCCCTTTGACGAGTGAGCTCAGGGTAATCAATCGATCCAAAAATATTTATTAAGCACCTACTATGTGCCAGAGATGCAAAAAGGTTCAAGCAAATACAGGCGCCTACCTGCTCAGAAAGACAGCTCCTACTCTCAAGGATCTTCCAATCCAACGGGGGAGACAACATAACAAATATACACAAAGCAAGCTATATATAGGATAAATAGGAAGTGATTAAAAGAGATAAGGCACTGGAATTAAGAGGGGCTGGAGAAGACTTTCTGTAGAAAGTGGAATTTTACTTGGGACTTCTAGGAAACCAGGGAGAAAAGTAGTTGGAGTGGATGAGGGAGAACACTGCAGCATGAGGGACAGAGAACTAGAGAGAATACCTGGATGGAGTGTCATATTCATGGAACAGCCAGGAGGTCATTGTGGATCAAGAACGTCCAAGACTCTGAGTCCGGAGCCCGTATGAGGTTGAGATCCATAATTTAAGGAGCCCTGAGAGGAGCTAACACTTGAACTTGGCCTTGAGGAACAAGAAAAGCTAAGGTAGAGGAATGGGGAGAGGCCATCATTTGAAGCCTATTGAGATACTATTTATTCCAAAGTCAGCCAACTGATGACAGAATTTAATCCTTGAAACAAAATGTCAAAAACCGTCCCATGGGGTGTAGGGGCAGGAAGTACACCGTTATAAGAAGTTTTATTATCTCTGAGTCAAAGGAGTAAGACTCATTTTGGACTTTCTTATCACAGATATGGAAAACCAAGGCAATGCACAATACATACTGGTCATACCAGTGGGTTTTAAGGCAAAAGACCAGAGCTCCCCTCCTGCCTCTGTCATTCACTGTCTATATAATCACTGACAAATCACTTCCTCCTTCTGAACCTTAGTTTTCCTTATCTATAAAACAGATTTTTAAAAAAGCTTTCCTTGCCCTGTCTGTCTTCCAAAGCTGCAGGCAGAATCTGATGAGTTAACAAATGTCTGAGATTTATAAACTATGAAGTGATATAGATAGCGAAATAGAGAGACAGATAGAGGCAGACACACCTATATAAATACACACAGCACTATTAGTATTACTATATATATTACTTTATATTAATTATTATATATAATATATTGCACATTATATCTATTATATAAAATATATAATATTAATTTATGTTAATTAATTACTTCATTACTGCATAATATTACTATATATATTAATATAACACTGTTTTCTTAGGAAAAAACATTTCTGAAGTGACCATTCATAGACAAGGACTATAGCGGAGCTACAAATCACATAGCATGCATCATACTAGGGAAAGACATTCTTTTCCCAAGGATTTCAATTGAGGTGAAATAAATAGTTTGGGTTGAAACAGAAGCTCCTACGCTGGCAGACACTACACTCTTCTTGGCTTCCCCTTTCCAAGGAAATCAAGATAATTCATTTTTCCTTTCGATTTGGGGCTGAAACTAGCCAGGCTTCTTGCTGCCACCTAGTGTGTAATTTGAAGAACATACACTATACAGAGACTGGATAATTTAAGAGTTTATTTATATTTTTAGTATCTGTACCTTCTGGATAGATAGAAATCACAAAATATCTAAGATAGAAGGGACCCTAGAAGATAGAATATTGACTCTCAGAGCCAGAAAGGGTATCTAGAATAAAGAACATGGAATGTTGGAACTAAAAGAGATGCTACAGATGGATCTGCCAGCACCCTTGTGTATATCTATCTATCTATCTATCTATCTATCTATCTATCTATCTATCTATCTATCTATCTATCTATCTATCTATCTATCTATACATCTAGCTATCTAGCTATCTAACTATCTATGTCTGTCTATCTATCTGTGTATATGTATATGTGGATATGTATGCATATATATATTTATATGTATACATATGTATATGTATATATATGTATGTATATATACACATATATTGTGTAGTCAATTTTATTTACCTATTTCTAAATTTTATTGTCTTTTGTTTTTATAATAACATTATTTCCTCAATTCTAACCCTAAATCCTCTAACCCGCTCCCTCTCCTCATTAGCTCTTGCCTTGGAGCAAATGAAAACATTTAATATAATCTAAACAAGCCAGCTAGGTGGTGCACTGGGTAGAAGTCTGGCTTCAGACATTTCCTAACTGTGTAACCCTGGACAAATCATTTAACTCTGTTTGCCTCAGTTTCCTCATCTGTAAAATGAGCTGGAGAAGGAAATGGCAAACCACTATCTTTGCCAAGAAAACCCCATACGGGGCCACAATAACACAATAACAAAAAACCAGCCACGTCTGAGAGTGCATATGGCATTTCCCATCATAGTCTCTCTTCTGAGATGATGATGGTATATGTCTCGTCACTTATAAAACACATATCACTCATTACAGTCCATCAGAGTTTGCCTGCTTTTATAATTATAAATGTTCCCTTCTTTATCTCTTTGTTCAAGGCTTTTCTTCCTGCTCAATAATATTCCATTACATTCATATGTCAGCTGTTCTACAATCACTGGGTGCCCACTTTGTTTTTAGTCTTTCATTACACAAAGAATGCTGTATGGCTATTTGATTATCCATTGAACGAGCCTTTCTTTCATTGATCTTTTTGGCTTATATGACTAGTAGTGGGATTGCAGGATTAAAGGATATGAACAAATTAGTGACTTTTTAACCTATTTCCAAATTGCTTTCCCCTCATCTTATAGATGGGGGAACTGGAACTCCAAGAAAGAGGACTTGTCTAAGATCACATAGCCAGTTCATGTCATAGCTGGGACTGGGAACCAGGTCTTGTGACTCCCAAGTCAGTGAACTCTAAAATATTCCATACTTTAATGATATTCTGGCATTGTCTCTGGGAATTCTCCTTCTACAGACTTTGAAGATATAGATATTATCCCTTTATATCAACAATAGTTAATAATATTAACAATGTGAGACCTTCATGAAGTCACATTCCTCTTGGGTGTCAGTAACCCCTCTGTAAAACTGAACTAGATGATCTCTGGGATCACATCTAGTTCTGTCTCTAAGATCCAAAGATCATAATTACATTTACATAATCTTTAAAGACTACCAAAAGATTTGTATACATTAATCATATTTATTCCTCAAAACAACCCTGGAACAGAAATACTACAGATCTTAATGTTTTCATTTTAAAGATGAGGTTAGATGACTTTCCCAAAGTCCCATAGGGAGTAAGCAATAGAGTTGAGATTCAAACACAGGGACTTGGATTTTTTTTCCAGTATGTTTTCTCTACTCCGTGCTCTCATGAATCATGTCCAAGAGCTATTGTGACCCCCCCTAAAATCTATCATTATGTGATGAGCCTCTAGTTTGGTCCTCATATAGTTTATCATGGGACCCATGTTTAAACCAGGCCATTTGTGTAAGACCTTCCAAAACTTACATTCTTCTGTCCATTAAACTGTAAGCTTCCTGAGGACAGGGATACTTTTGCATCTTTTTGTATCCTTAGCACTTAGAATAATGCTTGGCACATAATAGACATTGGATTAATGTTTTTTATCGATTGATTGATTCTGACACAGCTTCAGGGACCTTTTTCCCATGTCACAGCGCATCATCAGAGGATGACTTTAGGGGAGGCCACAGTAGGATGACAAGGAAAATAAGAGTATAAGCACATTATAGTAAAAATGTCAGGGTTTTCATGTCAAGATTTCTTCTTTTTTTTTGAAGTTAAAGATAAATTTACTTTTATCACCCCCACAAAACAAACAAACCAACAATTTCATTAATTTCACTAATCTCAGTCAAAATTCAACAATTTCATTAATCTCAGTCAAAACTCAATCCTTTTTACTTCTCCGTGTTTTTTAGTAAGTTCAAAGCCAAATCCTCTTTGGAAGAAGACAAGATAAACAGTAAGGTTATTCGTCTATTGTTTTCTTTGTCTTCGGCCCATCAATGAGACTTGAGAAACACCACAGTGTAATGTAAAAAACTTAACTGGGAACTAAGACCTCTGTTTCCATCTCTAACTCACTTTGGGATCTTGATTCTACTACTAAATTTCTCTTGGCCTTGTTTCCTTTGGATAAAATAAAGGGAATGTAACATGTGATCCATAAGGTCATTTCCTGCTTCAGCATTCTGGATTCTGTGAAATGAAGGAAATCAAGTATCATTGCCATGAAAATCACTTGGAAAGAGCTCTACGATTAGCTACTCTCCATTGATGTTCAGTTGTTTTCAGTTGTTTCCAACTCTGTGAGCTCATATGGGGTTTTCCTGGCAAAGATAGAGGAGTGGTTTGATATTTCCTTCTCCAGCTCATTTTATAGGTGAGGAAGCTGAGGCAAACAGCGTTGTGACTTGTCCAGGGTCACCCTGCTAGTAATTACTGGATTTGAACTCAGGTCTTCCTGACTCGGAGTACAATCCTTTATCCACTGCACCATCTACTTGTTAGAATTGAACTAGAACTAAATGAGATTTAAAGTTAATTCTAGCTGATCCATGCATGATTTTTTTAAAAAGATGGAGTAATAGAGTATACATTCTACATAGTACATTGTAAAATTCTATATTGTATACTGTGATTAGAAAGTGTTTTAATATATTATTTAATCTGATTTTTCAGTGAGCAATTTGAAGGGGGAAGAGAACTGAAAGAAGCAAAGTTGAAGAAAGGCTTATATGATCCCCACAAATTAGAAAAGCATTTGAGAAGAAATTATAGGCAAATGGAAATAGAGGACGAATTGAGTGGGGAAATGCTTGACAAAAAAAATGAACTTGGATTCACAAGGTCATATTTTCTAAGGGTTTAAACTTGAAAATACTAAGATTCAATGAAGACCAAGTTGGAGAATTTGAAGGTTATTTAATCTAATGCATTCATGTTAGAGGGGGAGAAACTGAAACCCAGAGAAGTTAGCATTTGCCCAAGGTCATGGTGGGGGCAAGATGCAAGCCCCAGTGCACTGCTTTCACCACCACATAATATTTCCTGTGTTAATATAGTCTTTTTTTTATGACTAAAGTCTTGGGGGAAGGGACTACATGGCAATCTTCCCTTCATCTAACTTCAAAACGTTTTTTAAACATGAGGGATGGAGGAAAAAGGGTCTAGAAAATTATGAGCCTGAACATTTCGCTGATTTCCTAATGATCTCAGTTTTTCAAGATGTTCCCACTATTGGATGATTGCGCAGCTGGTTGGGAAGATGTCTTTAGAATAGTAACGTCTACTTGTGGAGGGTATAGAACAATGTCTTCTGGCATCAGTCCTGAGTCTCACTTTGTTTAATATTGTCATGTCAGCAAAAATTAATTTAGTCTGAAGATGACCCCAAACAGTGGCCACTCAGAACTATTCAGCTCCTTTGACGATGCTGACCAACTGTAGACTTTGAAACAGAACAGAGAGATGAGAACTGTAGGGAAGCTCACAGGTGATCCACAGAAATGTTTGTACCCCAGCACCTGAAAAGACTAGAGAGGGTAGAACAAAAGGAAGGAAAGGGGCTTATAATTCAGTGCCAGAGATTTAGGTTAGCACCAAGGAGAGTTAGCTTAATACCCAATAAGATGTCTCCCATGTCCAGAAAATACTTCTTAGCTATACCAGTTAAATTCTTCCTTTAAGGCTCATTTCAGGTCTCATATCTTTTGTAAATCTTCCCCTGATCTCCCCAATTAAAACTTATCTCTCTCATTAAAATTTTTTGAATTATTCTCTATCTCGGTGGTTCTCAGAGAATGGTCTAAAGACCCCGGGGGTTCCCTTAAGACCCTTTCAGGATGTCTGGCAGGTCAGAATTATTTTCAAAGTAATACTAAATTTTTATTTGCCTACTAAAATACTCCTCCCTTTTCCAGCTACCTGTATATGTGAAGCCAGATTTTCTTCATTTACTTTAACCAAAATGACACATCATAACAGATTGAGCACAGAAGTAGGAATAAGAATCCATCTGTTTTCTATGAAGCCAAACATTAAAGAGATTTGCAAAAATATGGAAAATAATGCTTCTCCCTGCTTTTGAAAATATGATTGTTTTTCATAAAAATATGCTAACATGTAATAGGTTTATCATTATTATTTTAAATGATATAAATATTTTAAGTGTATTAGTTTTATTTTTTAATATGGCAAATAGCAATAGGAAAAACTCTTTGGGGGAAGGTTCTCAATAATTTTTAAGAGTGTAAAGGGGTCATGAGAATAAAAATATGCATTTAGTTGAAAAAGGAAGGAGTATTTTTAAGCAGAAGATTTGAGAAGACAGATTGGGCAATTAAAAAATCATTAATAACTTTGGAGAAAGCAATTTCAGATGAATGAAGTTGGAAATCTAATTTCAGGAAGTTAAGAAGGAGAGATGATGGAGCTTTGAAATGGACCAACCATTTTGGAAAGCAATTTAAGATTATATTTCACGTAAGAGAATGTCCTGTGTATTGTTTTGTCTTGCCCAACTAGGTTATATAGTCTAGATGTGGCTCCTAGTGAGGCAAGAATAGACAGCTCTATTGTCTCTTCCCTTCACCCTTCTCCAAGGAAAACTTTTATTCCTGCCAGGAAGGGAAGCAAGAGTTTTGAACCAATTGTTAGCCAGTCTGTTCTCTTCAGAGAGAGGAGCACCAGGCTAGAGTTGTGTTTATTTGTTCCCTTAAATATTGTTAGTCTAGGGAATATAGTTTTCAGGTTCAAGATACAGAATCTGATATCTGTTGCTTAATGGAAAGAAGGGTTTCAAGATATACACACAAGGCTTGATGCCCTTCCCACCAGATGCCAGCTCCACAATGATCACACATAGCAAATAGCAAATAAACCCATTTATCCTAACAAATACCAAAAATCTATCAGAGAAAGCATACATAGAAGAATGTACAAACAATACAGATTGAATAGATTCTTCCTGTGGGAGTGAGATGATTGAGCTCAACCACGAGAGTCCCAGATCTCACCCAAGAGGAAGTTCCTGAAGTCTCTAGCATAGCAACAAGCGGGGAATAGGGACATCACTGCAACTCTACGTATCACCTTTTTCCCAGTCTTCCTTCAAGGACCAGAAGAGTGATTGGAATCACAGCTGTTCTCTCTCATATTGAGAATCATATTATCTTTCATCTTCTGGAAGCCAGAAGTCTCCAGCATCTCTCATTTCTCCTGCTCTCACCATCTCTGCCCCCCTCACACAGGCACAGGGCATTGAATATTCAAACTTAACCAGTGAGAGAGGGTCCTCTATAATTGGTCCTTTGAGCTGAGGATTGCACTCAACATTTGTGCCTTTGATTGGATGATAAAACTATTAGGTTCCTAGCCCAAAGAGATCACTGAATGAAGGACAGAAACCACATATACAAAAATTTTTAGAGCAGGACTTTTTATTGTGCAAAGAACTGGAAACAAGTGAATACCTGTCAATTAACAAGGGCTGAACAAATATTGGTATGCCAATGCAGTGCAATATTATTACTCAATAAGAAATGATGAGAGGGACAGATTCAGAGAAACTTGGGAAGATTTGCATGAACTGATGCAGAGAGAAATGGGCAGAACCAGGAGAATAATTTAAGAATAACTATAACACCATAAAGAAAACTGCTATAAAAACAACTTTAAAATCCACAATCCGTACAATGACCAGTTATGACTCAAGAAAACTAATGATGAATCTTGGTTCCCACTTCTTGGCAGAGAGGTCATAATGGCCTAAAATGAGACATGCATTTTTATAATAAGATGATCATTTTAAAAATGCGTAGAAGAGAAAAGGGGGAAGAGAGAGAAGTAGAAAAAGAAGAAGAAGAGAGAGAAAAAGAGAGACAGAGAGAGAGAGAGAGAAAGTACCAATAGTTTTTCCAATAATTTTAACTAGAAAAGGAGGGGAGATATAGAATAACAGCAGTAATGGTGGGATTCTCTTGTTTTTTGTTTTGTTTTATAGATGGGGAAGACATGGCCATGTTTATAGGTAGCAGCGAAGGAGAGATTGAAAATTAAAAGGTTAGTAATAACAAGAGTGGAAGTAATCTAGAGAAGTGAGAGGGGATGAGATTAAGGGTACATGTAGAAGGGTTGAGCTTGTTGAGAAGGGCTATCTCTTCATTCAAACAAGAATGAAAGAGCAAACAAGTTCATGCTAGTCTTGTGATGTTACCCAGAAGTCCTCAGTAGAGGGTGTGGGGGGGGAGGGGGACTACATTGAGTGAATAACAGAAAGTGGTTTACCTTACTCCTTTGAAGTCCTTCCACGCAAACCATTGAGGGTGAGGGTCAGGGTGAAGGCAGCAGGCAGGAAATATGATGATTTGCTCCAGAAGAAAGGCAGGACCCTTGTATTACAGTTTTACTGAGCACCCTTAAAGCCCTTAGAAGGGGGCAGAGGCAGGGATGCAGAAGACAAGTTACCATGTTGGGTGTGGTTCTACCAATAACCGTAGTTGAGAGATGGAAAAGAAGGGAGGTGACAGGTAAAGAAATCAGCAGTTAAATAAGAGAGGAGATGACCTTAAGGTACCCCACCTCACAAACCTAGCAAAGGACCCAGGAGAGCTAAGATGGGCTGTGAAGCTCACTACTGCTCTGGAGATTGGTTCCCTGAGGCAAAACTCCACACTCTCTCTCTGGTTCAGGGCTCTGACTCGCAATGACCTTGGTTCAAGTCAAATTATTAAATATCCCCCATTTCCTTGTGCTCCTGTGTCCTACACACACACACACACACACACACACACACACACACACACACATTGTCTCTTGTCTTTTTTCAGGACAGAAAATTGTGAGTACAGCCTAGTAACAGCATCTCTCCCTGCCCAGCTCTAGTCACTGTCCCTGAAATGACCAGTGAAGACCACATCTTTCAATGTCAGGATGGCCTATTTGCCCCCACCCTTCCATCCCCTGAATCACTGAGAGAGCTGGAATTTGTTTCCTGGACTTTCCCTGGGAGTAGGGTGAAGTGGGGGTGGGGGTGGAGAATCACACTCACTAAAACCCTTAGCAGGAATTGGAACAGATTACTGCCCTCGCCGTCACCCTCAGCAGTTTGCCTGATGGGACTTCAACAGACTGTGGCAACAAATTAAAAGGAATATCATTCATTAAGACTATTCTCCCTCCTCCTGCCTCCTCCTAGTGTTCTTTTAAAAATCTCCTGCCTTAGATCATACTCCCATGCTAAGGATGTCCTCGGACACATAGAGTCTCTCTGATTCCAAAGACATGCATCCATCAAGGAACGGTACGGTAAGCAGCAGAGCTGATAAAGCTGAATCCAGTAACATTCATATTTTAACAGAGGATTAAGCATGAGAAGGGAAGCGAGGTGGCACAGTGGATAGAGCTCTGAACCTGGAGTCAGGAAGATCTGAATTCAAATTGAGCCTTACATGCTTTCTAATAGTGTGACCCTGGATGAGTCACTTAACACTGTTTGGTTTAGTTTCCTCATCTGTAAAATAAGCTGGAGAAGGAAAAGGCAGACCACTCCAGTATCTTCGCCAAAAAAAACCCAAAAGAGGACAGAAAGAGTCAGATATGACTGAAACAACTGAACAACAGCAAGGTCTCAAAGGTTATTATTTATTTATTTTTAATCTATTAGATTTATTTATTTTTAAATATTATTTGATTTTTAATTATTTATCTAATTTATTTATTTAAATAGGATTTAATTTTATCCTCACAAAAAACCCTGGGAGGTAAATTCTGTCATTATCCCTAATTGACAGCTGAGTAAAAGTAAGGTAGAGACAGAAATTAAGTGACTTAGTTGCTCAAGGTCACACAGCTACTAAACTGGATTTGAACTTCGGTTTTCCTGACTCTGGGCTCAGCACTTTTTAGGTTGTATCTTTTATTTCTTTTTTCAACTAAAATTTATTGCGTACCTGCTGCTATGAGCAAAATCTTAGGTAAAATTCTGTGGAAAATACAAGAATAAATAAGTCAAAATCTTTAATTGAGAAATAAGACAAGTTGGGGCAGCTAGGTGGCACAGCGGATAGAGCACCAGTCCTGAAGTTAGGAGGATCTGAGTTCAAATTTGACCTCAGACACTTGACACCTACTAGCTGTATGATCCTGGGCAGGTCAATTAACCTGATTGCCTTGCAAAAAATAAACATGCAAAAAAAAAAAATAAGATACAAAGGATACAAATTTGAATGTGATACATGCATAATAGTAATTCATGTTTCTATAGAACATGGAGGGTCATGGAATATTTTCCTTACAAATCTATGAAGTAGGTAGTACAAGTATTGATCCCATTTTACAGAAGAGGAAACTGAGAATGAGGGAGAAGAAATGCTTTGCCCACAGTTACACAGAGTCATAGAACAAGGATCTAACCCAGATCTTGTCACTCTCTACAGAGTGGTCTTGCGATCACACTGGACTATGTCTGAAGAGTCTGAAAGTGCTTTGAAAAACAGATAAATAAATAAGATATCTAGAGACATCAGAGGAAGAATCTTGGAGGAGGTCACCTATGGGCTTGGCTTTTCAGGATGGAGATATGGGTAATAGGCCTGTCTAGTTTGACTGGAGCACATGAGATGATTCATAATGCAAAGCAGGTTGGAGTCAGTTTGTAAAGAAATTTAATTCAATCCAAGAGACATTTGCTGAACTTCCCCACGCCTAGTTCTTTGGGAGACAAAGCCAACAAAAAGGAAAAACAAATAGTAAAACCCTCAGTCCAGCCCCCAAGGAACCAAGGAGCCAAATTATGCACGCTTGGAGCAGAATAAACTTTTACTCAGTTCAAGGCACAAATAATTGAATAATTAGGAGAACACTATTGATTCATTCATTCAATGAATATTTAAATTAGCATTTATAATCCAAAGCCTTTCTCTGGATTCTGTGTGAGATTCAAAGTTAAGATATATTATCCGAGAGCAAGATCTTCCACATGGAGTCTTTACTTATCCTCTCAAGCCCTGGTGCCCTCCTCCTGTCTAAACTTTGGGACATTTGACTACTTTGTATAAGTCGTATTTGATCACTTTATATTGGCGCCGTCCATATATGTTTATATGTATTTGGTGTCTTCCCCATTTGGATGTAAGCTCTTGAGAGTAGGGATTGCTTCATTCTTTGTCCTTGTACCTCTAATACCAAGTACTATGCCTAGCACATTAGGGAAGTGCTTAAATATTTTCTGATTGACGGTATACATAGTTCAGTAGGCGATACCACAAGATAAGACATTATAAGACAAGAGATTGTGATACTTTTGTGTCAGAGGAATCCAGAAAGGCTTGAGGAATTTTGTAGCTCTCTAGTTTCCGGGAGGTGGAGGCCCTTGAAGGATATACCGGGCTCTCACTGATTTTCCTGGAGTGCATTGGGGTGTTTGGTTTCATCTGCTGTTACACCCAGCTTGCTTATGCCTTTCCCCTCTCCAGAGGACAGGTTTGGTTACCTTTCTGGCAAACTCTTAAGAAACGTGTAAGTTTACTAGTTGGATAAATAATGAATCATCGTAAATAAGTCATAAGAAGAAGGTTTATTAACATACCAAGGTATATGATATACGAAGTAATTCTATGACAATATAGGAGATCTTCTTGAGGAGGTAGGGAGGAAAGGAAGGAGAGAAGAAGGAAAAAGAGTCAGTCTGGCTGACTTTTGGCAGCTGCCTCAACCTGACAGATAAGGATGAATCAGAATTCAGTCTATACAGTGAAACCAGGTGCTGGACATTAACAGTTCGTACCTTCATTTCATCCCCATGCTACCACCTTAGTCCTGGCCCAAACTGTCTAGACTATATCAAATATAGTCCAAATATTCTACATCAGTCCTTCCAATTCATTCTCTCCCTACTCTGCTCTGTTCTGTTCACTCGGCTAAATTAGTCTTTCCAAAGCATAAACAATATTAATCACATTATTTCTCTAATCAAAAACCTGTAGTGCCTTCTTTTTGCCTCCTGAATAAAGTTCAAACCCCAGAACCTAGTCACATTCAATGATCTTTACAATTTTGCACTACCCTCCTTTCTTACTTATATTTCACATTATTCTCCACCACAGATCCTAAGTTCCAGCAAAACCACACTACTCACCATACTCTACAGACACCCTGCTCTTCCTCAATCTATATCTTGGTTCTCACATCATTTTCTCCTCTTCTTTCTTTTTTCCTTCCTTCCTTCCTTCCTTCCTTCCTTCCTTCCTTCCTTCCTTCCTTCCTTCCTTCCTTCCTTCCTCCCTCCCTCCCTCCCTCCCTCCCTTCCTTCCTTCCTTCCTTCCTTCCTTCCTTCCTTCTTTCCTTCCTTCCTTCCTTCTTTCCTTCCTTCCTTCCTTCCTTCCTTCCTTCCTTCCTTCCTTCCTTCCTTCCTTCCTTCCTTCCTTCCCTTCTTCTCCTTCTTCTTCTCTGTCTTTGTCATTGTCTTCTTCTTCCATTTTCTATACCTAGAATGACCTTCTCAAACTTCATCTGTGGATATAGCTTACCCCATCCTTCAAAATTCATTCCAAAATCTAGCTTCTCCATGAAACTTTGTCTGACTGTGCCAAATGTAAGTGATCACTCCTTCTTCAGATCTCATGTGTACATATGATCGAATATGCTTGCCATATTCTATTTTGTACTGTAGTGATTTGTGTGCCTGTCATATTTCTACTGTTATTATTTTTTTGGAGCAGGGACCAAATATTACTCATCTAACAAGATAAAATATAAAGGAGATCAATGTAAAAGTTCAATATTAGGGTTCAAAAATTCAATTTCACAAGTAAAAGATGGAGGAGACATAGTGAGACATTGTGTGAAGAAGATTTAGTGGCAGTTGTAGGGAGAATGGATTTGAGAATGGAGATATTGGAAAAAGGAAGACCAGTTAGGAAACTATTGCAAAAGTTCAGGTGAGAGGTGATGAGGGCCTGAATTAAGATGATAGTTCCATAATCAAAACCTGAAAGATGAATTCCTTGTGCCTCCACATCAATCTCTTTAAAGAATTTTCCTTTTCTTCTTCACTGTAATCATATATTCTTATTCATCAGACTTTCAGTTATGAATATTTCCTATCTCTCTTTGACTGATCTACCCCTGTATAACCTTAGACCACATGATCCTTCATATTCTTTCTCTGTACTCTTTGATACCTATTACCTTAAATTGTAGGATATGTCAAATTATGCTCAACATTTATCCCCTTATCAGTCAGTGACTTTAAGAAGAAATGGTCATTTGTCCCCTAAATCTCTGATTAACTATCTCAGTCTCTTATGAGACCTGAAGGGATCTAGTTCAAGCATTCTTTATCTGATATCCAGGAAGTTAATTTTTTGAAAAAAAAAAATAAACAGATAATTATATTTCAATGTCTTTCCTTTGTATTCCTGTTTATAAGCATTATTCTGAGGAGTCCATAGGCTTCATCAAATTGCTAATGGAATCTATGCCCTACCACAGTTACCACCACCATCACTAAACTCTGGGGCTAGTCAAATTCTCTCATTCTAGGAAAAAAGAAACTGAGATCTAGAGATGTGTGTTCACTTATCCACATCACACATTATACAACATATAAGTACAGGAACCGAATTTGAACCAAGGACTCCAACTCCAGCTTTCCTTCCTTATATCACTCAAGCTGGCACCTTCAACCTACATGATTAATTTACAGATAGACTATACAGTAACAGCAACAGTAATGTATAGCTTACATTTACACAGTGTTTTAATGTTTACAAGGTTCTTTTTGTGCCAAGTCCCTTTGGTATTTAGTGCAAATGAAATATTATCTTCCTACAGATGGAGGGCACTAACTTTCTTGAGATCATGTGACTAGTAAGTACTGTACTGGAAATCATAATAATGAAACCCATACTTATTTAGAACTTTGAGCTTCATAAAGCTCTTTCTTTACAACAGTCCCTATACAAGTATACTTTCAAAGAATTAGGCTGAGAAAGGATTAGATAATCATAGATGTGGAGCTCAAAGACTGACATGCAAGAACACACAGTTAAGTGACCTACTTGTCCAAGATTACAGGGCTAGTAAGAATCAGAGACTAGACTAGAACCCAGGTCCTTTGACTCCAAAATGTTAACCTCTTCCCACCATTCATGCACTTTAAAAGCTCCCACATATCTCCTAAAAGTTTCTACTACCCCTTCACAATGGTGACCTTGTATGGAAACTGAATCTCCAAAGTGTTTTGCTTAACTGTGAGTGAAATTCCCAGTCCTAGAGAATTTTCTCCCAATACTCATTCCCTAAGTGATCTTAATGTTCTTCATTGTTGTCACTATCCCAGGGATGCTCCCATTTACTGTTTCCCTTCTCTCTAGGTATTCCTTCCTTCTAACATGTGATTTTTACTATATAGTAGCTAGTTCGCCATTCCTTTGATTAAATATGGTGAAGACTCAGGTATTCATTTCTCTCCTCAAGTTTACCCTCCTTGCCATTTTCCCTGCCATTATTAATAGCACCACCTCAGCCACTAAACTTGGACCTCTTCATCCACTTTTTCTTTTACGAAGAAGCAGTATGGTATAATAGGAAGAATTCTGGGCTTGAAATTAAGAGCCATAGATTTGGTACCTCGCTGACATCTCTTAGCAGCAAGATCCTGGCAAAGTGGTTCCATCTCTCTCATTTTCCATTTCCTCATCTTTAGTATGAAGTAGATAATACTTGCACTACATACGTCACGGAAGGAAAGCACTTTGTCATTCTTAAAGTGTTATAGAATTGTAAGTTATTTTTGTAAAAAAATCATCTATTTATTCTTCCATTCAGCCTGCATTGATAGAAAGTCTTTAAGTGTGGACATAGTACTGGGCTGAGTGCTGGCGGGGAGGGGAGGGAGACTTAAAGACTTACAAACCGCTGGAATATAGACAATCAGTAATTATGGCTTCCCTCCACTAAAAAATCTTCAGGAGTTCTCTGCCGTCAAGTTCTTACTTCTTTTTCTGACACCGAAGATTCATCCTACTTTTCTGACCTTACTTTATGTTATTGACCGTTATACATTCTATGCCCCAGTCAAAGAGGACTCTCTCATATCTGACCTTAATGTAACTATACCCTTGCTTACACTGTTCCCTAAGCCTGAAATGGGCCTGTGCTGGCAAATGTTTAATAATTGGCTCTCCAAAAACATATGCATGACATATTTTTAACTTTGACCTGCATTATTAACATTTCTCAATCATTTTCTTAAATCTAGATAATCAACAAAATGAATCAAACTCTGATTTGTGGCATTTTCCAATTTCCAAGGAAAATTAAGGAAGCTCTCAGCTCACACTAAAAATTTAACAATTGGTTTTCTCCAGCCAGTTGTAACTGACTTCAGTACACCTCTGGGATGTCCTCTTTCTGCCTCTTTGCCTACTGAATGCCTACCCATTCCTTAAAGCTCTTTAAAGAGTTCTTTTAAAGAAGCCTTTCTTCATTCCACCTCCATTCCATGATAACCTTCCCATTTACACCTAACACAACACTTTTGCCTCTGAAATGTACTAATGATATAATTCTGGGCAAGTGATTAACCACTATGAACCTTAGTTTTCTTCTCCGCAAAACAAGGATAATAATAGGTCATATGTCACTGAGTTGTGACGATCTTATGAGACAATATAAAGTATTTGAAAGTGTTGATGACTCACACGTATGACTGTTATTATTATCGACATTATTATATTGCACCTCCTTAAAGTTTACTGTTGCTATAGTCATCCATATGTGTATTATCCTCCCTACTAGATTGTAAGCTCAGTGAGGCTAGGAATGCTACTCATCAGACAGTAGGTGCAAAATAAATATTTATTGATTTGAATTGTCATAAAATAATATGTCATACAATCAACTTCCAGCCATTCTTGGTGAGTCACACAGCTGGACAACCTCACGGGACTCTCCATGGTTCTCCTAAGGGACAGGCCATGACTAACTGATTATATATCATCAAACAATAATGAATAGTTTAGCACCATAGCTCCAACTTTTAATAGTACAATAATTATTGTTCCACAACAGAAGTGGGGACAGAAGATGGGGAAGAGGTCATAGGAGACAGGCAGAGCATTGTCTTCTCTAGAAAGCAGACCATGTAGATCTCAGTTTACTGTACACAGTAAGGAGAAACAGAGCTGTCTATCAATGTAACAGTTCACTTCTGAAAGTGACGGGTTCTCCATCTGTGGGGGTCTTCAACAGAGGCTGGTTATTGATCTATCAGGAATGTTGGGGAAGAGGTTTATATTATGGGTAAGAGTTAAACCAGGTGACCTCTGAGATCTTTTCTAATTCTGAAATTTTATGACAATGACTGAAAGGGTAAGTGACAGTGAAGGGGAGACAGCAGGAAGAAAGTCCAAAGGACAATTTTGTCAAGTAAGTCACTAAAAAGAATACTTTAGCTGTGAATTGTATTTCAAGTCCTCATGACTGCTCAACCGGACTACTGTAGAAACCTACTTGTTCTCCTAACTCCAGCCTCTCTTTTTTCTAATCTATCATTTATACAAATTAAAACAATCATAATGACAACAGAAAACAATATAATATGTAGGTATGATATGGTCACTCTCCTTCCCAAAAAATCTTTAACACCTTTCTATTGCTTCTAGGATAAAACATAAACTATTTGGCCTGCCATTTAATATACTCTGCAGTCTGGCTCCAACTTATCTTTTCAACTTTATTTCCCATAACTCCTTCTTATATGCCCTTTGCTTGGAGCAAATTGAATTATTAAATATTCCAGTACTTGATCTATCATTTTCCACCTCCACATACTCCATGCATTTGGAACAGATCATTCCCCATCACTAGAAGTCATTCCTTTCTCATCTCCACTTGTTTAAATCCTTTTCCCTCAAGGATCAGCTCAGGCTCTGATCACCCCTAATCCCTCCAGCTCAAAGTGTTCTCTTCCTCCTCAAATATTCCCAAAGAACTCTTCTTTAATTTTTCCTCTACCCTTAACACATTCTACATGCATCATATATATCATATACATATATATTTACATGTGTACATACATATACATATATACAAAATACACACACACATATAGTCTATGTGAATGCCACCACACTCCAGCAAGCTCCTTAAAGGCAGGGATGATTGTCATTTTTCATCTTTGCATCCCCAGAATTGATCTCTGAGGCTGGCCCATGGTAGGGGCTTAATAAATGATCAGTTACTTGAACAGAATTTAATTGAAATATCTGAGTCAGACTTCTCTTGTCCCATTGAACCCCTTAGTGAATATTTATAGAGCATCTACTATGCTAGACCTGTCCTCAGTGCTTTGGGAGGGTGGAGGGAGGTGTGTGCAGAAAAGGATACAGCATGGCCCTTGCAATATATATATATATATATATATGTATATATATATAATATATATATACGCACACACACAGATAGATAGATAGATAGATAGATAGATAGAGATAGAGATAGAGATATATACAAAAGATAATGAAGTGTAGCATTGACTCCAAAACAGAATCAGATGTTTAGAAAAGAGAGAGCTCACCATACATTGGGCATATAGATTTTGCAGTTAGAAAAGACTTTGGAAATTATCAAGTGCAATATACTCATTATTTTTACATATGAGGAAATTGAAGTTCCGAGAGGTTAAAGGACTTTCATCTTTTCATCACACAACTAGCTAGTAAGGGGCAGAACCAGGGATGGAGTCCAGGTTACTCTGCCAATGAAGTTAGCTTAAGCATTTGGAGAGAAATGAGAAGGTGTGTTTGGAGTGTGGTCAAGAGGTTAGCTTGACAAGTGGATGGTGTACTTTGGAGAGTAATAGAGACTTACAGGTAGTCTGATGGATCTCTAATGCCAACCTACGAAACAAGAACTTATTATAAGGAGACCAAACCTGATATTTATAAGATGTTTTGTGGTCACAAATCACTTTCATGTACATTGTTTCATCTGATTCTTACACGTTCATTGTGAAGGTAGAACCATTTTACAGAGGAGGGTATTGGAGGTCAAAATTGAGAAACACGCTGAGAATTGATCACACACCTACAAAGGGGGGAATCACTCTTAATTCAATGTCTTTCCTACTAAACCACCCTGTATCTCCTGAGTAATGGGAAACCACTGCCATTTATTGAAGTGAAGAATGACAAAGTAAAGGAGGTGGTATGGAAAGGTAGATAGAATATTGAACTATAACGCGGAAAATTTGGGGTTCAAATCATAACTACTGCTTACCACATTTGGGACCTTAGCCAGGGGAAGGGAAATGAATAAACACCTATATTCTGCTAAGCACTTTACAATTATGACCTCATTTGATCCTTACAACAACTTCGTGAGGTACCTGTTATTATAATCCCTACTTTACAGTTGAGGAAAAAAAAAAAACCAATTAGAGGTTAAGTGAAGTGCCCAGGGTCACATAGCTAGTAACTAGAACTCAGGTCTTCTTGACTCCAAACCTAGCACTTTATCCATGGCTCCACCAGCTGTCTCAAATAATTTAACACTTCTAGACCTTGCTTTCCTCATCAGTAAAATAAAAGGATTGGAAAATAAGATTTCTGGGATCATTTAGAGCTACAAATATATATGTATATACATCTAGGTCCCAATTAGTGTGAATGATAAATCATCTGAAGAGCTTTCATGTATTTGAATTTTCACTATTCAAAGTTATAATTATGTGAAATATAGTAACTGATTCCAGTCAAATGGAAACATATCATGTAAATTGTGACTACTTTACAGATTAATTATTTTAACTAATTGAGACTTAGCTACATAATCTTAAAAAAGATTACTCTAGTAGTTTGGGTTAAAGGGAGGATAACTAGAGACAAAAAAGAGAACACATTCTATTGCCATTTGCTCAAATGATTGTACTTGACAGAAGCCTCTTCAAAGGTCTCAGGACCTCTTCTTATAATCCACTGAAGTTGAGTGTGCTCTCTCTAGATGAACTTCTCACACGTTAGTAAGGGTTAAGGATACATACACACATACGTATATACAATATGCATGCACGTGTGGTGCCATACGTATACACACACATTTATTCATCCATTTATTTGTTCATTCATTCATTCATTTGTTCACTTATCCATGCAACCTTTATTACAGACCAGCTCAAATGGAGCCTTCCCTTAATCCCCCTTTCTGTAACAACTGTCCACTAGGATCTCATATCGTAATGTGCTCTGCCTCATGTAATGCTGCACTTATATCATTGCTCTTTGTGTTAATCCCATTCTAAACTATAAGCTGCATAGGAGCAGAGGAATGACATGATAAAATCTTTTCAAAGACTGAAATCAAGAAGACAAATTAAGAGCTTTTTGCATTAGTCCAAGCAAGAGGTGATAAGTTCCCTAAATTAGGGTGGTGATTATGTGAGTGGGAAAGGGGGGATGGGTTTGAGATATTTTGTGTAGATACAATCAATTAAACAGCTAAGTAGATATGTGAGGCAGAGAGTGAAAGGTAGAGGAGGGCTCCTACATTGTATCTTGGTGATGACAAGGGTACTGGCTTACTCCATAGAAATAGAGAAGACCATAAGATGGATGAGGTTTGAGAAAAAAGGACAAAGACAATGAGTGCGCTAGTGATAATGAAGTGAAAGTGATGAATAGATTTAAGAGATTAGATCTGGTAGAGAGAGGCCCTGAAGAGCTGTGGTCAGGGGTTTGCGATATTGTATAGGACAGAGCAAGAAAAGAAAAGAGAAGCAAGAAAGCAAAATGACTGTCT
Source organism: Bettongia penicillata ogilbyi (assembly GCA_023548195.1). NCBI lineage: Eukaryota > Metazoa > Chordata > Mammalia > Diprotodontia > Potoroidae > Bettongia > Bettongia penicillata. Next base: position 14,799,869 of record JAJHZJ010000177.1, read on the forward strand.
CATGAGGCTTTACAAATAGCTGAGGAAAAAAAGAAAGTGAAAGGTAAAGGAGAAAGGGAAAGATATACTTGGCTGAGTGCAGAATTCCAGAGAATAGCAAGGAGAGATAAGAAGATATTCTTAAATGAGCAGTGCAAAGAAATAGAAGGAAATAATAGAATGGGAAAAACAGGAGATCTCTTCAAAAAAATTAGAGATATCAAGGGAATGTTTCATGCAAAAATGGTCATGATAAAAGACAAATGCTATAGAAACCTCACAGATATAGAAGAGATTAAGAAGACATGGGGACTGTACAAGAAAGATCACCAATAATCATGATAGTGTGGTTACTGATCTAGAAACATACATCTTGGAGAATGAAGTCAACTGGACGTTAGGGAGCCTTGCTAGTGGAGGTGATTGATTGTCATCTGAGCTATTTAAAATCTGATAAGATGTTGCTATTGAAGTGCATATGCCACCAAATTTGGAAAACTCAACAATGACTACTGGATTAGAAAAATCAGTTTATGTCCCATACCTCAAGAAGGACAATGACAAAGAATGTTAAAATTACTAAGCAATTGTATTTATCTCAAATGCCAGGAAAGTTATGCTTAAAACGTTTCAAGCTATGGGGAATGAGCCAAGATGGTGGAGTAGAAAGATGCATATACTCTAGCACTTCCCCCACAGCCTACAAAATACCTATAAAAAATCACTCTCAACAAATTCTAGAGCAGCAGAAGACACAGAACAACAGAGTGAAAGAGGTTTCCAGCCAAAGGTAACCTGGAAGGCCAACAGGAAAGGTCTATCTCACTGGATGCTGAGCCAGAGAGGAGCCCAGCTCTGGTCACATGGCACTGGGAGGAACAGAACCTGAACAGACCTCAGGGACAGAGTTCCAGCAGGGAGGGTCCCAGAGCCCTCAACCCACAAGCAACAAAGAAAGTTCCAAAGGTCAATGTGGGAGGGCTTTCCCAGTTGGGTGAGAGGGGAAAGGGGTTCCTCCAGTAATAGCCTCAGGCAGTGGTAGCAGCAGCAGTAGCAAGCTGCAAGCAGCTATGGTGGCCAAGAGGCAACCTGAGTCCATTGTCCAGGCAGCTCAGCTTAAAGCCTCTGGTGGTTGGGAGCAGTTGATCTAAACCTCAGCCTGCAGGGATGGCTCCAGCCCTACCCAAAGCCCTGGGGAATCCAGCAGCTGAGTTGAAACTCAGCCTTCAAAATGGTACTGGGAAGAGGAGGGATAATAGGACCCTCCTCTTGACAAAAGACTCAGAAGTCAAGTAACTGGCTGGGAAGAGCCCAAAAAAGGGGAAAAAAATAAGACCATGGAAGGTTACTTTCTTGGTGAACGGGTGTCTCTTCCCATCCTTTCAGATGAGGAAGAACAAGGCACATTGTCACAGGAAGTCAAGGACCCTGCCTCCAGTGCCTCCAAAGTGAACATAAAATGGGTTCAGGCAACAGAAGAGCTTGAAAAGCCAGTTAGCAGCTTGCTAAAGGAAAACCAAAAAAATACTGAGGAAAATAGCACCTTTAAAAAGAAGCTAACTCAATTGGAAAAAGAGGTCCAAAAAGCCAATGAGGAGAAAGAGGCTTTAAAAAGCAGAATTAGCCAAATGGAAAAGGAAGTTCAAAAGCTCACTGAACAAAATAGTTCTTTAAAAGAGAGAATTGAGTTCAGGGAAGCTAATGACTACAACATAAACCAAACAGTTAGAAAACAAAACCAAAAGTTTGAAAAAATAGAAGATAATGTGAAACATCTCATTGGAAATGACAACTGACCTGGAAAATAGATCTAGGAGAGACAATTTAAAAATTATGGGACTACCTGAAAGCTATGATCAAAAAAAGAGCCTAGACAAGATGGCAGAGAGAGAGCAACAACTCACCTAAGCTCTTGGACAGACTCCTTTGGATACCTCTGAAAGGATAATCTGACCAAATTTTGGAGGTGCAGAATCCAGTGGGAGACAGATTGTGACGGATTCGGAGCCGAGGATAGACTGGAAGTTCCATGGGAAGTATCTGTTCCATGGGAGTGAGCCCACAGTGCACAGCGCAGCACGGCTAGCACAGCAGAGCAGAAGGGCTCTGGAAAACCTGAGAGTAGCAGGTAGAACCAGCAGAGCAGCACCCGAGGGTGGGAGACCAGCAGAGTTGAAGGAGTGGTGACCACTGAGTGCCAGATATCACCACAGCAGCTCCTGAGACTTTCAGCTGGCAGATTAAACATCAGTAAGTCACCTACTTGAACTTCTGGGAACCAGGATGGTGGAGTGATCAGTAAATGCTCTCTCCTCTCCCCTTGATGACCATGAAAGAACCGTAAAATATTTCCCCAGAAAAATTCTGGATCAGCAAGAACAGCAGAGGGGGCAAATAGTCTCATAACACCTGAAGCTAGGGAAATAGCTAAGGGGGTTCCTCCTACTGTGGTGCAGGCAAACCAGTAAGACAAGAGGACCCAGGGCAGAGAAAACTCACACTAGGACCCAGGCATGCCTCAACACCAGGAGAGGAGTTCCAGGAGGGGTGGGAACCCGCATTAGCATGCCTCAGCACTCCAGGGGAAATGGGAAGACAAGAGGGCAGCTGGGATCACCATCCCCTGAGCTTGCCTTTGCCTCAGTTCAGCTGAGGGGATCTCCCTTGACCAGACCACTCCTCCCCCACACTTCACAAGCTAACCCCAGGGCTGATGGGGAAACACAAAACAAAAACCTGCTTTTAGCTTTTTCACACAAGTCGGCTCAACCCCAAGTTCTGCAGCTTCTAACTGAAAGAACCCGAAGCCACAACACACAATCAACATCATGAATAAAAAAAAGCACAATAAGCATGAAAATACCATAGAATCTTTCTATGGAGATAAGGACCAAAATGCAAATACCAAAGAGGTCAGTACTGAGACTATACTTCCATCTGAAACTTCAGAAGGGACTATGATCTGCTTGCAAGCATAAACAACTCTCCTGGAACAGTTGAAGAAGGAAATAGAAGAAAAACTGGCCAATGATTTTAAAATTCTAAAAAAAAGAATTCACTGATGAGAACATTTCTTTGAAAAGGAAAATTGAACAAATGGAAAAGGAAGTACAAAAATTAACTGGAGAAAATAACTCCTTAAAAGGAAAAATTGGACAGATGGAAAAGGAGATGCAAAAGTTAATGGAAGAAAACAATTTGATAAAGATTAGAATTGGGCAAGTAGAAACTAATGACTCAATGAGACAGCAAGAATCAGTCAAACAAAATCTAAAGAATGAAAAGATAGAATAAAATGTAAAATATCTAATTGGAAAAACAACTGACTTGGAAAAGAGATCCAGGAAAGAAAATTTAAGAATTATTGGCCTGCCAGAAAGCAATGATGAAAAAAGAGTCTAGACAATATCTTCCAGGAAATCATCAAGGAAAACTGCCCAGAAGTACTAGATTCAGAGGGCAAAATAGTCATCAAAAGAATCCACCATTCACCTCCCAAAGGGGATCCCAAACTCAAAACCCCAAAAAATATCATTGCCACATTCCCAGAATTATCAAGTGAAGAAGAAAATACTACAGGCAGCCAGAAGGAAACAATTCAAATATTGAGGAGCTACAGTCAGGATCACACAGGACTTTGCAGTTTCTACATTAAAAGGTTAAAAGAATTGGAATCCAACATTCCGTAAGGCAAAGGAGTTGGGGCTACAACCAAAGATCAACTACCCAGCAAAGTTCAGCATAACATTTCAGGCAAGGAGAAGGTCACTCAATGAAGCAAGGGATTTCCAGACCTTCCTGACAAAAACACCAGAACTTTATAGACAATTCGATCTTCAAATGCAGGTCTAAAGAGAATCATAAAAAGGTAAAAAGGGGGAAAAAAACTCGTTACTCAATTTGGGCAAACTGTTTACCTCCCTATAAGGGAAGATGATACCTGTTAATCTTGAGAATTGTGCATCTATTATGGAATATAAAAGGGATATACATAGAGGGAATGAGTATAAAGTAAATGATGTCATGTTAAAAATATGATTTAAGTATGCGAAGGGATTGTAACAGGAGGTGTGAAAAGAAGGGAGCAGAAAATGGTAAATTACATCACAGAAAGAAGTACAAAATTACAGTGGAGGGAAAGATGGGAGGGAGATGAGCATTGTTTGAGAGGTACTCTCATCTGATTTGTTTCAAGGAGGGAACAATAAACTTAAGTAGATAATCCTAACTAGCTCTATAGGCAGTAGGAGGGGAAGGGGGAAGAAAGAGGGAAGTTAAAAGGGAGAGAAGAAGCAACAAGGGTAAAGGGGAGTAAAAGGGAGAGGGGCTAAAAGAAGGAAGGGAAGGCTACAGGAGGAGGTGGTGAAAAGTGAATACTATTGAGGAGGGGAAGGGAGAGAGGAGAGCTAAAAGCACAAATGGTGGGAAAGAGGATGGAGGGAAATACACAGATTGTAATCATAACTATGAATGTGAATGGAATGAACTCTCCCATAAAACAGAGACGGATAGAAGAATGGATTAAAAACCATAATCCAACAATATGTTGTTTACAAGAAACACATTTGAAATGGGGGGATACACACAGGATAAAGGTCAAAGGTTGGAGCAGAATATATTGTACTTCAGCTGATGTAAAAAAAGCAGGAGTAGCAATCCTAATCTCAGACAAAGGAAAATCAGAAAGAGATCTAATCAAAAGAGATAAGGACAGAAACTATATCCCTCTAAAAGGCACCATAGACAATGAAGCAATATCATTACTAAACATGTATGCTCCAAGTGGTATAGCATCCAAATTCTTAGATGAGAGGTTGAGGGAGCTGAAGGAAGAAATTGACAGCAAAATTATACTAGTGGGGGACCTCAACCTTGCCCTCTCTGAACTTGATAAATCTAATCTCAAAATAAACAAGAAAGAGGTTAAGGAGGTAAATAAAACTCTGGATAAGGTAGATATGATAGATCTCTCGAGAAAATTGAATGGGAATAGAAAGGAATATATCTTTTTCTCAGTGGCACATAGCACATTTACAAAAATTGACATAAAAACCTCACAATCCAGTGCAGAAAGGCAGAGATAATCAATGCATCCTTCTCAGATCATAATGCAATAAAAAATTATATGTAATAAAAGGCCATGGAAAAATAAACCAAAAATCAATCAGAAACTAAATAATCTAATCCTAAAGAAGGAGTGGGTTAAAGAAGAAATCATAGAAACAACCAACAACTTCATTCAAGAGAGTGACAATAATGAGATAACCTACCAAATCTTATGAGATACTGCAAAAGCAGTTCTTAGGGGAAGTTTTATGTCTTTGAATGCCTACATAAATAAAATAGAGAAAGAGGAAATCAATGACTTGGACATGCAGCTGAAAAAGCTAGAAAAAGAACAAATTGAAAATCCCCAAGTAAATATCAAATTAGAAATACTGAAAACCAAAGGAGAGATTAATAAAATTGAAATTAAGAAAACTATTGAATTAATAAATAAAACCAGTTGGTTTTATGAAAAAACTAATAAAATCGATAAACATTTGGTCCATTTGATTAAAAAAAGAAAGAAGAAAATAAAATTACTAATATTAAAAATGAAAGGGGTGAACTCACCTCCGATGAAGAGGAAATTAACACAATAATTAGAAATTACTTTGCCCAACTTTATGCCCACAAATTCCATAATATAAATGAGATGGATGAGTATTGTAAAAAATACAAATTGCCCAGATTAACAGAAGAGGAAGCGGAATACTTAAACAACCCCATCTCAGAAAAAGAAATTGAACAAGCCATCAATGAACTCCCTAGGAAAAAATCTCCAGGGCCAGATGGATTTACGAATGAATTCTATCAAACATTTAAAGAACATTTAATTCCAGCACTATATAGACTATTTTTGAAAATTGAGAAGGAAGGAGACCTCCCAAATTCTTTCTATAATACAAATATGGTTTTGATACCTAAACCAGGAAGAGACAAAACAGAGAAAGAAAATTATGGACCAATTTCTCTAATGAATATAGATGCAAAAATTTTAAATAAGATTTTTAGCAAAACAAATACAGCATCTTATCACGAAAATAATACATTATGATCAGGTAGGATTCATACCAGGAATGTAGGGCTGGTTCAATATTAGGAAAACCATCAATATTATCAAACATATCAACAACAAAACTAACAAAAACCACATGATTATCTCAATAGATGCAGAAAAAGCTTTCAACAAAATACAACACCCATTCCTACTAAAAACACTGCAGAATATAGGAATAAAGGGAACTTTCCATAAAATAATAAGCAGTATCAACATAAAACCTTCAGCAAGCATTATATGCAATGGAGATAAGCTAGATGCACTTCCAATAAGAACAGAGGTGAAACAAGGATGTCCATTATCACCATTATTATTCAATATGGTAATAGAAATATTAGCTGTAGCAATTAGACAAGATAAAGAAATTGAAGGAATAAGAATAGGCAAAGAAGAAACTAAGTTATCACTCTTTTCAGATGATATGATGATAGACTTAGAGAATCCCAGAGACTCAAGTAAAAAGTTACTTGAAATAATAAACAACTTTGGCAAAGTTGCAGGTTACAAAATACATGCACACAAATCTTCTGCATTCCTAATATTAGCAACAAAGTCCAACAGCAAGACATAGAAAGAGAAATCCCATTTAAAGCTAGGGTAGAGACTATAAAATACTTGGGACTTTACCTGCCAAAACAAACCCAGGGATTATATGAACACAATTACAAGACAGTTTTTGCACAAATAAAGTCAGATTTAAGTAAGTGGAAAAACATCAGTTGCTCATGTGTAGGCCAAGCTAATATAATTAAAATGACAACTCTACCTAAACTAATTTATTTATTTAGTGCCATACCAATTAAACTATCAGAAAATTATTTTCCAGAGCTAGATAAAATAATATCAAAATTCATCTGGAAGAACAAAAGGTCCAGAATATCAAAGGGACTAATGAAAAGAAATGCTAGGGATGGTGGCCTAGCGCTACCAGATCTCAAATTGTATGATAAAGCAGCAATTATCAAAACTACTTGGTACTGTCCAAGAAACAGAAGGGTAGACAAGTAGAAAACACTTGGCACTCAAGACATAATAGGCAAGGAATATAACAACCTCTTGTTTGATAAAACCAAGGACCCCAGCTTCCGTGACAAGAACTCACTGTTTGCAAAAGTTGCTGGAAAAACTGGAAAACAGTGTGGCGGAAACTAGGCATAGACCAATGCCTGACACCGTACACAAGAATAAAGTCCAAGCGGGTACACAATCTAGGTATAAAGATTGGTACCATGGACAAACTGGAGGAACAAGGAATAGTGTATTTATCAGATTTATGGAGAAGGGAAGAATTTTTTACTAAAGAAGAGATAGAAAGAATTATGAAATGCAAGATGGATAATTTTGATTACATTAAACTGAAAAGTTTTTGCACAACCAAACCCAATGCAACCAAAACTTGGAGGGATGTAGTAAATTGGGAAAGATTTTTTATAGCTAATCTCAGGGATAAAGGCCTCATTTCTAGAATATATAGAGAACAGATTCAAATGTACAATTATATAAGTCATTCCCCAATTTATAAATGGTCAAAGGATATGAACAGGTAATTTTCAGAGTAAGAAATTAAAGATATCTATAATCATATGAAAAAAATACTCTAAATCACTTTTGATTAGAAAGATGCAGATCAAAACAACTCTGAGGTACCACATCACATCTATCAGATTGGTAAACTTGACAGAACAGGAAAATGATAAATGCTGGAGAGGATGTGGGAGAGTTGGAACACTAATTTATTGTTGGTAGAGCTGTGAGCTCATCCAACCATTTTGGAGAGTGGTTTGGAACTATGCCCAAAGGGCTACAAAAATGTGCATACCCTTTGACCCAGCAATATCACTACTAGGACTGTATCCCCAAGAGATCATAAAAATGGGAAAGGGTCCCACGTGTACAAAAATATTTATAGCAGCACTCTTTGTAGTTGCCAAAACACTGGAAATCAAGGGGATGCCCATCAATTGGGGAATGGCTGAATAAATTATGGTATATGAATGTAATGGAATACTATTGCACCATAAGGAACAATGAACAAAAAGACTTCAGGGAGGCCTGGAAGGACTTATATGATCTGATGCTGAGCGAAAGGAGCAGAACCAGGAGAACTTTGTGCACAGCAATGACCACAGTGTGTGAGAGTTTTTTCTGGTAGACTTGGAACTTCGTAATAACGCAGGAACTTAAAAAAAAATTCCCAATGGTTTGCTAATGCAAAATGCCTTTCACAGTCAGAGAAAGAACTATGGAATTCATTCACAGAATGTAGCAGATCATGTTTGTGTATGTGTGTGTGTGTGTGTGTGTGTATTATGTTTTGATTTGTTATATGATTTCTTCCATTTATTTTAGTTCATCTCCATATCATGACTATGGTGAAAATGTATTCAATAGGAAAGTATATGTAGATCCTATATAGAATTGTATGCTCTCTTGGGAAGGGAGGGAGGTGGTGGTGGGCAGGTGGGGGGGGGTAAAAATCTAAGGTTTATGGTAGTGATTGTAAAATATTAAAAATAAATAACATTTTTTAAAAATGTAAAAAAAAAAAGTGCCTAGACATTATCTTCCATGAAATTATCAAGGAAAACTGTCCTGATATTCTAGAACCAGAGAGCAAAATAAATATTGAAAGAATCCACCAATTACCTCCTAAAAGAGACCCAAAGACATAAACTCCTAGGAATATTGTGGCCTGATTTCAGAGTTCCCAGATCAAGAAGAAAATAGTGCAAGCAGCTAGAAAGAAACAATTTGAGTATTGTGGAAATACAATCGGGATAACACAGAATCTGGCAGCTTCAACATTAAGGGATCAAAGGGTTTGGAATAGGACATTCTAGAAGTCAAACAAAATGAGATTAAAACCAAGAATCACCTACCTAGCAAAACTGAGTATAATACTTCAAGGGAATAAATGGTCATTCAATGATATAGAGGATTTTCAAGCATTCATGATGAAAAGACCAGAACTGAAGAGAAAATTTGACTTTCAAACAAGAATCAAGAGAAGCATGAAAAGGTAAACAAGAAAGAGAAATCATAAAAGACTTTCTAAAGCTGAATTGTTTATATTCCTGCATGGAACAAAAGTATTTGTAACTCTTGAGACTTTTCTCGGTATTTGGGTAGGTGGAGGGATTGTACACACACACACACACACACACACACACACACACACACACAGAAGGTACAGGTTGAGCTGAATCAGAAGAGATGATATCCATAAAAAAAATAAAATAAAAATTAAGGGATGAGGGAGGAAAATGCTGGGAGGAGAAAGGGAGAAAGGGAGAAGGGAAAAGTGAAGTTTACTTTCTTCACATATGGCTTAAGGAGGGAATAACATGCTCACTAAATTTGGTATGAAAATCTATCTTACACTACAGGAAAGAAGGAGAGGAGGTGACAAGTGGGGTGAGGGGGATGATAGAAGGGAGGGCAAATGGGAGAAGGGAGTAACTAGAAATAAACACTTTTGGGAGGGGACAAGGTCAAATGAGGGAATAAAAAAATAGAGGGGATAGAGTAGGATAGAGGGCAATATAGTTAGTATTACACAACATGATTATTATGGAATTCTTTTGCAAAAGGACACATATTTAGTCTATATTGAATTGCTTGCCTTCTCAGTGAGGATGGGTAGGGAGGAAGGGAGAGAAGTTGGAATTCAAAGTATTAGAAATGAATGTTGAGAATTATTATTGCATATAACTGGGAAATAAGAAACATAGGTAATGAGGCATAGAAATTTATCTTGCCCTACAAGAAAAGAGAGAAGATGGGGATAAGGGAATGATGGGGTGTGATAGAAAGGAGGGCAGATTGGGGGTGCAAGGTATTGGGGGTGGGGAAAGGAGAGAGATGGGGAGAAAAATTGGACATGTTACAAAGTGATGTAAAAGCAATTAGTATTAAAACAATTGACTGAATTAATTACTGAAACTAAATTGGAGACATCTTTAGTTTGGGGAAAAGAATTTTAGTCTAAGTTTCCTAGAGGCAGGTAACTTCAGATAAAATTTGGCATTGATGGAAAAGTCAAGGTTTTAATAGTAAATTTGATTTTATGATTGCCATTTAATCAGGAACTAGAATATGTATAGAAAGACATATAAGCCACTTAAGACTTGCCTCAAAAGATGTTCCTTAACCAATGTGAAATTATAGTCATATCTGAAACCTAGTTATTGGAACTTGCTATTTTAAGGTTCTATGGGACTATTAAGTGACTGTTCTTCTGAGTCTAACTCCAGGTATGAATAGCAAGAAAGGTGGTCTGAGCCTCCAATCCATGATGCCAATGAGCCTGCAAGATGCTGGTATGAACTGCAAAGGGTGATCTCATGGGAAGGTTGGGAGAGTTGCTGTTCAGCCTGGGCTGAGGTAGGATTCTCCTGACTCAATTTCCCCACTGACACCTGGCAGACTTTAAGCCTGACTGAATGCAAGCTGATGATCTACTCCTGCCTGGAATTGACATGAAGTTGGGGAGATATTGCTTCCCTGCAGTGTCCCTACTCTTAGTGGCAATTTCCTATAGTCAAAAGGTTTGTAACCTTAATATCAGATCTATTAAATTATAGATTATTGGTAGGGGAATATCTGAGGATCCGTCTAAAATGAAGCTAATAGGCTTAAGACTTTAGACCCACAACAATAAGTTAAGGTCCTTTAATTCTTAGTAATAGTGTGGCGACAATTAGGTCAAGGGCTTGTGAAGTTAGCATGCATAGTTATTATTTGTGTCTCAGTTGGTTAATGTTAAAAAAAAATTCTTTTGTGGTCTATATTGTAAATGCTTTAAAAGAATTATCACCTAACCAAAAGTTGGAAATATTTTACGTGATATGAACTGTATTAAAAATTAAAAATAAAAAATTTTTTAAAAAGATGCTGTAAGCTAGGCTTCAGCAATATGTGAATCAAGAATTAGCAGAAGTGCAGACTGTGTTTTCAAAGAGGCAGAGGAACTAGAGACCAAATTGCCAAATTTGCTGCATTATGGAGAAAGCAAGGGAGTTCCAGAAAAACAACTACTTCTGCTTCGTTTACTACACTGAAGCTTTTGGCTGTTTGGATCACAACAAAATGTGGCAAATCCTTGAAGAGACTTGTTTCCCAAGGAACCTATATGCAGATGTATGAATCAAGAAGCAATAGTTAAAACTGAACATGGAACAACTGCTTGGTTTAAGAGTGGGAAAGGAGTACAACAAGGTTGTATATCGTCACCGTATTTGTTTCACTTATGTCCAGAGTATATCATGTGAAATGCCAGGGTGGGTGAATCAAAAGTCAGAATTAGGGTTGCCAGGAAAAATATCAACAATCTCAGATAAGGAGACAATATCACTCTGATGGCAGAAAGTGAAAAAAAATTAAGAAGCTTCTTGATGAGGATAAAAGAGAAGAAAGTTGACTTGTAGCTTAACATTAAAAACTAAGATCATGGCAACTGATCCTATAACTTCCTGGCAAATAGAGGGGAAAGAAATAGAAGCAGTGTCAAGTTTTATAGTCTTGGGCTCAAAGATCAATGCAGACATCTGACTGTAATGAAATTGAAAGACAATTGCTTCTTGCAAGGAAAACCATTACAAATCTGGATGGCATACTGAAGGGCAGAGACATTACCTAGCTAACAAAAATCTGTACAGTCAAAGCTATGCTTTTTCCGATAGTAATCTATGACTGTGAGAGCTGGATTATAAGGAAAGCTGAGTGTTGCAGAATTGATATTCAAATTGTAGTGCTGGAGAAGATTTTTAAGAGTCCCTTAGACAGCAAGGAGGTCAAATCAGTTAATAACTAAAGAAATTAATTCAAATACTGAAGCTAAAGCTTAAATATGTTGACCACAGAACAGAAGAGAGGACTTATTGGAAAAGATCCAGAAGTTGGGAAAGTTTGAAAGAAAAGGAGAAGGGTGTGGCAGAGGATGAAAAGGATAGATAGTGTCATGGAAGGAATAAATATGAGTTTGCACAGCCTTAAAGAGATAGTGGAGGATAGAAGGGCCTGTTGTGCTATGGTCCATGAAGAGTCAGACACAAATGAACAACAAAAGCTTTATTGATAGCGTTGTGCATTGGCAAAGAATTGTGCAAATAAAGTGAATCAAATGTCCACACCCCATCCCTGCCCTTGACCCTGTTTACCTCAGTTTCCTCACCTGAGGAAACTGGAGAAGGAAATTGGCAAACCACTCCAGTGTCTTTGCCAAGAAAACCCTACATGGGCCACAAAGAGTTGTACACAAGTGAAATACAACTGAACAGATAACAATAAGCTCTAATATGGTGGAGGACTGGATTGGAGCACTCCCTGCAGAACTGGACATGTGCCCCACAGTTTCATGGGAGGTTGGAGGTGGGGGGGAATATGTGTTAGCCCTTTATCCCACATTCTTTTTAGCATTGGGCTTGATGCTCATGTGCTTTCTCATGGAGCCAGGGTACATATGCCCATAGGAAATGCTCCAGTCCACACATTTAGACTAACATTCTATATTCTCATGTAATTGATGTACCTAAGAATGCCCCAGAAGGTGCGCCACACTTTCTCTTGTTTTTGCTTAACAAGCTATAAAGTTCCCTTACTAGCTATAAAATCTTTATTGCTTTACTGGAGTAGCCTTTGTTCTCACCCTAACTCAAGTTCACAGTTAATTCACACACTGGAGCTCCATATATCCTTGGGCTTGGACTTCTCAAAGAGGGTTTCATGGGCACTCTAAGGACTGGGCAGAGAAAAATGTTTGCACAAATAAGTCGGGTTTTATATGGGGTATTTTTTTCAGCCTATGCTCTGTAAGAATTGCTGCCAAGTAGAAATGGGAAAGGAGAGTGGAAGGGAGAATAGGATGTAGTGGAAGAGAACACAGGCTTCCAGATGAATTGAGTTCGGATCCCACCTTCGATGTCAACTTATCTGAGTAACCTTGAGAAAATCATTTAACCTCCATGGGCCACAGTTTCTTCCTCTATAAAATGAAGGACTTAAATTATGTGGACTTAGAAGTTCCTTTCAGCCTTTATTCAGTGAATGTGTGAGCCATTGTCAGATGGAGATGTAGTAAAAGATTGGTTCTGTAGGAAGTCATACCATGGAGAGGCAAGCTGGATCTAGCCATTTTTGGGTACTTTTGGGGTACATAAGAGTCATATGGGCTATCAGTTTACTTAACTCCCTAGTAATATCAAAGTTCTTTTCTACTGCAAGGAGTGGGAGGCATAGGTAGGGTTTGGGATCAACCAGGATAGTACTATACATTTTGATGACTATGTAGTCCAGAGGATATGGTTGCTTGATTTTCTACAAACTTTGAATTCTTTCCTCTCACAGAGGAGAGGGATAGGTGGATGCACCCATAATAGTTCCATAAGTCCTATTATATCTACGCTAGTCCAAAAGAAAGAAAAGGGGAGCTGGCTTGGCTCTGATGCAAGTCCTTTGTGTTTTTGTCAGGAGAAATAATATTTGTTTGAGGATGTCTTCCTTCCTTCCTTCTTTCCTTCCTTCCTTCCTTTCTTCTTTCCTTCCTTCCTTTCATGGGGACTCAGGTATAAATTAAATTTTGATGTTCTCTGTACTGTGACATGGGCCAAGTAGAGCATTTACTTACTGGGAAGTCTCCAAGATTTAACCTATTCTGTGAAAGTCCTGAGTTACTTTGGGCTAAAGATTACACCATTATTCTATTACCCTAACTTCTTTGGGAAGCACTGTATTTTCTCAGCAGTTCATCAAAGGAAGATTTATTTGCTCTAATATCTGACATAGTATACTGAGAATTTAGGTGTTACAGTATCACCATCCCTTGAGTCAGGTGGACCTGAGTTCAAATTCGATCTCAGATACTTACTAGCAATATAATCCTGAACAAGTCACTTAACCTTGTTTGCCTCAGTTTCCTCATCTGTAAAATTAACTGGAGAAGGAAATGGCAAACCACTCCAGTCCCTTTGCCAAGAAAACCCCAAATGGGGTCATGGAGTGTCAGAAACAATTGAAAATGACTGAACAGCAACATATTGAGAATATAATTGGACTCTAACTCAAGGACCTTGAATTCAAAGTCGGGTTCTACCTCTGATTCATTATATGCCCTTGAACAAGCTATCTTTGTAAACACTGTTCCTCAGTATGTAAAATGGGAATGATAATGCATCTCCCTCCCCTCCTCGTAAAATTGTTTCTAGGTCAGACATATACTCAAAAGGTCTTGAGAGTTCTTTAGATCAAAGAAGTTTAATGGTGGGGTTGGACTAGCCTTAAATATCTTTAAGATTTTTTTTGAAAAACTATTAGATCCTGATATAGATTTAACAGAAAATATTATGACTCTATAATTCTGCTCCTGGTAGACAGGAAGGAATATATTAGTAAGCTTCTGACATTTCTTCATATGCATACTATTAAAATGGTAGAAAGATGTAGTAGAAATAGTAAAAAGATGTTTTGCACCAAACAAGCACATTATTTTCCTTTCAGGATCTGCTGTGAGTAAGGGTGATGTGACCAAGAAAACTGTTTACCTCTCCGGTGGTACTTATTATATTCTGCCTTGAATTATAGCTATTCACTTGGTGATCTCATCTGCTCTCATGAGTTTTATTATCATCTGTGTAGTGAATTCCCAGCTCTCTATATAAAGCTCTAATTTCTTCCTGAACTGTAATCAAGTATTTCCCACTGCCTATTGGACATCTTAAATTGGATGTCCCACAGACTTCTTAAGTTCAACATATCAAAACAAAACTCATTATCTTCCCCCTCAAAATCTCCCCTCTATGGAATTTTCCTACCTACCATTGTTAAGAACACTGTCATCCTCCTAGTCACCCAAGCTTACAAACCTAAGTACTGTATTTAACTCTTCACTTCAGCTAATCCCATACATTCAATCTATTGTCAAATCTTCTCATTCCCACTTTCATAACTCTAGAATTGATTCCCTTCTCTCCATTCACATAGCTACCAACACAGTTCAGGCCTTCATCACCTCTTGACTGAACTGTTGTGAAAGCTTTTTAATTGGTTTCCAGGCCTTAAGTCTCTCCCCATACCAGTCCTTTCTCTTTTCAACTGCCATAATGACTTCCCTAAATGGAAGGTCTGCCAATGTCACCCACTACTAAGTAGTAAACTCTTGTAACTCTCTATTAACTCTAGGATCAAATATAACCTCTTCTTGGCATTTAAGGCTCTTCAGAGCATGGTACCTTTCTACCTTTCCAGTCTTCTTATATATCACTCCCTTCCCAGTAGTCTTTGATAGAACCATACTGGCCTCCTGGATAATTCTTCAGTCACTGTACTTTATCTCCCATCTCTTCGCCTTTCTACCAGTGATCCCCTGTGTAACGAATGCTCTCCCTCCTAACCTCCACACCTTAGGTTCTTGGACATCATCACAACTCATCTTAAATCCTGTCCTCTTCAGGAGGCCTTTCCTAATGCCATCCCCCTCTAAGATTGTTGCTATTTAGTCATGTCTTACTCTTTGTGACCCCCATGAACCATACTGTCTGTGGGGTTTCCTTGGCAAAGATACTGGAATGGTTTGCCATTTCCTTCCCTAGTGGATTAAGGCAAACAGGTTAATAAGGCAAACTGGTTAAGGAATTCACCCAGGGCCACACAGCTACTAAGTGTCTGAGGTCAACCTTTGAATTCAGGTCTTCCTACCTCCAGTGCTCTATCCACTGGGACACCTAGCTGCCTCTCTAAGATTACCCTCCATCTATTCCTTGCCTGGATTTTACATATTCTTGGTTATTTGCATGTTTTTTTCTTACATTGGAATGTAAGCTCCTAGAAGACCAAGTCTATTTTTGCCTTTTTTTGTATCCCTAATATTGAGCTCTCTGCTTGGAATAGTAAATGCTTAATAAGTATTCAATGACTGACTGTTCACACACATACCTTATCTCCCTCAATTTCACCGTAAGCTTCAGAGAGCAAGAAACCTCTTTAATTGGCATAGGGATGCAGTATGGTATAAGGGAAATAATAATGGTTCCCATTCTACAGTTCTTCAAGGTTTTTAAAATACACTCCCCATAACAATCCTATGAAGTAGATAGTACAGGTATGATTAGTCCCATTTTACAGATAAAGAAACTGAGGATTAGAGATTAAATGACTGGGAGGTTGCATGACTTCTGACATACAACTGAGGAGAATGAGGTACAAGTATAGGATAGGAAGTCAGATCTCCTGGGTTCAAGTCCAGGTTTCCCCAGAGAAGGTAGTATACTGACTTCAAGGAAAATTATTAAGGATTTAGCTCCAGCTCCACTTTCTAGGCCCTGTTTCACTCTACTTCCAGTACAACGTTGAATTCCATTTTCTCATCCAGAGTACTAACTGCTTCCCAGGGATACTGAGGGGACAATTCACCAAAGTAACTATACAAATCTGAGTAATGGTGATTATATCTCTGCTCTTGCCAGTTTAGTGTTTCGTAAGCTTGGAAATGGGCCCAAAGTAGAAAGATGTGAATTGGAGTCTTGGCTCTGTCTCTGATCGGCTTCATGACTATAGGCAAGTCAATTCCCATTCAGTGTTTTTACTTGAAGATAAAGGGGCTGAACAAGAAGATTTCCAAGCTCCCTTATATGGGTGTTTTAAAATTTTAAATGCCAAATGGTAGTAAGATTCATGTGATTCTTCTATCTGGTTCTATCAGTCTTCTTCTCAAAAATCTTCAGTGACTCTTTATTGTTAACTAAATTAAAATTTAAATTCCTCTGCCTGACATTCAAGGCCTTCCAAGATCTAGGGTTATATTATCTTTTCAGTCTTATGTTATTCTCTTCAAGGCCAATTGAACTACTCTCTGTTCCCTTAACATATCCTATACATCTTCACATGTTTACTTATATATTCCCTACACTGGGAATGCCCAGTCTCTCTTCCTCAGTTGAATTCCTAGTCATCTTTTAAAACCTGATCCAAATTCAATCTCCTATAGGAAGCCTTCTTGGATTTCCTGGTTGTCAACAATCTTGCCCCTTCAGACCTCACATAGTATTTTGTTTTATATTTCCTCCAATGTACTCATCATATAATATTGAGTATTATATTGATCTCAACAACTTGGTAAAGAAGGCACAAAAAAATGCTGCAAAAAATAAAACCTTAAAAAAGAGAATAGGCCAAGTGATTAAAAAAAGGCACAAAATCCACTGAAGAGAAAAAGTTCTTAAAAAGTGGAATTGACCAAATGGAAAAGAAGGTAGAAAAAGCTCAATTTCTTTAGAGAATATTTTCTTAAAAATTAGAACTGGGCAAGTAGAAGTTAGTGATTCCATGATTCATTAATGATTAATCAAATGAAATAAAAAGAATGAAAAAAATAGAAGGAAATGGGAAATATCTAGTTGGAAAAACAATTGACCTGGAAAATAGATCAAGGAGAGATACTTTATGAATTATTCAGAATACTACCTGAAATTCAGGATCAATAAAAGAGTCTAGACATCATCTGCAAGAAATTATCAAGGAAAACTACCCTGATATTCTAGAACAGAGAGGTAAATAGAAATAGAAAAAAATCTACTGATTATCTCCTGAAAGAAATCCCCAAATGAAAATTCCCAGGAATATTATAACCAAACCCCAGAATTCCCAGGTCAAGGAGAAAATATTGCAAGGAGTCAGAAAGAAACAATTCAAATACTGTGGAGCCACAGTCAGGATTTAGCAGCTTCTGTTAAAAGATCTGAGGACTTAGAATATAATACTCCAGAGGGAAAAAGAGCTAGGATTACAACTAAGAATCACCTACCTGGCAAAACTGAGTATAATCCTTCAGGGGGAAAATGGATATTTAAAGAAATAGAGGATCTGCAAGCATTTCTTATGAAAAGACCAGAGTTGAATACAAAATTTGACTTTTAAGTACAGAACTCAAGAGAAGCATAAAAAGGTAAACAGGAAAGAGAAATCATAGGTGATTCATATATATATATATATATATATATATATGTATATGAGAGAGAGAGAGAGAGAGAGAGAGAGAGAGAGAGAGAGAGAGAGAGAGAGAGAGAGAGAGAGAGCACTGAGTCTAATTTACAAGAATACAAGTCATTCCCCTATTGATAAATGGTCATATTCAGAAGAAGAAATTAAAACTATAGATACTCACATGAAAAATGTTCTAACTTACTATTGATCAGAGAAATCCAAATTAAAATGATTCTTAGGTACCACTTCACAACTATCAGATTGGCTTATATGACAGAAAAGAAATATGACAAATATTAGAGAAACTAATTGCATTGCAACACCAATGTATTGTTAGTGGAGTAAACTGATTCAACCATTCTGGAAAGCAATTTGGAACTATGCCAAAAAGAACTGTAACTGTGCATACGCTTTGACCCAGTAATACCACTATTAGGTCTATATCCCAAAGAGATTATTTTTAAAAATGGAAAAAGAACCTATACATATAAAAACATTAATAGCAGTTCTTTTTGTAGTGGTAAAGAAATGGAAATTGAGGGAATATCCATAATTTGGGAAATAGCTGAACAAGTTGTTGTATCTGATTGTGATGGAATAATGTTGTGTTATAAGAAATGATAAGCAGGATGCTCTCAGAAAAATCTTGAAATACTTACAGGAACTGATGCAAAGTGAAGTGAACGGAACTAGGAGAATATTGTATATAGTAACAACAATATTGTATGATGATCAACTGTGAATGACTTAGCTTGGCAATACAATGATCAGACAATTCCAAAGGATGTGTGATGAAAAATGCTATCTACCTCCAAAGAAAGAACTGATAAGAGTCTGAATGCATACTATTTTTCACTCTATTTTTTTAATGTTTTTATCTGTTTTCTTTCACAACATGACTAGCATGGAAATAAATTTTACATGACTGCAATGTATAGTTTATATCAAATTGCTTCCCTCCTCAATGAGGGGAAATGGAAAGGAGGGATGGAGAGAGAGAATTTGGAACTCAATTTAAAAAAATGAATGATAGAAATTGTCTTTACATGTTATTGGAAAAAATTAAAAATATATTTAAAATGGAAAAGAACCCATCATTTTGGCAGCTGAATAGAAGATGACTTGGAGTCTTGAAGCTGGGAGACCAATTAATGGACTGCAATAGCCCAGATGAGGAATGATGAAAGCCTGAAGTAGGGTGGTAGCTGAGTGAATAAAAAAAAGCAGAAATACTTGAAAGTAGAAATGACAAAATTTAGCAATGGACTGAATTAGCGGGGTAAGAATGAGGAGTTGAAGATGATGCTGCAGTTGTGGGCAGCTGGGAAGATGATGGTTCCCTTGATAGTAATAGGGAAGTTCAGAAGAGGGGAGATTTTGAAGGGAAAGGTCCTGAGTTTTGTTCTGGGCATGTTGAATTTGAGATGACTACAAAACATCCAGTTTGAGATGTTCAAAAGACAGTTGGAGATGCCTGTAGCTCAGACCAAAGGGAAGTCTATAATTATTGGAGCAAATAGAATTTTCCACTGGCTGAGAGGGGTAGAGGCTACCAGCAGTTCATTCTTGCTCAAACTCAAACCCAGGTCAGGAACCTGCAGAGCTCAGACCAGGGGGACGGCAGTGAGACTTTGGCCTGGATCAGACCATTTTGGGAGCACTGAAAGCTTGCAGGTCCCCAGTCTGTTCTTGAAATGCTGAACACTCCAAGAAAGGACCAGCTCAGACCTTTTTCTCCAGAAGTACAACTGTCCAGCCCTGACATTAAGTCCAAATCAGGAGGCAGGCTGGAAGCATGGGCTAACAAAAAAGAACCCCCTGCTCCCATAATGAAGTATGCTAGATAGCACAGTAGTTAGAATGCTGAGGCTGGAGTTTAGATCTGAGCTCAAAAATGGCCTCAAACACTTCCTAGCTGTGTGATGCTGGGCAAGCCATTTAACCTCTGTTTGTTTCAGTTTCCTCAACTGAAAATGTGGATAGTAACAGCACTTACTTTGCAGTGTTATTGTGAGAGTCAAGTGAGATAAATTAGAAAGTCCTTAGCACAGTGCTTGGCACATAGTAGGTACTATTTAAATGCTTATTCCCTTCCCCTTCCCTAATGAGCTGTTAAGTGGCAGGGATGCTTACCATGCAAACACAGTTGAGAATAACTCCAAAATATCTACAAGAATTGCATCAGAGATAAACACAGCTTGGGCAGCATTTCATCTGGAATTCCTGGAAGAGATAAAGCAAGAGGATTTTTTTTAAAAAAAGAGTTAAGTTTTTTAAATAGATGAATAATTAAGGGGAAAAACTGGAAAAGAAGTGAGCGCTAAGAAAGAAAGAATTCAAAAGGTAATTAACATCTTGACATAAAAGTTACCTTGCCCAAGCAACAAACTCCCAGAAAATTCAAATGAATAAAATAGAAGCCAATGACTCCACGAGACAACAGGAAATATTAAAACAAAGTCAAAAGGCTAAAGAAAAGAAGAAGAAAATGTAAAATATATGATATCAAGAACAACTGATCTGGAAAACAGATTGAAGAGAAAAAAATTTAGAATCATTGGACTATCTGAATTTCATGACCGAAAAAAGAGCCTAGACATTCTGGTTCAAGAAATTTTGAAAGAAAACTTCTCAGATGTCTTAGAACTAGAGGGCAAAGTAGAAACAGAAAGAATCCACCTATCCCCAACCTGAAAAAGAAAAAAAAAAAAAAGAAAATTCTCAGCAACATCATAGCAAAAATCCAGAGTTTCCAGGTCAAAGAAAAAAATTGCAAGTAACTAGATTCCTGTACCAATCAGGGTCAGGATTACATAAGCAGCTACCACAAAAAAAGGAGCAGAGAATTTGAAATACTATATTCCAGAAGGTAAAGGATATGGGCTTATGGTCAAGAATAACTTACTTAGCAAAACCAAGTTATTTGGGGGGGAGGCGCAAGGCAGGGTGTGGAGACAGGGGGAAATGGACCTTTAATGAAATAGAAGACTCTAAAGAATTCCTGATGAAAAGACTAGAGCTGCAGAAATACTTTGAAGCACAAACCCAAGAGTAAAGAGAAACACAAAAAGGAAAATATGGAAAAAAATAATAAAGGACTAAACAAGGATAAACTGCTTACATTTATGTCTGGGAAGATGATACATATCCTCTCTGCGTCTGATTATCAAGGTTCCCAGAATAAGTCCGATTGGACAAGGCTTTCTAGTGATTATTTTTGAGTCTTGATGATCTTAAGAAAAAAATGAAGAGAGAAAGGAAGAGGAATATACTGGAGTTAGGGGGGTAAAGGGGAAAGGGAAGGGAAGGTTAGGGGAAATTATATATAGGTAAGTCATATCTATCTGTCTGTCTATCTATCTGTCTATACTTATATATAGTAGATAACAGTCAGTAGGATCTAAACTGAGTGATATATTTGGATAATGGGAACCTCAAGAGGAGGTTATTACCATTATTGTTTGTCCTTCATTCTTGAAGAGGACCATGCAATCAGGGAGGTGATGCCATGACATGCAAATGAATTGGTTGAAGTGAGGGAGGGCTGTGCAAAGTCACCAGCCCCACTTTTTTCCTCTGGAGCCATCTGGGTCCAGTGGCTAGATATAGATCTGGAGATGGCCCTGGTGATGGTGACGAGGGAAGAGACTGGAAGTGAGCACAGGAAAGAAATGGGAAGAAGGGGCTTTCAGACCCTTCCACTTAGATACATGTCTGGGTGGGGCAGGGTTATGAAAGTGTAACCAGTAGCGGAAAAGATAATGGAAGCAGTGTCTTCAGGAGGGAGACAGATCTCAGTGAGAGATTCAGTTTTACTCAGTAAGTGACAGAAGATAACGGGAATGAAAAAGAAAAAGGTTTAAGATGAAATGAAATTTGTTAATTATGGAGCAAGCATTTCAGACGGCACAGGTTAGTGGAACAGTTAATGACTCATCTATCTATCCCCCATGCCACATCCTACAGTGAAATTTGTATGGACCCTCTGGAAGAAGAATGACTACTTGAGGCCCTGCCATTAGAGGTGTGAGTTGTATTGGCTACTGTGTCTCCCTACACTGTACTTAACATTCATGCTCACTCTCTCCCTCATAGATGATATGTGCCCTTGTGGGAGAGCACCTCTCAATTCAGGGAGAAATGCTTTGTGATCCATTGGAGCACTATTCCTTTTTAACAGTCAGCAAAGGCATTTACTTCAAGTGTTAGGAGTTTGGCCACCCATAGGATTATTACTAGTCCCCTGAAAGTAGTAGCAGGCACCCCTCTGGGAACCCAACCTACTAGTGTCAGAGTGGGTCAGGAGAGTGAGTCCAGAGTAGTTATATACACATACGTGCAAATATGTGTATGTGTATGTTTATGTATGTATGTCTATATGTATACAGATATCTGTTTATATGCATACATTTAAGTATATACTTATGCCTTGTTATTCTGTCATATCTGACTCTTGGTAACGCTGTGGACCATAATACACCAATACTGTCTATGGGGTTTTCTTGGACTGGATACTGGAGTGAATTGCATTTCCTAGATTGATATTGTATTCTGCATAGATGCTTTTTCTTCCATCACATTGTAAGTACCTTTCATTTTTGTGCTTGTATCCCAAGCATGTAGCACAGTGCCTGGTGCATAGTTAGTGCATGCTTGTTGAATGAATGAATGACTCCTGAACCCCAGCAAGGTATGGTGGAAAAATCGCTGGAATTAAGAATCGGAAATCTAGGTTGAAGTCCTAGCTGTTTGGCCTTATGCAAGCCATTTTTCCCTTTCTGATCTGTTTCCCACTGTAAAATACGTTTGGCATATACTGTCCCTAAGGTCCCTTCTACCTTGATCGTTCCAAGTGCCACCAGCTAAGTGGCACAGACAACATGTCGTTTAAACAGCACCGAGCTTGGATTAGAGTTAGGACACCTAAGTCTGAGTCCTGGCTCTGTCACCTACACGCGGTGTGAACTTGGGACAAGTCCCGTCCCTCTTCCGAGCCTCAGTTTCCTTGTCTGTGTAATGAGCATGATAGAGTCCCGCAGACGCCTGCTGTCAGCTCTGTGTCCGCGCAGAGCATGGTGGGGCTTGTAGTCGGCTCCGCCCTCGTCCACCCGGACTTGCGATAGGGTTGGGGCGCACCGCCTACACTTCCCAGGGTGCTCTCCCGCGGGATGGCAGGGGAGGGGGGAATTCTCCCTCTCCGCGCTGGAGACCTGTCATTGAGCTCGGGTTGGGTTACCACCTGGCCTGCGGGGCGGGCGGAGAGCAGCAGCCAGGGAAGGAGGGAGGCGGGGAGAGAAAGGGGAGGGCGGCGCGAGCAGGGAAGTGAGTGACAGAGCTGTCAGTGGGGATGGTGAGGACAGCGGGCGCTGGGGGTGCCTGCGGACCTGCCACCGCGGGCCCCGGGGGAAGGAGAGCGCGCGCCGCCCCCGCGCAGGCTGCGCCCTCCCGGCCGCGCGCGGGGCTGCCGCTGTCCAGTTGGCCGGAGGGGATGCGGTGCTGCTGACCCGGGGCGCTACTGGGCGGCGTCTGCGGGGAGGGAGGGGGCGTGCACCACCGCTTATAACCCGATCCCGGCGGGGACGGGAGGGATGTGGCTGCGCTCCCTGCTCACCGGCTGAGAGTGCGGCGGCTGCCGCTGCCTCCCGCGCTGCTGCCGCCGCCTCCCGCGCTGCTGCCGCAGCTGCTGCTGCTCGTGGGACTTTCTGATGCGTAACAGGTAGGAGAGGGTGGGAAGTGGAGCCATCCCCGCCTGAGCCAGCGGCGGCAGCAGCGGCGAGGACCGGCGCCCGGCGCATCCCCCTCGACCCTGGGGAAGCCAGCCAGAGGAGGCTGCAGGAACCAGCTGGACCCGCTAACCGCAGGCGCCTCCGGGGAGGAGAAAATGAGCGCAGGTAAGTGCGGCTCGCGCCTCCCCGCTCTTGGGGTCTGAGCCCGCCGGGAGAGAAGGGGGAGGGCAAAGGAGAAGGGGCTGGCCAGCTAGGAGGGGCTTCATCCTAGTCAGCCACTTGGGGGGAGGAATCCTCCTAGTCGCTGTGTGAGTGGGTAAGTCATTTTTTTCTTTTCTGGACCTCAGTTTCCCTATTTGTAAAACGAAGGGGTTGGACTAGCTGATCTCAGAAGTCTCCTCCAGCTCTGACAGCCGGTATTCCGTGCTCCCCGAAGCTCTGATATTCTGATTTTTAAGGATTTCCATCACCTCCTCCCCGTCCTAAAATCTGGAGATCTTCAAATGAGAAGGGGAGGTATTTTGAAGACATTTCAGCCACCGCTTGGGCCTGGAGCCCTGCGTCTCTTCTGTTTCTGAGCCCGGAGAGTAGAGGAAAAACTGCAGTAGTTTTCTGGTGACCCCACCCTAGTTCTAACGAGATTTTCTGAAGCCCAGGAAGGAGGTACAGGCAACAGCTCTGTGCCACCTCTCATTGATGATAAGACATTGCTTTCTCATTTATAAAGGGTATTCTTAAGAAGGCCCCTGAGAGGTAGGATGTTAAGGTATTGCTATTCTCACTGCAATGGGGAAAGAGGTTCAGAAGGGAGAATGACCTACCCAGGTTCGCACTGCTGGGATTCTGGGGTTCGTCACCAGATGTCTTGAGTTCAACAGGTTTCTAGCCGTCAGCACTTTGGGTTCTTTTGCATCCAAGCTCCGTGGCCCCTCACCCTTTCCTCCTTCCTTCTCGTCTTTCAGCCAGCCTAAAGTCAATATCCTCCTTCTTTCTCAACCGGTCCCTTTTTGTGGGTTCCGTCACGTTATTATGCAGGTCCAGAAAACAAGTGAGGTTCACACCGTTTCCCTCTGGGTCTGTCTGGGTTTGGAAAGAAGCCCTATCATCTTGCAGCACCGGTCTCTTGCTGCTGTAGCTGCAGCTGCTGACTGCTATTGCAGGGTTCTCCAGCCACCCGGGCCGAGCTCCCCTCCTCCGACTAATAATAGGCATCCAGGAGCTTTGGCTGGCGGCGGATTATTTCAGGCGCCCAGACCCGGCAAGGAACTTTGGGGGTCCAGGGGTGGGGATGGGAAGGGGGCCGGCTCTTCTAGGTGAGAAATAGAAGGCTCAGCTCTCTCTCATTTCCCTTCCTCCAGCCGCCAAGTCCAAGCTGGCTGCAGTCAGTATCAGTCTCAGGAACAGGAGAGCTAGCTTTGCCCAAAACCTCTTAGGAGAGGCGTTGCGGAAGGAGCCCCGCCATCAGCTTGAGAGACCTTAAAGGGGGGGGCGGGATTGTTGAGAGCCAGAGGAGAGGGAGACCTCGTGGATTGAGAAGGGACCTTTAATAAGGAGCGTTAAGGGGTGTAGGTGGTGGTGGTGGTTAAAATGGGGAATCGGGGGACTTCTGAGGAAAATCTTCCAGGAGGCTGAGAGGAGGAAGGCGCCTTGAAGGGAGCCCAGGTGGGTGGCCAGTGACACTCTAGGCTCTCAATGTACGAGCCAGGATACCTATGCTTAGAGAATGACATCAATCCCTGCCTTCAAGGAACCCAAATGTGGGTCATCTCTGCCACTGTCATCCAGTTGTCCCTTTAACACCCTCCCCCACCCCACCTTTCCTATAGGCCTTTTTTCTGGACCATGCCCTCCCTCCTCTCTTAATGTACGCTGCCATCACAGATAATTTAATTTTAGTGCTAGCAGGGATCTTACATCTAAGTCAAAGGTTCTTCTTACCCTCTCTTCCTTTTTGGCAGTCTGGGGGAAGCCCATAAACCCCTTCTCTGAATAATGTCTTTAAGTAATTGATGGAAATGCTATATTTCATTTAGAGGAAAGTGAAAATAAAGTTGTAAATTTTTTGCCCATCCAAGTTCAGGACCCCATAAAATCTGTCCCTGGGCCCTGGAGACTGTGGACTGTAGGTTAAGAACCCCTGACTAAGTAAATGGGTTTATTTTATGGATAAAGCAAGTCAAGTCAACAATTTATTAAGCTAGGTTTGGTACGTAGTAGGCATTTAATAAATACTTGTTGACTTACGGGTCTAATATATATGATACAAAGTCCTAGAGATACAAAGAAAGGCAAAAAAAGTCCCTACCTTCAAGGATTACTAAACCAAGTCCAGGAAATGGATAGGGCACTGGACCTATTCTCTCTCTGGACCTCTCCCTAATTCAGGGAGACTTGAATTCAAATCCTGTTTCACACACTTAATAACAGTGTAACCCTAGGAAAGTTAATCTCTGCCTCAAGTTCCTCATCTGTAAAACAGGGATAATATAGCACCTATGCCACAGGGTTGTTGTGAGGACAAAATAATATAGTTACATAGCATTTGGCAATATATAAATGCTAGCTATTAGCTAAGACCAAGAAAAGTTAAGTGGGAATAATTAGTGGGTGTTGTAGATCAAGTGAGGTGGCAGATGTGAGTAGTTTGTAGATTGCTTTACATTATACAGATGTTATAGAAATTATTATGAAATCTTTTATTGAAATTTTTATTGAAATTCTTTTGATGCAGGACTTGTTATCTCACATGCTTGGAAAACACTCCCTTCTCATTTGACTCAGACAATCCTTCCTCTCCTTTAAAATTTAGCTTAAATTTCACTTCTTACACTAGACCTTTCCCACCTGTCTGGCTGCTATTCACAAAATTGTCCTGTATTTATTTTACTTATAAGTTCATGTTCCCCAATAGAAGTAAGCATCATAAGCGCAAGAATTGTCTGACTTTCTGTCTTTGTATTCCCAATATATGGCACCATGCCTGGCACATAGTGGATAATAAATAATTACTGGTTGAAAACTGATTTAAATATGTGATTGAAAAAAGTGGGTTGGTCATGTAATGAGAACTAATAGCATGAGTGCTCCACAAAATGCAAAAAAGACATAGAGGAAGTCTTTCAACATGAATGAATTTCACTGTGTACCAATAGAGGAGGAGCCAGCATTGAAGACATTACATCCACTGAAGTAAAAGGAAGAACTTTCTAAACAATTACAGCTGTCCATAAGTAGCATGGACTATCCTTTGAGGTAGTGAGTTCCCTGACACAGAAGGTATTCAAGAAATCACTTGTCAGCTAGGAGGTTGAGCCAGTAGACCTTAAAAGTCTTTTCCAATCCTAAGCCTCTTTGTTTATTTTCAACTCCTAACTAAATAATCACTTGTAGTAATGGTAATGAAATCCTACATGATGCTTCAGAATGCTCAGAGAAAAACTTGTTCCCCAAAGAAAACCAAGACTGAATCTTAACATCAGTTTCCTCACCTATGGATGAGATGAACGACTTGGGTTAGCTGATCTCTAAGATTCTTTCCTTAATATCTATGGTTCTATAATTCGAGGAAGTTGTCAATTTCCAACTTTGAATATTCTGAAACTAAAAATATTACATTGACAGTTCAGAAAATTATTTAAGAAAATGCCTGATAATTTTGGTTTGAAGAATTTTTGAAAGGGATTTTAAAATAGTCAACTGTCCCCTGGAAGTTTTACGGTGAATAGTCAATCAGGAGGTAGTTGGAAAACAAGACAGATTAGACCATTTAAAACATTTATTCTCTAAATGAATGAATATTTTTAAAAGGCACCTCTTAAAGTCTGTATTAAAAATAGAGATACACTTAAAGGAGATTTCAAAGAGGGCTAATGTTTAGGTGTGAGAAGGATAATTTTATGTTTGCCATGACAATAATTGATGCCTTTTTAGGTTTCTCTAATAAACAAAGGAGGGGCAGCCTATGAAGGAAGAAACTAGAATCAGCTAACATCAGAGTAGGAAGGGACTTTAACTACAGTTCAGCTGCTCTCATTTCTTTAACACCTTAAGGTTGACAAAATACTTTCCTCCTTGGGCACTACTTATGCAAATATTCTCTATTTTATAGATTCATATGTAAAGCAGCTTGTCAAACTTCATATAATCAGTTAATGGAAGAGCCAAGACTGGAAGGGGGGGGTGTATTTCTGAACTCAGACCTCTACGTTCTTTTTACTCTTTGAGACACCTTTTTTTTAAAACCTTTGAATTGAACCCTTGCTGAAGTTTTCACCTGATGATTCACTGTGATATGAGCTGACCATAGACTCTCAAAGACTGTGCCAGCTCTGACAGATCCTACCAGACTGTAAATGCTTTGAGTAAGAGCCCAGAAATCAGTTGATTTATTTTTTGTCAGAGAACCAGCTTTGCTAAGAGATGAGAGTTACATTGCCACAGAAGGTTGGCCATGGCACCTCATTAAGGCTATCTACTACAGTATGGAAAGTTGGAAGGAGCAGCCACACTGATGAAATCGCTTGTCATTATAGTATTAGAATCTCTTTATTATTTGTATTACTAATGTTTGCTGTAAAACTTCCAGGGGGCAGGGCCACACTTCTAAAGGGATGCAAATTGGTTTACATGGACCCCATGTTTATGTCACATTCCAAAGTTCATAAAGCTAATCCTCCCAACAACGCTAAGAAAGGCAGGTCAATTCAGTGATTGTTCAATTGCCTCATCCTGGGTCATCTCCAGTCATCCTTCTGAATATCTGATCACTGGATTCAGATGGCTCTGGAGGAGAAGTGAGACTGGTGACCTGCACAGCCCTCCCGCACTCAAATCAAAGTCAAGTGCAAGTCATGTCATCTTTTCTGTGATGGCATGGTCTTCTTTGGCAATGAAGGATGAACACACACACAGAAGAAGAAACTGAGGCTTGGCAATTAAGTGACTTGCCCAAATAACTTGGGTAGTAAATAGTCAAACTAGAAACTGAACCCAGATTTCCAAATTTCAAAATCCAGTGATGTTTCTAAAATACAATTCTCCCACCTCAATCACTATAAATATGCCAACTTTCACTGCCAGATGCTGTCAATGTGCTTGCTACTAGCACCATGGCTCTCTCACTTTCTAATTTACTACTTTTGATATGCTTCTAATGTAGAATATAATTTAAATATTAATATAATATTAAGGAAATCTGAAATAATATTTATTTTCTGTCTTACTTTCAGCTTAAGATTATGCTCCACTGCTCTCTGATATCTCTGATATAAACACATTTTTTTTCAATAGTAATAGCATTCCTGCAGTTGTAGTAGAAAAGCAGTGAGCATGAAGAAAATCTGGGTTCAAGTGCCCACTCAGTTGTTACTTTATAAGACCCTTGAACAAATCATGTAACTTTTCTGAGGCTCAGTTTCCTGATCTGCGAAATTGGAATAATGATATTTATACTTTTCTAATAAGATTGTGGAGAAAGTAATTTTTAATTTATTATTGTTCAGTCATTTTTCAGTAGTGTCCCCATTTGGAGTTTTCTTGGCAGAGATATTAGAGCGGTTTGCCATCTCCTTCTCCAGCTCATTTTGCAGATGAGGAAACTGAAGCAAACAAGGTTAAGTGACTTGCCCAGGGTCACGCAACTAGTAAGTGACAAGGCCAGATTTGGACTCAAAATGATGAGTCTTTGTGAATCCAGGCTAGGTGTTCTATCTACTACACCACCTTGCTGTTTTTTTAAACTATAAAGTTCCATAAAAATATGATTACTAACTGTAACATAGAGAGCTTTAAATATGTTACATCTTAGTATTTTGCAACACAATTTATATACATGATCACGTTTGAATGTTACAGTAAACCTGTGAGATACGTATTTTACACATCATCTCCACTTTACTTATGAGGAAACTGAGGGAAGCAGAGAGGTTGAAAGGCATGCCCTTGGATAAACATCCAGTAAGTTCCAGGGATGACATCCAAACTAGGCTTTCCTGACTCCAAGTCCAGTGCTTTATCCACCAAACATGATTTATATATGAGAAGTGACAGGATTGGTATCAAGGAACCACATAATTGGAAGAGAAGGTGGGTTGATCATGTAGAGAGAGAGAGACAGAACAGATAGACAGTCCCTTTGCTGTACTGGTGATTATGAAATATGAAAGGGACCAAGGGGTGGATCCTCTAGAGAGAGTTTATGGAAATGTACCCAGGCTAAATGCATTGATGAATTGTGATCTGCCTTGATAGAAGGTAGGCCCATGGCAAAAAGATCACGGATCTATTAGAATGTGAAATTATGCCTAGTTCCCTGCACATCTCCGCAAGGCTGAGGTTATATGGGTAATTTATGCCCAGATATCCTGGTGCCAAGGATTTATGAATGTTGCGATACCCATCTGAAAAGGTCACCTGACTCTACAAAGTATCTGGGATCTGTCATTTTCTAATGAGGGTGCAGCTACTGTAATTCTCCAAAGGGGGAAGAAGAAAAAGACCAAACTACAGCCATCTTACAGAAATTCTGTCCAGACATGAATGACAGAGTATCTTTTGATCACCTCTCAAGCCCCACATTCACAAGGCTGATGATCAAAACTGAAGGGAGCTTTAAAGTCATTTCTTCAGGAGGCAGTTCTGGCTTCTTTTATGTTACAAAGAAGTTACCCATGCATCCAGATGTTTGGTGAGACGGTATATTAAGATGCTTTGATTCCTCAGCAACTTTTTGTCATCCAAAATTTATTTTTACTGCAGAAAGAGGAGGGAGACACACACACACACACACACACACACACACACACACAGACACAGAGATAGAGACAGAGAGGGACCAACAGAGAGACAGAGCCACAGAGACAGAATGAGCTTTCTAACCAACTTTATGAAACAAGAATAAAGATGTGAGTAATTACTCATAAAATGTTAAAAACCGAAGATCACAGAACAGACCTAGAAAAGTCTTAGAGATAGTTTAGTAAGGGAGAAACTGAGGTCCAGGAAAAGAAACTGACTTGAGGTTCACAGGCAAGTAAGTGTAATAGCTAGCACTGAATGATAGATCTTGGGTTCCAAGTCTAAGTTGTCTTTCTGATCCATGAGCAACAATAATAAATATAGTTTAAATGAATGAGAAAAAGTTTTGAATTGTGGTATGCACAGTGATCTTTTTGTCTTTTGTCCTATGTGGTATCTTAGCCTAAGTGAGTTGTCAAGATTCAGATAATCAAATTAATCCAAACCCTCACTGTCATGAAATCTTGTGAAATTGAAGAAAAAGACTGATCAAAAGTGGTTGTGTTTTGTTGTATATATTGAAGCGATGAAGTTTGGTGGAAAGAAAACTGAAATAAGAGACAGGAGATGTTGGTTTCCCACTTTTGCTCTTAAGTTGATATGTGACCTTACTCAGTCACTTCACCTCTCAAATCTCAGTTTCCTCAGCTATAAAATGAGGAGGTTGAACTAGAGTGATCTCTTAAGTTCCTCCCAGGCCTGACAACTTGTGGTTCTAGTTTCTTTAGTATGATGTTCTAACATCTTAGTTGTTCAATACACTGTAGATTTGATAGAACCTAAAAGATTCTGATTACTGTTTACTGTTTTGGCATTTTAGGAAATGTCCACGATAATTGCTATCTTGATATAATGTTGAGATAAGAAATAACTATGGACAATGCCTAAAATATATGATTTCTGCTTACTTATGTATTACCTATACAGGCCTCCTATTTTAGAATGATGGAATGTCAGAGCTGTAAGGAATTTTGAAACACAGATTGCTATACTTTAAGCTCAGTTAGGTTAAAAGTCATGTCTCTAAATTTTGCCTCTGCTCTACTACCTACCACTGTTTCAGACCGTAGGTAATTAATAAGTATTTAGATGAATGAATGGAACCTCTGAATCTTGAATAGTATTTTATGTTTTTCTAAATCCATGTAAAAATAACTTTAGCATTCATTTTTTGAAAATGCAGTTCCATATTCCTCCCCCACCCCGAGATGGTAAACAATTTGTTATAGGTTATACATGTGCAGTCATGCAAAACATATTTGCATATTAGTCATATTGTAAAATAAAACAGGAAAAAAACTGCACAAAAATAAAGTGATAAATGGTATTGCTTCAATTTGTATTCAGACTCCATCAGTTCTTCCTCTGGAGGGAGATAGTATTTTTCATCATAAGTCCTTTGGAATTGTCTTGAATTATCACATTTCTGAAAAGAGCTAAGTCACAGTTGATCATAATACCATATTGCTATCACTGTATACAATGTTCTCCTGGTTCAACTCACTTCATTTTGCATTAGTTCCTTTAAGTCTTTAAAGGTATTTCTGAAAGTTTCCTTCTCATCATTTCTTATAGCAAATAGTATTCCATCATAATCATATACTGCAACTTGTTCAGCCATTACCTCGTTGATGAGCCTTCCCCCAATTTCCAATTCTTTGCTACCACATAAAAAGCTGCTATAAATATTTTGTGCAATGAGTCCCTTTCCTTTTTTTCCTTTAATCTCTTAGGTATACACATCTAATGGTGGTATTGTTGGGTCAAAGGGTATGTGCAGATTTACATTGCTTTGGGCAAAGTTCTAAATTGCTTTCCAGAATGACTGGATCAATGGACAATTCTATCAACAGTACACTAAATAGTGTTACAATTTTCCTACTTCCCCTCCAATATTTATCATTTTCCTTTTCTGTCATAGTAGCTAATCTGATAAGTGTGAGGTGGTACCTCAGAATTGTTTTAATTTGTATTTCTATAATCAATAGTGATTTAGGACATTTTTATATTTAACTATACATAACTTTGATTCCTTAATTCTTAAGGAAATAGTTCACTGATGACAGTCTGACATCATATGTAGTGTTCTACATCTATATGCCCTCACATGTAAAAGGCTGAAAACTGCCTTTTCATATCATTCGACTTATGTAGTGTTCTACATCTATATCCCCTCACATGTAAAAGGCTGAAAACTGCCTTTTCATATCATTCGACTGTTTATCAATTGAGAAATTATTTATATTCTTGTAAATTCGACTCATTTCTCTATATGTTTGAGAAATGAAACCTTTATCAGAGACACTTTCTAGAAAAAAAAATTTCCCCAGTTTTCTGCTTTCCTTATAATCTTGGCTGCATTGGTTTTGTTTGTGCATGAACTTTTTAATTAAATAAAACAAAATGATCCAGTTTACCTCTCCTAATGCCATGTCTTGTTTGGTTACAAATTCTTCCCTTATCAATAAATCTGAGAAGTAAACTATTCCATGCTCCTCTAATTTGATTATGCTATCATCCTTTATGTCTAAATTGTATACCCATTTTGACCATATCTTGGTATACATTTTGAGATATTGGTCTATATTGGTCTATACCTAGTTTCTGCAAACTGCTTTCTAGTCCTCACAGTAGTTTTTGTCAGATAGTGAGTTGCTGTCCCAAAACTTAAATCTTTGGGTTTAACAAAACACTAGATTACCATGGTCATTTACTACTACTATTGTATACCTAGTCTATTCCACTGATCTACCATTCTGTTTCTTAGCCAGTACCAGATTGTTTTTGATGATTACCTCTTTATAATACAGTTTGAAATCTGGTACAGTGGCGTCATCTTCCTTCATATTTTTTTTCATTTATTCCCTTGATATTCTTGGCCTTTTGTTCTTCCAGATGAATTTTGTTATTATTTTTTTCTAACTCTAGCAAATAATTTTTGGCAGTTTGATTGGTATGGCCCTGAATAAGTAAATTAATTTAGATAGAATTCTCATGTTTATTATATTAGCTTGACCTACCCATGAGCAATTAGTATTTTTCCAGTTCATATTTGACTTTATTTGTGTGAGAAGTATTTTGTAATTGTGTTCATAAAGCTCTTGAGTTTGTCTCGGCAGGTAGACTAACAAGTATTTTATAATATCTATAGTTATTTTAAATGAAATTTCTCTTTTTATTTCTTATTGATTGACTTTGTTCATTATATGGATGAATGGAATCTTAAAAGATAGACCGCAGGACAATGGTCTTAACTTGGGAACTATGAATTAAAAAATTTTTTTTGAAAACTATATTTCATATTGGCTTCCTTTGTAATCTTATATACTGTATCCTATACCTTTAAAAATATTCTTCTGAGAAGGGGTTTATAAGCATCACTATACTGTTAAAGTGATTTGTAGCACAAAACGAGATTAAGAACCCCTTCCCTAGGATATCAGAGCTGAATAGTTTAGGTCGACTTCATAATTTTACTCTTTTTTTCTTTATACTCATATATGTATGCAGTTTGCATACATGTGTTGTGCATGTGTGCATATATGTATATATTATATATATATATTTCTCTGTCCTTTCCAAGAAATCTAATTTTAAGGGTATGTTATATATTCATGCTCAATCTATGTATGAATAAATGAGGTAAAATCATTCTTAAGTCTCAGTTATTTTAAGAAGTAAAAATTGATAACATCATCTCATTTTCCATATATATCCTTCCTTCCTTCTGCTCCCAGAGAGCCATCCTTTATAACAGAATTCTTAAAAAAGGAGAGAGTTGAAGGGAAAAAGGAATTAGTTCAGCAACCATCTGATATCATAAACAGTATTCTATATCCATAATCCCTCCCTTATGCAAAGTAAGCGTCATAATTTTACTTTTTTCTTTCACACTCACATATGTGTATGTGTGCACATATATGTATATAATATATCATATCATATATATTATATATATATACATATATTCTCCAAACCTTTTCCAAGAAATCTCATTTTAAGAATATGTTATATGCTCAATCTCTATATGTGTCAGTATGGTAAATCGATTAAGTGTCAGTTATTTTAAGAAAAAAAATTTGATATCTTTTATTTTTAACATCATCTTATTTTTCATATACATCCCTTCCTCCATCCTCCTCCCAGGGAGCCATCCTTTGTGACACAGACTTTTTTTAAGAGAGAGAGAGAGAGAGAGAGAGAGAGAGAGAGAGAGAGAGAGAGAGAGAGAGAGAGAGAGAGAGAGAGAGAGAGAGAGTTGAGAGGGAAAAGCAGTTCAGAAAAGGAATTACTTCACCGATGACAGTCTGACATCACATGCAGTGTTCCGCATCCATAGTCCCTCACATATGTAACAAGAAAAGGATGAGAGGTCCAATTTAGTCATTTTACAAAGGAGGGAAATGAGACCTTAGGAGGTATGTCCACACAGTGAGCCTGTGATCCTTCTGGGAGTCAAACCCAGGCATCTGTGTGTTACTGGTCAGATACTCTTCATTCAGCCACCTCCCCTCCTGGAATTTATCACCCAGTGAGTACAGTGTACCTGTGGTGGTTTTGTTTTAGGCTTGAGGAAGAGGTCTCTCAGTAATGAGAGACTCTATTTTCAGTTGAATCTATGGGACAGCTACCTTTCCTAGCCCCTGAATCTTATTTGGGAGGCACCTACATCTGTATCATCACCAACATACAACACGGATGTGAGTGAGAAGAGAACTAGACTGCTTCTGTTTCTTTAAAAGAAGAAAAAGTTCATACTAGTTGGGAAATCTTTATGGCATGTTGTTCTGTGAGGTTCAAAGAACTAACAACTTTCCAGGGTCACTAAACTTGCTTAAAATTACTTCTTTTTTACAGTGTTAAGGTTTCCTTGAGAAATGAACAGCAAGGATGCCATTTCAACTATTACTATTTCATTTTTTTCACCCAGTAAATTGCAGCAGAAAATAAATTAGTCTGACCCAGAAATTTGCGATTTAATGTGTTTGGGAGACTGTCTCTGCAAAATAATCTTGATTTCCCCTGATAATCTTGATTACTTATTGAATTTAGACTTTTCAACCTTGGGTTCCGACTTGGCAACTAGCTGTGACCATGGACCATTCAATTGACCCCTTTAAGCCTCAGTTTCTTTACCTCTAAAATTATCTGACAGGGTCTGGGAGAGGTTCAAAATGAAATAATAAATGTGGAAATACTTTGTAAAGTATGAAGTGCTTTGCAAGTGGATCTGAGTCCTCTTTTTGAGGACTAGGTTTACTTGACTAGAGGGTCCTCAGTAAAGTTCATTGTTTTTTGAGTGAAAGAGTCAATATAATATCGTTGCTATCATTCAGTCAGATGGGGCTAGCAGCTCTACATGAGTCAGGAATCTCTAAGAGCATCACTTAGAGATTACAATGGTTATTCATGTTAACAACCTTGAGTCATCAAAAAAAAATCCTTATATAGTGACGTTAATGTAAACTCCTTAAGGTCAGAGATTCTTTTAGTTTTTTATATCCCAGTGCTTGACACATAGTGGGGGCTTAATAAATGTTTGTTGGATGAATGAATAATTTGGAGGAATATGTGATGTTTAATAAAAGGTTCCTGATCTAATTTGCCTCATTTGATTGAATATTTTAAATTTGGGACTCATTCACAATTCATTTGTGAATTATATTCTCTCAACAGCGACAACCTAGTTCAGGGATGGGGAAACTGTGGCTTCGAGGCCACATACGGCCTTCCTGATCCTTGGGTGCGGCCTTTTACAAAACAAATCCTTTTATTAAGGGGATGTGTTTTGTGAAATTTGGATTCAGTCAAAGGGCCACACTTGAGGACCTCATGGGTCACCTATGGCCTTGAGGCCACAGGTTCCCCACCCCGACCTAGTATCTTCTTGGTGCTTGTTTAAATTAAAATAGTATTCAGCAAACATTTTTTTTTAAAGCATAAGACATTGTTCTAGACTTTGAGGAAGTAAAGATACAATAAGACATCATCCTTGCCCTGAGGAGCTTACAGTCTAAGCTGTGTGCTTGTTAAAAACATGTATATGTACAATTATGATGGGGGAAATATAATAAATGCAAACGGAGAGATCCAAAGTTTATAGAGAAGTGACCCTTTGAGGAGAGATCACGGAAGGCTCCTCTGAATATGTCACTGGCATTGGGTCTTAAGTAATGGGGAGAGGATTAAAAGAGATGGTTGTTGGAATGTAGAATGGAGAAGGGCATTTCAGGTATGGAGAATAAGGGTATGAAGATAGTCAAGGACTGAGCAAAAGTGAATCATTTGGCCAGAATGTAGAGAATGTCAAGATAAGTTTTCTAAGATGAAGCTGTAAAGTTAGATTGGAACCAGACTGAGGAGGGCTTAAAAGTCAATATCTGAGGTTTGTACCTCATTCACTGGACAATGGGGAACTAGTGAAAGTTGTTGAGAGATTACTCCCTATGATTGTCTCTCTTTCAGAGAGAATGTAACTCTTGTATTTGGGGCTCTCAGACACTTCTGTTGGGTAAAACAATTGGCTTTTCAGATCTCCAACCAGGGCTGTTATTTGAATTATATACTTCTCCTTTGGCAAACTGATCACCCTCCTCTCCCTTTTCACTCCCTACCTCTCCACACACACTCCTGGTAAGCACTAAGTGCAGTCACACTGTGCAGAATGCCTGGGGGAGGGAGACACTACCACACAACTTTCTCACCCCATATCTTTCTCCCACTGCTTAGCTCCCTTCCTATAGGTCAGAACACAGAAAACGCCCATGTAAAGGGAGACAAGCTAGGGATGCCCAGACAGCTGCAGCCACACCCTTCCTCAGGCTCATTGGCTTAGTTGGATCAGCTATTTTCTCTTCTGATAAGCCAATTCTGCCCAAAGGCAACCGGACCTTGACCAGTCTTACATTCATTGGCAAATAGTACCTCCCCATCCTTCTCCTTAAATATCCCAGCTAATGTTGTCCCCATTTACTGGAATGATTGTGCAATCCTTTGCTTTTCAGTCTACCTGCTTCCCCAGGGCTTTGTTGGACTCTCCTGGCTCTCATCCTAACAGTATTGACGGAGCTAACTTGTTTCTAGGCTCCTGTACTGATGCCCCTGGGGAGTTGGGAAGCAGTGAAGTTTCCCATTTAATGTGTGAAAGACTTCTGTGGCTCACTTGACTGGTGCTCTAGAGCCCAGAGCAATGTGAGAAGTGAGCTCTTTGTTTACTGAAGGATGATTTTTCCATTACTCACAGGAGATCTTGGTATCTAGTTTGTCAGACACCATCAACAAGGTAGTGGAACACTTAAACAGATCAGCTTCAGCACTGACAAATGTGTCCCCCACTTACTAAACCAGGGATTCATTTATTATCCCTTCCTTCTACCCACCCATTGTTTTTATTGTCTTTAACACTGGGAAGACAGCATGATGAGGTAAAAGAGGACTTGGTTTGGATATGGGTCCAAATCCCAACTATTGGTATTTATTAACTATTTATCCTTGCATCAATTATTTAGAGGCAGCTACATGGCTCAGTGGATAGAGTGCTGCACCTGGAGTCAGGAAGATCTGAGTTCAAATCTAACCTCAGACCCTCATTATCTGTGCCACCCTGGACAAGTCACTTAATCCTGTTTGCCTTAGTTTTCTCTTCTATAAAATGAGCTGGAGAAGGAAAGGGCAAACCACTCCAGCATCTGCCAAGAAAATCCCAAATGGGGCCATGAAGAGTCACGTAAGAGTGAACAACCTTTTTTGGGTCTGTTCTCTCATTGGTGACAATAAGGCAACTTTACTAGATGACGTATGATGTCTTTTATACTCCAGATATATAATTCTATGATTGATAAATTTTTACTTGACTACAATTATTTTAACATTTGATTACTATGTTTATGTTTAACCAAGAATGTAAACATAGCAGGAACATAGTAACTAACTTCAAATATCTTAAAGACTTTCAAGGGAAAGAGAGACTTTTTCTACTTGAGTTCGCAGAGCGGAAGTAGGAACAATGAGTGGACATCTTGAGAGGAAGTCTTCATTTTTTAAAGAAAAATTTTCCAAACATTAGAAGTGTCTCAAAGTGGAATCAGCTGCCTGAGAGGAGGTAAATATCTCATCACAGGAAGTCTTTAAGGGGATTCCTATTCATGTACTCATTGAATTAGATGGTTTCTGATAACCTTTCCAGTTTTTGTGTATAGTGATTTTGTGTGTAGTGTCTTAGCTTGTTCTCAGTTGCTCTTGCTCCTTCCAAGATTGCAAGGAAAGAAGGGCAATAGCAGTTGGGAGCAGATCAGAAAATAAATCTTTGTGCAGAAGATAATGTTTAAGCTACATCTTAAATGAAGAGAGGCAAAGGTCAAGAAGGAATAAATTCCAGGCATGTGGAACATCCAGTGCAAAGGCATAGAATGAGGACATGGAATATCATGTATGAGGAATCCCGGAAAGGACAGATTATCTCAGTTGCAGTGTAGGGTTTGGGAGTGATATTTAATAAGACTGAAAAGATAGCTTAGATCCAGGTTGTTAAGGGCTTTAAAAGACAAATAGAACTTAGATTTTGTCCAAAGGACAATAGGCAACCAATGGAATTTGTTGAGTAGGGGAGTCACATGATCAGAACAGCACTTAAAGAAAATTACTTTGGCAGCTGTAGGTGGACTGCAGTGGTCAAAGAACTGAGGCAAGGAGATTGATCAGGAAACTACTGCTGTAGTCTAGCTGAGAGGTGATCGGGACCTGAACTAAGGTGGTAGCTGAGTGAATGACAAGAGGTCACATTTGAGAGACATTGCGGAGGTAGAAATACCAAGATTTGTCAACTGGTTGAGTATGTGGGGTAAGGGAGAGGAAGCAGCTAACAAGGCCCCCATGACTAACTAAAGGCGCTACAAAAAAAGAAATTGTAGGAAGAAGAGAGGGTTTGTGGCAAAAAAAAAAAAAAAAATGAGTTCAGGAGGCAGCCAGGTGGAGCAGTGGATACAGTGCCTGGACCTGAGTTCAAATCCGTCTCAGATACTAGCTGTGTGAGTCACTTAGCCCTATTTGTCTCCACCTGTCTCTAAAAAATATAATGAATTCAGTTTCAGATAAGATGAGTTTGAAATGGCTCGGAATATCCAGTCTCAAGTGTCCAATAAGCAATGGTAACACAGGATTGAAACCCAGGGAAGATGCTGCAACTGAATGCATGCATGCATTCAGCCAGCCAGTCAACTAGTCAATCATGTGATGTATATATGTATATATATATATATTTGATTCAGGAATTCTTAAGTGTGTGTGTGTGTGTGTGTGTGTGTGTGTGTGTGTGTGATATACCTCTTTGGCAGTCTAGTGAAGTCCATGGACCCTTCTCAGGATTATGTTAATAAAATATGTAGGATTACAAAGGAAGCTGATTAATTTGAAACAGTTATCCATTTTCAAAAAGAGTTTATGGACCACCAGATTGAGAACCCTTGATTTGGATAAAAATATATCTAAATAGATCCAGATATATATATATGAGATATCTACATAGAGAGGAGAGTTAAACTTAGGGCAACTGATGAGGTTACTGAGAGAAAATTGCATAGAGGGAGAAGAGTTCCTAGAAGAGAAACTTGGGGAGCACTCACAATTGGGGGAGCATTCACAATTAGGGGGTATGATATCGATTATGAGGAGACTAAGAAGGAACAAAGGAGACTGAACCAAAGAGACTGAGAAGGAACAGTCAGACAGATGGGAAGAAGCCAGGAGAGACCAGTGTCAAGAAACGAGAGAGAGTATCCAGAAAGGGAAAGTGGTCAGTAGTGTGAAATGCAGTGGATGGGCTGCAAAGAATGAGGACTGGGAAAAAACATCGATCTTATTTTAAAAATCAAATTTAGCAATTGAGAGATCATAAAACATCACTCATAACACTGGAAAGAGAAGTTTCAGTTGGCTGATAAGGTCAGGCGCCATATTGGAAAAGGCTTGAGTAGTAGAGGCAATGAGAATGGATAGCTTTTCTAGTGGTTTGGCTATATATGGTGATAGTTTGTGAGGATGGTAGTTTCTAGTGAAGGTTTTTTAAAGGATTAAGGCTTCAGGCATGTTTGAAAGCCCCAGGACAAGAACTATTGGATGGGGAAAGACTGGAGATGTGAAAAAGAGGGGAATGATTGAGGAAAGAATCTTCTGGAGAAGATAGGAGGAACTGAATCAAGCAGAAATGCAGAAAGGCATTGGTTTTGGCAAGAGGGAGAGCTTTCTCCTTGTCAGAGACTGGGGAAAAGATGGAATATAATGAGAGATGATATGGAGGGGATCTGTGATGAAGAGGGAGCTTACCTCCAGTGTCCTCAAGTTTTTCCAGTAAAGAAGGAGCAGTCTTCCCTGATAGATAAGAGGGACAGATGTGGGAGGCTTGAAGAGGGAACTATGGGGTATCTTCTGTGGGAAGTGACCTAGGAAATCAATTAGGGGGGAATAAAAGGACTGTTTTGCCCCAGTGAGGCCCCAGCTGAGAATGGATAACATGAATTTGAAATATACCTAGTCAACATGGTTGTGAGACTTTGTCCAGATTTTATAATGACAGTAGTGATAGTACTGATTGCTCATCAGAGGTTTATTGACTATTTTGAATATGCTTTTCCATTTGATTCTCATTTGAGGTAGGCAACTATAGGTGCATCATTTCATAGATGAGAAAAATGAGGCTCATAGAGATGGGATGATGTGTCCAGGTAATAAATATTTGAAGTTGGGATTTGAACCCAGATTTCCACTGGTTCCAATGCTAGTGTTCTTCCATTATACCTAAGTGCTGCCTCTCTGCAATGATTGCACTCAGCTGGAATGAGTTTCCAATGCCATGGTTGGATTACACATGGTTCCTGACATTGAAGCTAATTGCAT
This sequence comes from Bettongia penicillata ogilbyi, assembly GCA_023548195.1. Lineage (NCBI taxonomy): Eukaryota > Metazoa > Chordata > Mammalia > Diprotodontia > Potoroidae > Bettongia > Bettongia penicillata. Next base: position 14,841,335 of record JAJHZJ010000177.1, read on the forward strand.
CCAGTGGGGCAAAAATCTGACACAGGCACTCAGTCTCCTCCTACCCAAGCAGGCACTTTCCTTTTCTTGCCCATATTATCCATCTATAAATTAATTGTACTACACTCAAACTTATGGCTATATCAGGCAAAATTGGGAAGCACATAACTTTTAATTTCAGGGCTTTCCCTTTTTACCAATGGCCACCTCACCCAAACCTGAGCTATACAGTGGATTTGGGACCAACTTGCTTACTCCATTCTACATTAAAATAAGCTGTCCATTTTGTCTCCCATCTCCCAGGGTCCTATCCTCAGTATACCAATTCACATTGTGGTGTGAATGGATGGGTCATTTAATGTTTTTGTCTTTTGATAAAGACTTTGGAAGAAGAAAAGACTTTATATAGATGAATAGACCCCAAATCAACAGCTAGGTGTGCAGAGGCTAGAGTGAGGAAAACTTGTTTTCCTGAATTCAAATTTGGCCTCAGACACTGACTAGCTGTGTGACTCTGGTCAAATCAAACCAGTTAACCCTATTTGCCTCAGTTTCTTCATCTTCATAATGAGCTGGAGAAGGAAATAGCAAACCACCCCAGTATCTTTGCCAAGAAAGCCCCAGATGGAGTCACAGAGAGTTGGACACCACTGAACAACAAGATCCCAAATGGTGGGATTTCAGACATTCTATCAAAATGATGCTGAAGGAAACAGCATGAGAGGTGGTAGAGAGGGTTGCTTGTAATAAATATTTATTGATTGCCTACTATATATGCAGGGTACTAAAAGGACAAAGATGAAATTTACCCAATATCTGACATAAAGTAGTTAAATTCTACTTAGGAGAAATTTAGTTTGTTGTGTTTGTCCTTTGTTTTCAAAGAAGACCATGACATCAGAGAAATGATGACATGACTTGTACTTGACTTTGTTTTGAGTGAGGAAGGGCTGTGCAAGGTCACCAGCCTCACTTTTTCCTCCTGAGCCATGTGGATCCAGTGACCAGATATTCATCAGAAGACCCAAGATGCAATGGAAAACTTGGTCTTTTTAGGCTAGGCCTTTTGACATATTCACCTCGATGGAGGTATCACGCATTGAGTGAAAAGACCTCTTTAAGAAGTAGTCAGGGAATGGCCCTTTTAATGAACAAAAGAAAAAAATAACTAAATCAAACTGTGCTTAATAAATGCTTAATTCCTTCCTTTCCCCATGCATAAGTAAACAATATACAAAGTAATGCATTTATTAAGTACCTGTCATATACTAAGCTCTATACTAAAGGCTATGTGAATTTCCTATTATGTGATATAGTAAACACAGAGGCTGGATAACCATCTGTCTGGGCTCCCAAACATGGAATTCCTACAGCAGATAATTTCTTTAGATACTTCTGACTCTACAATTCTGGAAAGAACAGATCTTTGCCTTCCCCCTTGTCTTCCACCTTTTCTGCCTCCTTTTGTGCATTATTGGAGAAATTACAAATGGCTTGGTATATAGGCTAAGGCTTGATCTTTTATTAAGGAGATTTGTTCTGTGAAGTTTGGATTCAGTTAAAAGATGGAGAATCTAGAGGGTCACATGTGGCCTCGAGGCTTCAGGTTCCCTATCCCTGGGCCAAGGTAATAATAATGTCAGGGGAGAGTCCAAGATAAAGTATTCTATGGCAATACAAGGAGAGAGAGAGAGAGACAGACAGACAGACAGAGAGAGAGAGAGAGAGAGAGAGAGAGAGAGAGAGAGAGAGAGAGAGAGAGAGAGAGACAGAGAGAGAGAGAGAGCAAGTTAGACAGGTAGGAGGAGAACCAGGAAAGAACCATCCTCGAAACCAAGGGAGGAGAGAGTATTGAGTCAGAGGGTGTGTCTGAAGTGTCCAATGCTGCACAAAGGTCAAGGAGGAAAGGGACTTGGAAATTTAATAATTAGTAAATTTAGTAATTAAGAAGTTTCTACCATAAAACAATGGGGTGAGAAGACAGATTATAAAGCTTGATGAGTGAAGGAGTTTGAGCCAAAGAGGAGGCTAGGACTATTCACACTTTTTCTAGGTGTTGTGGCATTTAAAAATCTTCAAGAGACAGGATTTCTGGGTAATTTAATCATTTTATTAATAATGTCATTTTAATAAAAGGGTGGTCATTTGGCCCTCTCTTTCACCAAAGGCAATCATGGTGATGGGCTTGCAGCTTATATGCCCATAGAAGAGCAGTGTCCCTGAGAGTGCCAATCAACAATTGATGAGAGAATGAATATTAAAATGAGAAACTGGACCTGAACTTTGATGTCATTTACTTCTTAAGTTACCCCTAGCCAATCTATTCAAAGAATTTATTCTCCATCCAAGCCTGAGTAGAACACAATGGCTTCTCCACATGGAGAAATGAGGATAAAATAAAAAGAGGGAAATTGGAATCTCCCCAAATCATTGGTTATTAGTAATCATTTCTCTGTGTTTATCAGTGAAAGGGAGGAGTTAGGACGATAAGTTGCAAGGATTCTGGGTGGGCTCAAGGGAAAGTTTTTGTTTGTTTGTGGTTAGGGAAGGCCTGACCTATGGGGAGGAACCAGTTGATCACTTTACCAATCATCTATTGCAATTGCCTTATAATTGCTTCCCATCCAAGCAGCTGCTTCCTCCCTTAATATCCAATAAGCTTTCTTGCAAACTGCTGGAGTAAATTTGCTAAGAGTCAGTTTCTCTGAATCCCTCTAACATCAAAAATACTCAATTAGCTCTATTGACTCTAGGATAAAGCCCAAATTCCATACCAGCTGCATTCACTGCTCCAAGAGTCTGTCACTCCAGCTGGATACCTTACATCCTTCTTCCTATTCCTCAAAGCTACTTATATTTTATGACCAGCTCTGACCCTGGGTAGGAGGTTAACAGGGAATTTTTGACTCATAAAATCTTCAGCTCAACCACAAATTTCACACTTCTGGTACCCATGCCTATTACTGAGGAAGTGTGGTAAGGAAGAAAGAACACTGGACTTGAATTCAAGTCTTGACTCTGATGCTTAGTAGCCATGCGACATGGGCAAGTCACCTTGAAGAATAATGGGTCAAGGATTTAGCCTGTTTCCTTATCTGTAAAATGGAAGTTATATTAGCGCTACCTACTTCAAAGGTGGTTCCAAGGGAAAGTGCTCTGTAAACCATAAAACAATAAATGTGAACTATTGCATTGTAAACTCCTTGAAGGTAGGGACTGTTTTATTTTACTAACTATTGCGGTTGTGACTGGCTGCTATTAATTACTTAGATAACCTTTCAGGCTGTTCTCTTGAGTTAGCTCAGTCCCCAAACATGGTCTGTGGGAGTGTTTCATTTTGGCCTTCCATCAGTGCAAGCTGTCTCTACCCATGAGATAGAGACCGGCAAGGAAGCCATGTCTCAAGGCAGTATCTTTGAAATCTTTGGTCAAGACTTAGAAAATCATTTGACAGCAAGATGGAGGAGAAAAGATTAGATCCTTTCAAGGAAGCTGGAGCCAAAAATACTGCAATAATTTAGTATATGGCCTGGGAGATGGATGATTTGCTAGCGATTTGCTAAAACACCAGGTAAAGAAAAGAGACTTTCTGAAGAGATAGAAGGGGAGAGATCCAAATAAGCATAGACTAAACGTCAAGGTAGATATGAGTTAAGGTTTTTTGGAAGCCCTAAATCCAAGAGGCTGAGATGAGTAGGAAAATTAATTTCCTGCTGAACATTTCCACCTAAATAGATAAACACCTCAAATCAACATATCAAAAAGGAAATAACTTTATTTCCCTATTTATTTCCCATGTACTTCCCTATTTCTGTTGAGGCCACTACCATCCCTGGTAGGGACTCAGGACCTTAAACTCATTCTTAATTTTTCCCTCTCTCTTACTTTCCTCATCCTCCATTATACACAGTCAGTTATTTATCAGATCTTGTGGTTTCTACATCCATAACATCTCTCTCCTTTACTTACACAACCTCTACTCTAGTTCAGATCTTGTTTACCTCTTGCATAGACTGTACCAACAGACTCTTATTATTCTCCCTGCTTCTAGACTCTTCTCTTTGTAATCCATTCTCCACAGAGCTACTAAGTTGATAATCCTAAAACACTTGAATCATGTCACTCTCCTACTAAAAAATATTCAATAACTCCCTATTGTTTCCAGAGTAAAAGATGAAATCCTTAGACTGACATTTAACGTTCCTCCAACATTCTCCCCGCTTCAACTTAGCAGTCATGTACTTTTATGGATTTAATTTCATGTTCTTGTTGCAGTTCACTCATGTCTGACTCTTCATGACCCTGTTTGGGGTTTTCTTGGCAAAGACACTGGAATGGTTTGGCATTTCCTTCTCCACCTTATTTTACAGATATAGAAACTGTAGTAAACAGAGTTAAGTGACTTCTAGTCACACAGTTAGTAAGTGTCAACGGCCAAATTTGAACTCATAAAAGTGATACTTCTTCATAAAGTCACCTATCCGCTTTGCCACCTAGCTGCCCACGTTCATGTTATTCTCCTTCATTTCCCTTATTTCATAATACTTGACTTTCAGCCCAAACAAACCAGCTAGCTGCTCCCTCTATGCGATGTTCTGCCTTCTATGGCCAAGCCTTTGCACAGGTGGTCTCGGGTACTGGGGGTTCCTGGCTGCCTCGGCTCTGCCTCTTAGGACTTCAGTTTTCTTTAAGAGCACATCTCCAGAAAACCCCAAAATAAATAGATAAATGAATGAATGAATGAACAAAAATAAAGTACATCTTCAATGCCACCTTATATGTAAAATCTTTCCTTATTCATCAAAGTTATTAGGATTTTCTCCCTCTTAACTTAGCTGTGCAGCAATGTGAATGGAAAGCAGAACCACAAAACAATTGAAAATGAATGCTGCAAAATTACAAAGAGCAGACTTTGCTCCCCCTCCCCCAAATATATTAGAAGTCACCCCCCATTCCTTTGCAGAATTAGGGATTAAATGGCCTTGCTAATTTTTCTCTTCTTTTTTATTTAAAAAAATTCCACGTTATTAGATGACTTTCTAGGATGGAGAGCAGAAGAATATGGGGGGAAATTACATGGTGTAGAAACCAAAAACATCAATGCAAATTTATTATCACAAAAATTGTCCATGTCCATGTTGAATGTCAGCTCCTAGAAGGAAGGGACTATTTCATTTTCTTTGCATCCTCAGCCCCCGGCACATAATAAGTACTTAATAAATATTTGTTGAATGAAAATGAATAGAAATTTAGAAAAGGTCAGTCCAAGGATCAAGATGTACTCGAGTAACCGAACATGTGTCTGACTCATAGAATGATGACATTTAGAATTGGAAGGAACCTTGGGGGACATCAAGTCCCACTTTTCCATGGCACAAAGGAGGACATAGAGGTCCATTTGGATTATATAACTTGTCTTTGGGCACACAGGTTCAAAAAGTACATAGTAATCTTTCTCTCCAAAGCTTTAATGTACTTGCATTCCAGATCCCCACCCTGGATTGACACACTAGTATGGTTCCAGGGTGGGCCTGCCATACCTCTTCTCTGACTTAACTGTGACAATAAGGCATCAGTCAATCATTCTGCATGAGTCAGGTTGAGGCTTTTTATTTATTTATCAACTGTAACTCAGTGAACTCTGAGGCCAGAACTGCCAAGAGTAAATAAAACCAGCAAGGGGACATTTGCCTTCCTGTTTCTTGGGGTAGTTCTCACCCCTCTCTAGGTAGGTCTATGGAGGGATGTGAGTATCCATATGGCCCTTCCAGCTTGCTCAAGCCTGTCTTTGCCGCTGCAATGCCCAGTGACTTTGGCACTAAAGTAGTAGAGCAATCATCATGGTTTGCCCAGTTAAAAAGGTGCTACCCGAGGTATATGTGCATTTGGTATGTCTGAATTCTGGGGTGTATGGGGTGTTCAGGAGAGCTGACCCTTCTGGGGTGAGAGTTTGCTGAGCCCTTTTCAGGGATGCTCATCTACCTTTGGTGTCCACTTGATTCACCCAGCTCTCCCTTTGTGTCTCAATGAAGCTTCAGCAGGCACAGCAGCTACACCCTGCAAACCATCTTGACAGACAGGCCAAACCAGGTTGAGAGTAGCCAACGTGTCTCAAGTCTGTCAGGGACTTAGGGAGATGTCTGTCTGAAGCATCTAAAGATGTCCAACAGCAGAATGGGTGGATGAGAGCAATTTGTTCCAACAGCCATGAAGACACCTGACGTAGGTGCCATGGTGTAGGTAGAGGCTGGTCAGGTATTGAAGGCAACAAGGTCATACACTGCATCTTCACTTTCATCCTGCCACTGGACGTCGATGACTCAGGAAGAGTGAGGCTGATGACTTTGTGCAACTCTGCATCACTAAAATCCAGTTCACAAGAGTGTTGTGATGCCATTGGTGCCTTTGAAAATGAAGGATGAGCAACGTTCTGAATTCTGGTTTTCGTCAGTCACTCCTGTGTAGTGAATTCCTGGTTCATCCTTATAAGGGAGAGAATCCTGGATTTGGAAAACAGGGTTCGAGGTTCAAGCCCTAGCTCTGTACTTATAAGATCTTGAAAAACTTTTCACATCTGTCCCTGAGTTTCTTTATTTAATAAGTCTATGAAGCAGAATTTGAACCCAGATTTTCTGATTCTGAGTCTAGTAATCTACTATAAGTTCACTGAAATGGTTCATTAATATCTTATTATGACATGGAGAGGATAATGGGTTTTTGAAAGTGATGCCAATGTAATATTAACTATGGTGGGTCCACTGCTTGGCTTCAAGTCTGATCCATAATGGACTGTACCTGTCATATAATGATCAACCTAGCTAAATACAGAGAGATTTATTCTAAGGAACTTTGTCTCTAGGTGAGTAACCTTCTCATCCCCAACAATTCACAAAAGCCATCTGTTAAGGTTGGGGTTGGGGGGAGTGCCCATACCTGTGAAATTACAGATCGTTGCAAAATCAAAGTAACTGAAAATAAGTTCTATGATGAATAATAAGAGGCAGAATGACATAATAGAAAAAGCGTAATGTACCAGAAGTAAGAAGATCTGCGTTTTTGCTACAGCTCCACCACTCCACCAAGTGATGAGACCTCAGACAAATTTCTTCTACTTTCCTGAGCCCCTTTTCCTCATCCTTAAAATGGTTATAATCATGCTTTCATGATCTGCCTTGAGATGCGTTGGTTAGAGAGCTCAGGAAAACTCGGGTCAAGTCCCCAAAGCTGTTTGTGCGGTCCTGGACAAATCATCTATCTCTCACAGCTTTAGATCACTCTTTAAGATTCTTAATTTGGAATGAAGCTTTCAACGTGCATTAGTGTAAAGGGAGTTTCCTCACCTCAAAGTTCCCTACATCAGTGAAATCACAGCCTCTATTCTGTCTCCTTATCTGTCTCCCATGCTTGTTGGTTTAATCAGATAAGAATGTTTATATAATGATTTGTAAATATTGAGGTGTTGTGAAAATATCTATTATTATTATAAAGAGTAAACTATGTATGATTCAGCTCATGGGAGTCAGTGGAGCCAGAGAGGATGAAACCTTGGAATACTCAGGGAAGGCTTCCATGAGAAGGAGGTTAGGAAGGTTCCGTAAATGCCCTACAAATCATAGGGTGTGGGAAAGCTGCCCATTCTGCCTCCATTTAGACTAAGCCTAGGGGAACATCCAATGGTGATGCTCACTCAGGGGTTGCTTCTTCAAGGGAACTAGACTTCCCCAGAGAAGCTGGTCACAAGGAAATGTTTCAGATGTTCACAGACATTATGCTAAATAGCAAGGTAGTATAGCAATGGACCAGGGGTCCAGAGACCTGGATTTAAACTCATCTCAGCCATTCATCTGCTTTTTCAAGTCATCTCTGTCCTTGGCTTACTTATCTGTCAGGTGAGAGGGCTGAGCTACATCAGGAGTTCTTGGCGTTTTTTTTTTTTTAATGTATCATGGATCCCTTTGGCAATCTGGCAAAGCCTCTGGACCCCTTATCAAACTCCTGGTAAAGCATAAAATCAAATACCTAGGATTACAAAGGAAATGACTTGTACTGAAGCACAGTAATCAAGTTATTTTTAAAAGCAAATTGATGAACCCAAAGTAAGAGCCCCTGACCTAGAAGATCAGTCAGGTACCTCACAGCTTTACAAATCTATCCGCGACCCAGATTTTCTCTGACAATAACAGTTTTTCTGTCAACTTCAAAACCAATTTTCAGTGTTTCTAAATTTACTCTGTACATTTTGGACTAAGTAACAATTTCAGGAAAACATATCATTTTGGCCTGTTGTTAGATCTCTCATCCCTGTGATGATCCACAATATAAATCTTTAGCTAAACATTTGCCCAAAGTGGCTTCAGTTTTGCTGAAAGAAATCTGGCTATGAAGCTGGAGGGGTCTTCAGAATGAGTTGTAGGGTTCGAAAGCCCAGGGGAGCAGCCGTCAGTGATAGTAGCGTGTACATTCACCACCGTTCAGGAACTTCCACTGGAGTGGCTGAGCGTGATGCAGACACAGCAGAAGGTATATGCCTCAGATGCCTGGTAGGCTTTTGTCATCTCTTGAAAAACTGGAAAAGAAAACAAAGAGTTGTGTTGCTTTTTTTTGCAAACCATTTCAGAATGTCCAATATCAATACCCAATAGTTTGAGTTTAAGGGTGATTTCATGTTCGGGGTTTTTTTTTTGTTTGTTTTTGCATGTAGCAGTTTGAACACAGGCCTTCTCTAGAATGTCTGGGATGAAGGTGAAATTTCAGTCTTTCTAGGGTCATTTACAGGTAGTAAGGTCAAACGTAAAACTACATTTCCTACAGAGATGTCATTTTGATGTGAATTAGGAGGCAGTAAGATGTCTGTCCTGTGAGAATCCCTGGATTTGGGGTCAAGAGTTCTGTCAGTGACACCTGAGGGTGTCATTCCTTGGCCTCTATGGGCACATTCTTTTACTTCAGTAAGCCTTGGCTTCCTTATCTATACATGGTTACTATCATATGTGTTGCCTGATATGGATGCTGTGAGGGAAAGGTCATGTAACTGTGAGCAATTATATGATTATTAACAATATAACCATATAATTATTCACAATAATGAGAGGTGGTATAGTAGAGAGTATAGTCATATGGTGGATAGAAAACTGACCTCAAAGTCAGGAACACCTGGGTCCTTACTGGTTGTATGACCCTGGGTACATCACTTAACGTCCACACACCCCAGACAAATCTCTTAAGACTATATATTAGAGAACAGTTGTTGTTCTGCACTGGAAGAGGGAACTCTTCTTCACCAGTAACTCCCCATGGCAATGCAATCACAGGTTCAATCCGAAAGAACCATCCTTAGTAATGATGGGATTATATTTGTCAATGGCTACCTCTCCATAATATAATTTTGTGTTAGTGGAAACATTTGAATATAAGAATTGCCAAGCATATTAATATTAACTTAAATCTCAAATGTGTCAGTCTCCCTATTTAAATTCCCATGGCCTCAGTTTCCCCATATATAAAATAGGAGGGTATTGAACTTGATCTCCTAAAGAATCCTTTCAACACTAACATTTTGGGACCTTTAAATGACCCTATCCCCCAAGTCCTTGATTCTAATAAAGAAATGGAGAAGTCACACAGAAATGTGTTCAAGGTGTGAAAATTACTGGATCTGGGGTCAGAGGATCCAGGTTTAAATCTCAGATGAGCTCCCTATTATCTACATGACCTTAAACAAATCCCATAAACTCTTTGAAATTCAGTCTTTTCATCTGTGAAATGAAGGCATGAAATTCTGTCTGAGTTTTCTTCCAGATCTAAATCTTTGATCTTACTGAATTAGAAAATGCTCATGTCACAGCCTCTATTCACTCTGCGTAGTTCATTCACTATTATTCTTCCTTCAAGTATTTGAGGACAGGCACTTGTTTCACAACCATTCTTTCTGTGGCTTTTGAAAGCTGCTTGGGACCCAAAGCATTACAAACATACAATTAAGCTTCAAAAACTTTATGTTATGAATCGGAGATTGTATTTTTGAAATCATTTGGATATATGTTGCTTACATCTCTACAACACTTTAAAGTTTATGGAGTAGTCAAAAAACCCAACTCTGTGAAATTGATAAAGTTTGTATTATTATCCTTATCTTACAAATGGGGTTTACAAGACTTGGGAAGGTTAAGGGGCATGCCATATGTTAACAAAGGTAGGAAGTTATCAACTAGGATTCAGGATGCTCTGATGTTCTGCTATAGGTTCCTGAATGCTTAGGTGCTCAACATTACCCCTAAACTTTCACTCCTCCACACATCCTGATTTTTGCAAAAAGTATCAAGATCCTTAGAGTCATCCAGGTTTTCAAGGGATCGTAATTTTAGAGCTTGAAGTAACTTTAGAGGTTATACAGTCCAATACCTTCATTTTATAGATGCTGAAACTAAAGCCCAAAGAGAGATGGTCAAGTAGTAGCAAGTGGCTGAGGCAGGATTCCATGAAGCTATCTGAGGGTTACTTTTGACCCCTTTTCTTTCCCTTTTTCTTTTCTTTTTTCTTTTTTTTTTTCAGAGGGGGAAAGGCAAAGTAATTGGGGTTAAGTGATTTGCCCAAGATCACACAGCTAGTAAGTGTCAAGTGTAAGAGACCATATTTGAATTTTGGTCTTCCTGACTCCAAGACCAGTGATCTATTCACTGTGCCACCTAGCTGTCACTCAGTTTGAATTTTCTTTTCCTCTGCCCTTTCCCAGTTGTCAGGTGGTACCTTCACAACATCTATCCCCTTCTTTCTGCTAACATGGCAACCAGTTTGGCTTCTTATTACTTCTTGACTAGTCTATTGTGATAGCCTTCTAATTGGTCTCTCTGCTTCCAGGTCTCTTTTTAATCCAATTAATCTTCTGCATAGCTTAAAAAATAATCTTCCTTCTTAAAATGTCACTCATACGTTGAAAAATTGCCTTTGCCTTTTAGATAAAATACAAATTCCTCAGCCTGGCACTAAAGGTTATTCTAGCATCATCTACCTTCCATCCCCAAATGGACTGGCCATTCCATCCCCTGCCTCTGTGTATTTGTATAGTTTGTCCTCAGTGTTTGGAATAAATTCCTTTTTTGGCTCCACCTTCCTTCAAGGTTCAGCTCAAGTTTTGTCCTCCATGAATGGCCCTAGTTAATTTTTTTTCCCTTCTCTGATTACCTTGACTTTGTTACCTATGAATATGTTGTATTTCCCCCTGCCTCACCACTGTACATGCACACACACATGTAAAAGAACCCTCAGGGACCATATCATCCAATCTAACACATGATTCTCTCTAACGCATGCTGACAAATGGTCAGATGGTCCTATAGTCTTTACTGTAAGACGGCTAGTGAGATGGTGAACTCATAGACTCCTGAGTAAAGTTATCCTTGTAATTGTTAGAAAGTTTTGCTTCACAACACGATGAAATTTGCCTCTTCAATTTCTGTCATTGATCCTTGTTCTGCTCTTGGGGAACTCTACATCCAGTAGTTTTTTTATTAAACTATACCACACTGCATACTTCAATATCACAAATAAAATGCTGCAAAGGGTAATTGGAGCAGCGATTTAAAAGTCTCATTTGGCTAGAAAGAGATTAATATCTTCATGACAAAACATTAAAGTGATTTGACTGGAAAGAAACAATGGTTTTTAGCATGTCACTTATCTGTTGGAAAGACCTTTAACAGCTCCCTAATTTGAAATAGTAATCCACATTCCTATAGCATTTTTTAAAGCTTCGAAAGCATTTTCTTCTTAACCCTATGAGACAGGCAGTCCAAGTATTATCATTCCCATTTTATAAATAAGAAAACTGAGGCACCGAATGTTCAAGTGACTCTCCTGAGGTCATACAACTATAAATGTCAGAGCTAGGAATTGTCCTTAAGTTTTCTGAGTCTATGACTAATCCAGTCCAATCCAATAAATGTTTATTAGATGCCTACTATATGCCAGGAACAACACTAAGCACTGGAGAGCCAATTAATAAAAAGGAAGACAATCCCTGCCCTCAAAGAGCTTACAGTTTAATGGCGGGGGAAGTGGGGGAGACAATTCACAAAAGGAAGCAGAAAAGGTGGGAGACAAGAGGGAGGGAAAGGATCTGTTCTTTCCAGAAATGTAGAGCCAGAGGGAGCTAAAGAAATTATCTGCTGTAGCAATTCCATGTTTGGCATCCCAGACTAGATGATCATCCAGCCTCTGTGCTGAATATATCACATAATAGGAAATTCACATAGCCTTTAGCATAGTGCTTGGTATGTGACAAGTACTTAATAAATGCATCATTTTGTCCATTGTTTACTTATGTATGGGGAAAGGAAGGGATTGAGCATTTATTAAGCACAGTTTGATTTAGTTATTTTTTTATTTTGCTCATTAAAAGGGCCATTCCCTGAGTACTTCTTAAAGAGGCCTATTCACTCAATGGGCGATACCTCCATCGAAGTGAGTATGTCAAAAGACCTAGCCTAAAAACTCTAAGTTTTCCCATTGCATGCTGGGTCTTCTCCAGTCAATCTGATGAATATCTGGTCACTGGACCCATATGGCTCAGGAGGAAAAAGTGAGGCTAGTGACCTTGCACAGCCCTCCCTCACTCAAAACAAAGTCAAGTGCAAGTCATGTCATCATTTCTCTGATGTCATGGTCTTCTTTGGAAACAAAAGACAAACACAACTATATGACACAGTCACTGAGCTAAACAATACATATATATGTATATGTATGTACATATGTAGTGATATTTCTACATAGTTTTATATTGCAAGTTATAATTATTGGACATCTTATAGCCTATTAGATGGCTATAACATCCATGGATGTAGAAACAATGTCTTATCTTTACTTTGTATTTCCCCTTGTACAGAGCACAGTGCTCCATGTACAGTAGGTACTAAATAATAAATGTCTGTAGAATTAAGTTGAGTTTAATTGAACAAATACCATGCTGGGAGTCAGAAAATATAGGGTCCGGCTCTGATTCTGCTAATAAATTTCTATATGACCTTGGATATTCACCAAATTTCTTTGAGCCTCAGTTTCCTTCTTTGAAAGTGAAAAGGTTAGACTAAATTATCTGTAGTGTCCTTTTTAGTCTCAGATTCTAGAGTGAGTTATTTTAGCATCCTTGAAAGTTGTATCAACTTTCTGGTCAGTCTATCAAGTCATAAAGAAGTTAGGAGCTGCTTTGGTGAATGAGAGTATCCATTCCAATTTAAATATTTAGTCTATTTAATGGCATTTAGTAATGGAAGCATTGATTAAGTTTTCAATTTAGTAAATATATCTTGGTCAACTTTTATGTGACCAGCACTTAAATAAGTGCTATGGATAATGTCATGTAAGTCAACAAATATTTCTAAAGAAATAGAAGATATGAGTTCTTTTCTTTGATATTAGAACTTACATTCTAGGACAGAAGCTAAGCTAGAGCCCCTGTTTTGATATATCAGTAAATCTCATTGATGCGACCAAACGTGAACTGGTGTAGTTCACAACTCTTGCCTTCTCATTGTGTATGACTGATCTGTGTTCTCTCATAAATCTTATACAAGGAGTCACCATGCTGAAGCTCTTCCTTTAGATCTCATGACGTTGTGTGGGTACCAGTAGAGTGTACAGGCTGTCCATATATCGTCCTTTGTACTCTCTTTATGACTAGCCCACTTCTTCTGCTTACGTTTCCTTGATGTCACCATTTACACCTCCTGCCTTTTCAGTTTCTACCCTGAAGCTCCAAGCTACCATTTTTATGAGAGGTCACCTTATCTAGCAGAGGCTCAGACCTACATTTAGCCCTGGGAAAAGTAGTCAAATTAATACTTTCATTCCTGGAAAGCACCAATCAATCATCTTATGTCTCCAGTCTCTATGATTGCTACTTCCCAGACTAAAATACCCTTCTTACTCCATCACTCCACTACCTACTTCCTCTTCCCTCTATAGAGATTCTTAACCTTTTTTCTTTGTCTGTTTGGTAACCTGGTGAAGTTCAGTACTGCTGGGATTTGCTGCTTATGTTCATAATGGAAGGAAATGCTATTTTTCAGTTAGAAACTTAAGAAAATAAAGATGCAAATTTTTCCCATCTGAGTTCATAAATCCCTCCCCTACCAAACCTATTCCATGAATCCCTTGAGGTTCTGTTAACTTCAGGTTAGAGCTTCTTAGCAGAATGTAAAATATCAGAGGTCAGTGATTCTCTTTCTTTTGAACTTGTACCTGCATTGCTTAGTATTGTGCCTAGTGCATAGTAAGCATTTAATAAATGCTTTTGATTCATTAATTCTCCTCCCACGAAACCTTCCTGTTCAACTTAGCTGAAAATGAACTCTTTTTCTCCTCTGAGCTCCTATAACACCTTATTTGTATCTTCTTTCTGACACTTCGTCACATACCACCTTCCAGTATAGCTCCTTTTGCTTGGGTCTTTCTCCTTTAAATACCATAGGCTCTCTGATGACAGGGAATGTGATTAATATGTCTTACTTATCCACAAGGTTGCTTTAAAGAAAGCATTTTTCAAGCCATAAAAATACTATTTTTATAATAGTAAGCTATTATTTATATCAACATAAACATTAAATTACATTATAAATATAACATTGTATACATAATATAGACATGCCTATATATACATATATATATATAATAACATTATGTGCATGTGGATATATACATGCACAAAGGAAGCAGTGGAACATAGACTCTGAGATGTTAGGTCCTCCCAAGCACTGGAAGTAGGGACCTAATGATGACCTTTCATTCATTTAAAGTCTTGTCTAGTTAAATGAAGAGGCGTCTGATAACCAGATTATTGTAACCACTCTTGAAGATAATACACCAAATTATAAAGAAGCTAGGAGCTGTTTTGGTGAATGGGGGTATCCACACCAATTGAAATGAAACATTGAAATATTTCCTATTATTAGTAGAGATAAGAGGCTCTCGTTAGGCAGGGTTTTGTCATGGAAGGAGCAAGCTTTGGAACAACAAATCCTGAATTGTTTCTCTGACAGGTAGTGATCCTTCATAAGTCACTTCATATCTCTTGAGACTTTCTCATCTTTGGAATAAGGACATAAAGAATCCTCTTGTTTCCCCATTAGGCTGTGATCTCCTTGAGAACAGGGACTGGTTTTCTTCTCTTGTTTGCCTTTCTTCTTATCACTTAGCCCAGTACCTGGCAAATAGTAGGTACTTAATAAATGTTAGTTGACTGAGCAGTTTATGCCATGATCATAGCATTCATTCTAGATTAACACTAGAAAGGTCCTTAGGAATCATCTAGTCCAGCTCCCTCTTTTTGTCGTAATGAACCTGAGGACTAGAAAAATAAAGTACCTTGCTCAATGTCGTACAGATGGTAAGGAGCTGAACTGATATTCAGTGTAATCCCTTTGAGTACTCCAAACTTGGCACTCTTTCCAGGTGCAGTAGACTCTGAAGCATAAAACTCCATTTAGTATACAGCCTCCCCCATTTCCCACCAGTAGGATCGTCAGTAAATCTCATACTATTATAGGGTTGTTGTAAAGAAAGTTCTTTGTAAATAATAAAAAAACCCAACAACTTAAGATCGTAGAAATCAGAGCTCAAAGAGAGACTATAAAATCATCTGGTCCAGTCCCATGGTTTCTTATAGATAAAGAACCTGAATCCCAGAGAAGAGAAAAACATGCCCAGTGTCACCCAGGCATTACATGGCAAAGCTAAGATTTGAACCCACCATCTCCTATCTGTAAACTTAGGACCTTTTGGATATATCATTATTGACAGGCAGAACTTAGTTCCTGCAGGACATTCATTTTTTTTTTCATTTCTTCCCCCTAGATGATGTATACAATATGAACATCTAGAGAGGGAA
Source organism: Bettongia penicillata ogilbyi (assembly GCA_023548195.1). NCBI lineage: Eukaryota > Metazoa > Chordata > Mammalia > Diprotodontia > Potoroidae > Bettongia > Bettongia penicillata. Next base: position 14,857,194 of record JAJHZJ010000177.1, read on the forward strand.
AAGAAATATACTATCCTATCCTGGAACTGCATCTCAGAAATGCACTGAAACAATTGGAAATGCTTTTTCAAGCATCATGATCTCATTGTTAAAGCAGCAGATGGGGAGTCAGGTTTCTTTGGTTTGGTGCCTGTCTGTGCCTCCACCTTGCTATATGACTTTGGGAATGTCAAGGCTTTCTCCTCCCTCAATGTCTCTGGCAAACATCAGTGATCACATTTTACTACAGCTTGTTTTTCTGTAGCTTATGTGCATGTTTCCCAGTTTGACCCTAGTGGGTATTTGAGTCTTTGAGACAGAAGCTGCTGCATTAATTCAAGTATTTAAGGATAACTGGGAGTTAAAATGGTAGGGAGCTTCTGACATTCTCTTCTAGTGTGTTTGTGAGCTATTCTAGGGAGAGATTATTCAGACCATTTGTGACTTGCATAGCATATAGAATATAGAATGTCAGAGTTGGAAGGAACCATAGGACTTGGAATGCTAGTGCTAGCTGGGACTAGAAAACCTAGTCTAACAGTATCATTTTATAAAAGAAGAAGCTAAAGCCCTGAGAATGGAAATGGTAGACTCAGGACTACACAACTACTTGGTGGTGGTGGTGGTATTTAGTTATATCCAACTCTTTGTGACCGCATTTGGGTTTGTTTGGTTTTTTTGCAAAGATGCTAGAGTGATTTGCCATTTCCTTCTTTAGCTCCTTTTACAGATGAGGAAACTGAGAAAAATAGAGTTAGGTGACTTACTCAGGGTCACATAGCTTGTAAATGTCTGAGGCTGGATTTGAACTAAGGAAGATGAGTCTGTCTTCAGGCCCAGCACTCTATGCACTGGGCCACTTAGTTGGTAGAAGGACCATAATCCAGGTCTCCTAACTTCAAGTTGATTGCTTTTTCATCTTTTATTTTTCCTTTCTTTTTTGAGAGACAGTGTTGATAGAGTTCTGTCCTTGAAGTAAAAAAAAAAATGTGGATTTGCCATCTCTGACCTTTCCAAGTTGTGTGATGATAGGCAAGGAACTTAACCTCAATAAATCTCATTGTTCTAACCTGTACAATAGGCATAGTGCTATTAGACCACCTGCCTCCCGGGTTTGTTTTGTGTAGAGCTCAAAGTCAAATTTGAGAAGTGCTATAGAAAGTTTGGGTAAGAGGAAGGAGGAAGGCCGGATGACAGGATCCATAGTTGGAAATTCTAGGGAGACAATTCAGAGTGTACTTCCTTATATTTAAGTAGCAATTAGAGTTGAGTGGGCTACGTCAGGAGAAAGTGAACTCTCTATCACTAAAGGTGTTGAATCAGAGGGGGAGGGGTCACTTGTCTGGGAAGCTCTAGAAAGCTTAGGAGAAGAGTGCCTTATGCATTTTAAAGTGCTATGTAAATAATGAACTAGTGTTGTTACTTAAGTGTTAGTCTTTCCATGGGCTTCAGATAGAACCAGATCTAGGGAGAAGTCACTATCCTACTACTATTCTTTTATAATTAATGTTTTGTGCACTGTTACAGAGGTGTCTAGAATAACCATTTTGTAACTGAGTAAAAGCATTGGGATGTATTCTTATTATTCAGGTAGGAGTTGGCCTGTATAACCTCTTAAGGCTGGGATTAATTAATTAATCTCAATGCTGAGATTGTAGGATTCTCAGGTATAAAAACCCAAAGCACTTTTTCATTGTATAGAAAGGTTTGGAGGAGATTTAAATGATGTTAATGAGACTGGGCCACTGAACGGGGAGTCAGAAGGCCTGACTGTGGGGACTCCAATAAGTAATTTCACTTCTCTGTTTCCTTATTTTTAAAATGGGGAGATAAAGACCTGCCTTGTCTGCCTCCTGGTGTATGGGGATCAGATGAGATCAAAGATGTAAGAAATGTTGCTTTTTCTGTGCAATAGAAATATTACATAAAATATATATGACTATAATATGTAATAGCATATACATGTTATTGGTATGATACTTTATGAATTTCCAGTTCTCTGGATAAAGCACTGATTGTACTTGAAAGGAAGCTGTCTAGATTTAAGGACTCCAGATGTGAGACACATTACCCATGAGCCCAATAGTCTATCTTGGGTCCTGCTTGTTTTCTGATATTTCTCCATCTCTCACTCTGGTCTTCCTTCGCTGACACACTCGCCGGTAAGTAGGTTTTAAAGAGAGGTTTCATGTGTGTAATAGTACCTGAATGAGGCTTTCTGTATTCAGGAGATGGAGAGCATTGTAACAGCTGTTTTTCTTAAAAGGTCTCCTATCTAAAACGTGTCACATTTTGTAGAATTCCAGATGTTCCCAATTGTGGGGATCTTTAGAACTATTTCTGGGGATTGAGTACAGGATATAAAAACAAAAGGGAGACAAGAAGTAGGCTCAGAAGTTGGAGGCAGGGGCAGTTCCGAGTCTGGAGGAGGAACTTATTAATAAGTGAGGCAGTCTAAAAACAGAATGGCTGACCTCTGGAAGTAGATTCCTGTCACTAGACATATTCAAGCAGAGGTCGAATGATTGATTGTCAAGGATACTGTTTATGAGATTGATAGACCGAAAATATTTGGACTGGGTGCTCACTGAGGTCCCTCCTGCCCCTGAGGTTTTTTGATTCTGTGGTTGGATAAATACAATGGACCTAGTTATGCCTTTTAGGTGAAAATTTATTACTTTAAACCCAGTTTGAATCTGTAGGTATGATTTGTCTTCTGGGTGTGAAGGGGCCATGTGGTAAAGAGGAAAGCGTGCTGAATTCAAAGTCGGTAGGAATGACTTCAAGACCGGTTATTAGCAGGGTGACTTGGGACAAATTTCTTCGCCTCTCTGAATATAAATTTCTTTGTCTCATCTGTGAATTGAGGGAAACAATGCAGCATGTGGGAGGGAAAATAACACCCAATAAGCCTGGGAGGAAGATAGGCTGGGTCCAGGTTGTATAGGACTTTAAAAGCTAAATACAATCACAAAGGACTTTACATTGGATTGGAATCAGCGTGAAGCCATTGGAATTTGAGTTGGGGAGTGACATGATCAGATTTGTGCGTAAGGAAAATTCCTTTGACAGCTGGGTGTCAGATGGACAGAAATGGTAGCAAGGCAAGTTAGGAAGCTGGTGCAGTCATCTCAAAGAAGGTGGGTGCTGTGGGAGTGGAGGAAAGGGTCAGAGGTGAGCAGTGCTGTGTAGGTAGAAATGGCAAATCATGGCAACTGATCTGAATGGGAGGAGACGAATGGAATGTAACACTAGGGTTTCAGATGGTGTGACATAAAAATGGAAAGGAAGCTTGGAACTGGAGGCTGCATGGGATGAAAGTTGTCCTTGGCCTCAGGAAGACCTGGGTTCAAGTTTTGCTTGTATCACATTAGCTGTGTGATAGAACATGTCACATAACATCCTAGAGCTCGAGGGAAGTCTTTTATGACTCCAAGAGACAGATGAGGGCTGGTCTGCATGAGGAGACAGCATTTCCAGGTTTAACCACACCCTCACAAATAAGATATGGAATATGTATTTATTACACACAGAATCACCCATGCATATGTGTATACATACACACACATATACATACATATTTAATTTGCATACATATGTCAAATGTAGTGATACATTTCCAAGTTGCCAAGGACCTATGTAACTGGAAGGAATGTGGGTTGTTATGTTTCATGTTGAAGGTATAAGATATCTTAGAGCATAGATTTCTTAGCTGGAAGGAACCTAAAAGATCTAGTCCAACCCCTTAATTTTATACTTGAGGAAGCTGAGACCCAAGTAAGTTAAATGATTTGCCTATAGCTATCCAAATATTAAGTAACATGCCCAGAAGTAGAACCCAGGTCTTCCTCCTACAAATCCAATCAATTTTCAACTAACACTGTATTGTTAGTCCAAAGTGCTGCACTGATGTCCAGGGGGAAAAATAGAATACCTCCAGCCACTTAGATGGATCTTCTTTTGGAGATTAATGGAAAGAGGGGAACAAGAATTTTACTGCATAGGAAGTATGACAGAGTTGTAATCTATACGTTAGAAGAGCATACTGTGAGGAATCAGAGCACAAGTCCATTAAAGTATATATATGTAAGAGTGCAATTGATTAAGTCAAATTATTTTGCTACCTGAAGTAAGTGAGCAATCAAAGGCATTTCAATTAATTCCAAAAATGTCCATATCAATGAGCCATTGGAGTGAGGTTGCACAGGAAGAATGTTCGGTTTGGTTTAGGAAACTTGGCCATGCCCCATTTGTCTTCTACAAAATTTCAGACCAGTTCAAAGTCATAATAAAGGTATTTCAAGAACAGTGAATGAGGAGAGGATTCTCTATCAATCCCTGAGGAGTTGCTTGGGTGAGGAGAAGTTTTGTCTTTGGTCTTCTCCTTTTATCCCAAACTCCCTTTGGCCCAAGGAAGGTCTCATGAACCGCAGAGTTCCAGAAGACTGCCTACACTTCCATCAAGATCTTAGCATCATTCCTGGAAGAGCTACTAACTGTTTCCATCTAGAGCCAAGTACAGACTGGATGCAGATTCACAGTTCCCCAAGGAGACCAGCAAAGAAGCTACATCGTGCCTGACAGGAAATTCTTGTGCACCCCAAGAAGAGAAAAAAAGGACCCACAGGGACCCAGAGCTATGAGTTACCCAAAAGTCAATAGAGAGCCAAATGATAGGTGTAAACAAGTTATAGCACATGAAGGACAAGATTTGGTGCAACTATTACCATTTCCATATTATAGGAGATTATGACTTCTTCCCCAGAGTCTCATAAGCAATAGACAGAATTTCACCCAAAGCTTCCAGACTCCAAATCTTCTGCTCCCACATACTGTGGAGCTGTGGTTCCTCAAAGCATCTGGTCAGCCTGTGGGTGCTCCTTACCCATCTTCCTTCTGGGCAGGGTAGAGACCACTTTTGTATATATCCTAGGGGTGAGGTGGGAAAGAAATATGTTTGCTTGGTTACTGGGGGCTATTGCACAAATTATGGGGATAGAAGATCACTGAATGATAGGTTTAGAGATGAAAGTGATCGCTCCCACCCCTCTCATTTTACAGATGAGCAAACTGAGGCTCAGAGAGGTTGAATGACTTCCAGAATCACACACATAGGTTGTTACGTACCAGAACTGGATTTCAAACCCGAGTTCTGTGGCTCTTGATCCCACCCATTTTCCCACTGTACCACACTGTCCCTTTCAGAATACCATGCAGACAAATAGAAAGAGAAGGTGTTCATTTGGGAGTATGCTAATATCATTTTCATTGTCATAATATTTATTTCTGTTCTTATTCAGTGTTTTTCTATATCAATATTGTTCCTTGCTTACCTTGGCCAGAGGTGAGGAACTGAATGCCAAATCCACAATTCACTTTAGAAGAAATTCTTAGTTCCAGAAGGAGTGGCAGCAAAGCCAGCCAAGGCAGATTAAAACACCTATGATTTGAACTAGGATCCATGAATGTTCAAGGACACTGGGACCTCTGGGCTAGAAGGAGTATTCTCCCTCTTGTTTTCTTTCGGCTCTTATGTCAGACATTCCCCCATTATACTCAGATGCATTTGTTGGAGAGTGAAGGAGAGAATTCTAAAGGCTCTGACTTACTGCCGTTACCCAAATAACTTGGGATCCCCTTTTTGGACAAAACTGAGAACATGTTATCACCCATTTTCCTTGTAAGCACATGGATCACACAATACTCAAAGAAGAAAAAGTTTATTTGCATTTCAATAAAAGAAATAGAAGCAATAACAATGGATTCCTTTACAATTTGTCGTGTTTTACGTATAATATCTCACTTCAACTTCACAAACCCCTCAGGAGGCCGTTACTACAAGTTTTATTAAGTTATTGAGGCTAAGAAAAGTGACTTGCTCTTTTTCTCACAGATATTAAGTGTAAGAGGTTGTGAACCTAGATCTGTATTACAAACTGTAAAGATAGCTCTTTGTCCACCATATTGTACTGCCTAGAAAGAAGCCACATTACAGCCCATAGACTATAGCACCTCCCAGTGAGCCACACTTACTCCAAAACTTGTATGGTCTCATTCCATTGCAGGCAGTGGGTAGTCCTCCTAACCTCTTCCTTCCTCCCTCTTTCCATCTATCCTATTTGAGCTGTCAGTCAGCATTGGACGAAGCAGCAGTGGTTTCAGTCAGCTGATAGAATAATCATGATAGCTAGCATTTATAGAGTGCTTTATGGCTTGTCAGGTATTTTGCAAATATCTCATTTTATCCTCACAACATCCCTGGGAGGGAAGGGTCTATTTTATCCCCATTTTACAGATCAGGAAACTGAGGTAGATAGTGGTTAAGTGACTTCCCTAGGGTCATAGATTAGTAATTATCTGAAGTCAGATTTAAATTCATCTCTTCTTGATTCTAGGCCCCTCCTGACATCATCTAGTTGTCATTACTGACTGATCTGATACTGTGTGCCTGCTTGGTCAGCCAGTAAGTAATTAATAGATCATACACAACACTGTAGGACAAGTCCTGTATTATCCACTGACTGTCTGTGAGTTAGGGAGTTGTCTACCCCAAGCATGTGAAGACCACCCCCACCCCCACCCCCAGCCCCAAAGAATAAGATGAGAATAGTTTGTTCCAGTGGCCGCAAAGATGGCCAAAGCCGGCTCTGTGAAGTGTTTAGAGCTTGGTCAGACATTGAAAATGCCAAGGTCATCCACTGCATGCCAGGCCATCAAGGGTAGTCTTGGCTTTTGTCTTGTCACTGGACATCAATGACTCAGGAAGACAGAGAATGAGGCAGATTGCTTTCTGCAGCTCTGCCTTGCTTAAGTCCAGTTCATGCGTAAGTCAAGCCATAACCCATGATGTCACTGGTTCTTTTGAAAAATGAAACAATAGAAGAAAGTCAGAGAAGCAGTCTGAACCCAGTCATACTATGTGCTGGGTGCTGTGCTGGGCGGGGGGATACTAACACAAAGAATGAAGCAATCCCTAGTCATAGAGAACGTGCTGTTCCTGTGGATATGTCAGCCACCCTGAAATTCTCAGAAAACTGCCTGTCTTCTGTCATAACCAGGGAAATAGCAAAAAATGTTTCCATCTGGGGCCTGGGGAGGCTGAAATGGGAGTGATGCCCCTAAATACTCTATTGTTGTCATAGCCCTGAATTGGTGACTTTTTAAATATTATGTTCAATACAGCAAATACTTATTAAGTAACTACCCTGTGCAGATACCATACTGGGAGGGAGGGGCAAAATTTAGAAAAGATGTAGTCTCTGCCCTAATGCAACTTACAATCTAATGCAGTCTTACAGAGATGATGCATATACAGAGAACATTTAAAACCTACACTATTTTGTTATCAGTAAATCAGAGAGAAGCAAGAAAAGTGACATATAAGGTCCAAGAAGAAAAGTAGCATTGGCAATTTTATTATAGCACTCACTCTCTGAAATAAGCACACTACCTTCTTTGGATATTTGTTTTGTGTTCATGTGTTATTTCCTCGGGGCACGTAGGTGGTGCAGAGGATAGGCCTGAAGTCAGGAAGACTCCTCTTTCTGAATTCAAATCCAGCCTCAAACACTTACCAGCTGAGTGTCCCTGGGCAAGTGATGTAACCTTGTTTGCCTCAGTTTCCTCATCTGTAAAATGAGTTGGAGAGGGAAATAAATGGCAAACCACTCCAGTATCTTTGCCAAGAAAACCCCAAATGGGGCAGATTTGACTGAAAAGATTGAACAATAACTTATCCTCCCTAACCGAATTGTAGGCTTCTTAAAGGAAGAGACCATCTGCTTTTAAGATCTCTTAGGGGCACCAAGTTCAATATGGAGCAGATGCCCAAGAAATAGATTTGAATGAATGAGTGAGTAAGGATGGTGAACAAAGGGGCTGAAGATACCAGTTTGTAAGCACCATCTCTGTCCCTAACTAGAGGTAGAGCCTTGTGTCTGGAAACTTTATGGCAAAGAGACGCAGACTCCCACAAACCATCCTTCTGCCAGTGATGAGCAAGCGATCCCACACAGTCTAGTCACAGCTGTGTTTTTGCCTTTGGATGTAATTCAATTTGGGACAAGAGAAAGAAATGTATAGCACAGAAGTAAAAGATTTAGGGTTTTCTTCTCTTTTTTGAGATGATTGTTGTACTAATCCATCAATAGCAAGGCTAAGAGTTAGTGGTGTGTAGAGGAAGGGATGTTCATGGAAGACTTTATATAATAATCTCGGAAGCCTTCTAGCCTAACCTTTGCATTTTATAGTTGAGACCTAGGGAGGTGAAGTGACTTGCCCAAGGTCATGTAGGAAGAAAGTGCCAGAGGCAGAATTTGAACTCAAGTTCTCTGACTCCAGGTAGGGTTCTTTTCATTGGAAGCTTTCAAGTTTTATTGTAACATAAACTGCTGTTGTTCTGATTCTGCAGTACATTGTACAAGTTGCTGAGGGCAGGCACAAAAATAACTAAGACATAATCCCTTCCCCGCAGGCCTCTTACAGTCTAAAAAAGGAAAATAAGTTATGTGAACTGGGCCTAAAATGATGGACCAGAATCCATGGAGAACCAGAGAACATCAGTGACTTTTGCATGCCTTGTGACCTGTGTTGTGACCTGGCACAAGGGGTTATTGCTGCCCTATCATTTCAATGGGGGATCAAGAGCCAGAAATAACCTTAGAGGTCACTAGTCTAATTCCCACATTTGACCAAATAGGACCCTGAGCCCCCAGAGAGGGGAACAGAGTAGCCTAAAGTCACCCAGCTGAAAAGTAAGAAGTCATTGCCTATGTCCAAGCATGAAGCGGAGTTTCCAAGGGTTAATAGGTGAAGTACTAGAGCAGTATGTTCTGGAAGAATCTGGTGCAAGAATTAATAGCTTCCATTCTGGGTCTCTAGGTGAGAGCCAGCGCTGCATGTGAATGCCTGAAAGCTGTGTTTCTGGGGCAGAGGTAACAGATTGCAGGGAATTAGAATCTCTGTCCTAAAAGGGACAAAAGAGTATTCAGCTAATAATAGAGGAAAGCATGAACTTCTTCCAGTGTTGCTTTGTTGATTACGGCTGTGTGTATTTGAATGAATGAAGCATTTATTAAATACTTACTATGTGCAAAGCACTGTTAACTTATGTTTTGATAATGAAGCCAAAGTATAGCTCGTAAGAGAAAAAATAAGAGCTGGGGAGGTTAGCTTTTATCTCCTCTTCTCATTCTGTGTCTTGTTTGATTTCCTTTGAACAAAAAGCAATATATGAAGCCAATCACAATTGTGATGGAAAGAGGAGTCAAGAGACATGGTGGAAAGTGTCGGGTTTGGAGTTAGACAACCTGGTTTTGAGTCTCTTGTAATCTGTGTGGTGCCGTGGCTAAAGGATTGGGCCTGAAGATACGAAGACCTCGGTTCAAATCTGGCCTCAGACGCTTACCAGTTGTGTGACTTAGGGGAAGTCATTTAACCCCTGCCTCAGCTTCCTCATCTATGAAATGGGTATAAAAATAGTACTTACCTCCCAGGGTTATTTTGAAGATCATATGATATAATAATTAATTGTGAAGCATTTAGCACAGTGTTTGACAAAGAGTGAACACTAGATAAATGTTGATAGTCATTATTTGGGAAGTTGCTATATTTCTCTGCCTCTAGTTTTTCATCTGCAAAATAACATGGTTGAACCAGATAGCATCCTAAGGCTCCTTTCCACTCTGCAACTCTGCTTTTATAATGCTGTTCCATGTTTCAGCTTGGGCAAATCACTTCCACGCTTTGGGCCATTTGTAAAATGAGAGGGGTAGGACTGGATGTCCTCTGAGGTCCTGTCTAGCCCTAACATTCTGTGTTCTGAGGTTCCCTAATATTCTGGGGTGAATTGATGTAGGTAGAGATGTTTGCCCTTGCACTATTCGAAGCCAATTATTTTACCTTCTGATTCCTTGTGTCTCCTTTGTTTAGTTTTTCTCTCTCTCTCTCTCTCTCTCTCTCTCTCTCTCTCTCTCTCTCTCTGTCTCTGTGTCTGTCTGTCTCTGTCTGTCTGTCTCTGTCTCTCTCTCTGTCTCTGTCTGTCTGTCTGTCTCTCTTTCTTCCCCTCCCTCCTCCCCTCTCCCACTCATTTCGCACTTACCTTATTGCTGTCTGTGTGATGGTGTCTCTGCAATCTTTCCTATTCCTTATAATCTTTGGGGGAAGGGGGAAGGGGAAGGTGTAGATGATTGCATCAAATAACCGTCATTTGGGGATGCTTTCCAAAGTACTTTCCCCACCACAGCGTCTTGACATAGATGGTGTTGAGGACCATTGTGCCCATTTTACAAATGAAGAAACTCAGAGACTTGTCAAAGGTCACATAGGTAGTATATAATGGTGCCATGACTTGCACCCAAGCTCAGCATTCTTTCCATCTCACCATTTTGCCTCAACTTAGTAGAAACTGTTGCTCAAAACAAAATAAGTAAAAAATGTGTGACATATGAGAGGGAGAAATTGTCTGAATAAAATATCGAAGGATGGACTTCATTGCAGCTCTTTTTACAGCTTTGAGGCCTCCTTTTCTTTTCTGATTATTTCCTTCTTAGTTACATTCTGATTAGTTGAGGTTGCCAGATTATTGGTCTGTAGAAAGTGAGATGTTGTTATCTTTGATTAAGGGAGGCTTCCTCCAGCAAGGGGGAAGGACTGGCTTTGATCATGAAATATAAGAAAGCAAGAAGAAGGCAGGAAATGAGGCAAATATTTTGAAATTATCCTTCCATATAATGCCATGTAACTTTAAAACTGCTTCCACAGCCTCTATATCATTGAAACCAGAAGGGAAAGAGAAAATCCTGCTAAATAAAGGCTCTAGGATGGGTGGGGAGTAGGAAGTCAAAAGCAGTGTCCGCTGAGGCAAAGTGGGTTGACTTGAGAATAAAATGAAGAGGTAACAATTTTTTTAAATTATTATTTTTTCAATTAACAAGCATCCCCTCCTCTTTTTTTCTTTACTCCTTTCATGGCAAATAAAAGCAGTAAGACTACTGTAAAAGACATAGTCAAGCAAACTACATTTCTACATTTGTCTTATCTGACAATGTGTCTAGAGGTAGAGATTTTGCCTCCAGTCTAAAGACCAAAGTGATTTTTGATGAAAACATATGGATGACTTACTCCTTTTGTTGTTCCTTTTAAATTTTTATTGATGTTTTGTTTTTATATCCTAGATATTTATGAATTACTACTTATATGACATCAGGAAGTATAGTTTCTTTTTTGAAGCCTCAGGTTTTTTTAATTTAATTTTTTAAAAATTCATTTTTAAATTTTGAGTTCCAAATTCTCTCCCTCCCTCCAACTCCTCCCCCACCCATTAAGATGAAAGTGATATGATAGCCATTATACATGTTAAGTCTAGATGAGTTACTCCTAGACTTTGAAGTAGAGCCATAGGTGGGGCACAGTCAATTTTTGTGAAAGCAAGGAAACAGATTCAAAGACTTGAGTGAAAGCGATTTGTTTAAGGTCACACCACTACATTAGTGGCATATACCACCTTCTTCAAAATGTTCCTAGAGCACCTTGACTCTCCTTTGCTCCTATTACATAACAAACTTATCTGTACGTATGCCTTGTGCACAAACCTTCTCTGCAGTCTCTAAGCTCCTAAAGGCAGGGGTCATGCCACTTTAAAACAAAACAAAACAAGAATCTTTGTATCATGCCTTGCACACAGTAGGTAATGAAATATTAGTTGAATGAATGACACACTGTCAGAAGTTTAGGAGCCACTTTCCTTAAGCAGGACTTTGGGCAGTGTGTTTCATGCTGGTTCTGGTTAAAGGGCCTCTTCCATCAGTGTAGTGCTTGACCATTTTGGCCTAAACACCCATATTCCTTCATTATCCACGTTCAAAGAAGCGAAGGATCATTTTCTTGAATCAGCAAATTCTCTTTTGAATAGGAAACCCAACACTTCCATTGAAGTGTGTCTATGTGGCCCATTGTTTTGGGACATCTAGATGTGGACCTCCCCTAAGCCACGCATTGTTGTCTGTTCTCCCTGTACAAGATGAATAAATGCTGAGTGACCATTGAAAGCACAAATCACTTGACGTGAAAAGAATTCAATTCAACAAATATTAACGAGTGTCTATTGTGTGGAAAACACTTTACTCTGTGCAGGGAATACAGAGATTGAAGGAAGGCATGGAAGGGAGAAGATGTGAGCTCAGATAACTAGTACAAACTAAAATATGAACACAAAGAGAAAGTTCAAACAAGGAGTTCTGGGAAATATAAAGGGTGAGAGCATGCCTTCAGCTGGGATTATACTAATAATTACTGAATAAAGTATTGCTATTGTTATTATTATGGTTAGCAATTAAATAAACATATTATGTGCCAGACACTGTACTAAAAGCTTTACCATCGTTATCTCATTTTGTCCTCCCAACAATCCTGTGAGGTAGGCGCTATTGTTATTATCCCCATTTTACAGATGTGGAAACTGAGGCAATCAGGGTTAAGTGACTTGACCAGGGTCACACAGCTAGTAGGTATTTGAGGTCAAATTTGAACTCAGGTCTTTCTGACTGTAGACCCAGCAAGTTAATCTACTTTGCCATCTAACTGGGATAGGAGTAGGTTGAAAACAGTGAAAATAAAGAAGTGTCATTCTAAAGGGAGCACCTGAAGTCTTTTGAAGGAAGGGAAGGATTTTCAGTAAGTTCAGACGTGGAAGGGGCTCTTTCTATGTGCTGTATAGAGGCAGGGAAAATATAGAACAGGAAAGGGGACTTGCCCAGATTGACCTTCACAGTTAGTAAATGTCTGAGACTGAATTTAAATTCATGTCTTCCTGACTCCAGGCCTGTCACTCTAACCACTACGCCACCTAGCTGCCCAGTTAATAACCATATTGGAGGAGAAGGAGGGAAAGGGGAGAGGGAGAGAGAGAGAAGGGGAGAGGCGGGGGGAGAGAGAGAGAGAGAGAGAGAGAGAGAACAAGAAGAAGAAGGAGGGGGAGGAGGAAGAGGAGGAAAGATGGAAAGGGGGAAACTGAGACACACACATATAATACGTTTTATTCACTTCTAAGAATTTCCATCACAAATCATGTCTCCTAAAAAAACAACAAATCATGTCTGCTGCGTCCATGACTGCTTACAAATCTGCGCAGAGTATCAAGTTAAATATAATCAAGTCTTTCCTGTTTATGGAAGCTTAATTATTAAAATTTTGATTTGATTCCACATTAAACTTTCCCTGATACTCTCTAATTGAACAAATGGACTGAATGGAATCACATCAATATGGTTTGATAAGGACTGTTTCCCAGAGTGCAATTGTACTTGCGTTAGAAGAAAATTAAACACATTGGTTTCCCTGAAGCTGCTTAATTTAAATCTGGTATTTGAACCAAGTTTTGTGGTGACAGCTAGTTTGGAATGTGCAGTATGCATTGGATATATGAATGGAAGCCTGAAGAGAGATTATGGCTGGATATATACACCAAGAATTGATCTTTGTAGGGTTGATCATTGGAATCAAAGGAACTGATAAGGGCAACCAAGAAAGAGTATTGAGAGAGAGAGAAGGAAAGAGCACCCATACTTCCACCTTGATAGAGACCCATGATTAAGGTGGAGCCCTAGAAGAAAAGATCATGTAGGGAGGAGAGCCAAAAGAAAACAGCATCTGAACAAGTCAGAAAGGAAAGAGTAGTCAAGAGGATAGGGTAGCAAGCAGTGTGAATTGCTATAGAGATGTTAAGAAGGATGAAGACTGGGCAAAGATGGTCATATTTGGCACTTAAGAAACCATTGGTAATTTTGGATGGAATAGTTCCAATCATATTGTAAGGGACTGAGAAATGAGTGATAGTAGAGGAGGCAAGGAGCATAGACAGCTCCCCCCACCCCCAGAAGTTTATCTAGAAAAGAAAAGAGAGATAGTATAATGTAGCTGGGGAGAATGGTAGGGTCAAATAAGGTTTCTTTGTTTTTCAAAGGACAGGCAATGAGTAATATTGTAGGGAATGATCCGGGCCATCAAGAGATGAAAGATTAGAAATTGAGCAGATGATTATGAAAGTCAGTATATTGGAGAAGGTGAGAGGAGATAAGATCACAGGTGCAAAAAGAAGCATTGACCTTGGGCAAGGAAAATAAGAACATCATTATCAGAAGGTGGAGTAGAAAAGACTCATCTCATCTTGTCAGTGTCCTTTTCAAAATGTGGTTCTCAGAACTGGGCAGAATTGTCCTGTTGTCTTATTATCAGGAGTGTCACTTCCTCATTCTGGATCTTCGACTCCTGCCATATTTCTGTGGTCCACTGTTGAGGCCACAAAGCATTCACTGTGTGGTTTTTCTGACTCTTCCCCAAGCCCCTGCCTGATTTAAATAAGCAGTAAATGGTTCCCATGTTGAAGGATCCAACTGAACATATTAAATGAAAATCAACTGTCCTTTTTGCTCATTAGTCAGTTACTCTGATTAAGCACCTTTGGTGTGTTAGACACTCTTGGGAGAATCAAAATAAAGCGTTTTGTTCCTTGTTCTTAAGAAAAACACCTTATATTAAAGCTTCATGCTTTTTAATAATGACAAATAGTCACTTAAAGAATAATTTTCATCTGCTACTATGTGGAAGGACATGTGTGTCTGTGTGGGTACATCGAGCAGAAGTCTAAGGCTAAGCAAGGTCCCTGTAATCAAGAGCTGGATAGTACATTTGAGCAGATATCATATGTTCTATTAAACTTTCCCTGATATACTTTATATCTAGTAAAGAGTAAACCAATTTGGAGGTATAGTGGAGAGAGTTGTATTTGGAGTCAGGATGACCTGAGTTAGAATCTCAGGCTCTTAGTAGCTGTATGACCCTGGACAAGTCATTAACTTCTGTCCCAGTTTTCTCATTTGTAAAACATGAATAATAATGGTATCTCCCTTTTAGGATTATTGGAAAGATAAAATGATATTTATATTTAATATTTATAAAGTTTATTATAATTATATATTTATTATATTACATTACATTATAAAATTTATAAAATATATATTTATAAAGCTCACTGCAAACCTTAAAGCACTATGTAAATCTTAATTGTTATTGTAATTATCATTATTCTCCACCTGTCGACCCCCATAACTTTTTTCAATTTTTTGTTGTAGCATTTGTTTTAACATTTTGGTTTGTTTTCTTCTTCTATGTGCAAATGCCCTATCTCTCCTATGAGATCAGCTTATTGAGGGTACAAGGTGGGTCTCCTTCACATTCGTATAAGATGTCTGAGGATGCTCATTTGTTATAATAATTGGTGCATGGGCTTAATCTTCCCTACCTGACAAACTCCGTAAGAGACAGAGCTCCATTTATCTGCCTTTATGTAGCTCAGCACCTAGCAGAGTACTCCAAACATTGTCGGTACTTAGTGGGTGACTGCTGAATTGAATTGAGTCTTCTGATTTTGTTTCCTCCAAGACACTAGTACCGGCTCAGGCATATTGTATGTGTTTAATAAATATTTGGGGGCATAGAAGAATGACTCAGTGTAATAGCTCTTCTGGGAAAGTAAGTGTTTTAATGAATACAAGAAACCACCCACTTTTTGCTTCCTGTATCTAATTTGTAAAATGTGTTGTAGAATTGTAGACCCTTGGACAGAAGGGATTATATGAGATGGATGTCATGATTTTTATCCAACTCAAATCCTGTCTACAATGTTCCCAACAAATAGTCATCCAACCCTCGTTTAAACATTTTCCAGTGGAGAATTGTCTGTCCTGTAGTGTTTCCCATTCCATTTTGATACAGCCTTAATAATTAGAAAGTTTTTTCTTTCATTAAAGTGACACTTTGATCACATCAGGTTAGATATTCTTTCCCATTTTTACATTTACGTTTTTACATTTACAAATGACAGAGACTCATGTCTGTCTCATGTCCGTCTGCTGTAGGATTCTTGTTCAGGTCTTATCAAGGGGGTCTTTCTCTAGACCTTTTGAGATTGCATAGCAACCAATGGAGCGCAACAGCCCATCCACTGGGATTTTCTCACTTTGGCTACATGACAGGTTGACCTTTTCTGGTAATCAATCAATAAGCATTTATTAAGCAACCAGTATGTGCCAGGCTCTGTGATATGTGCTGGAGATTTAAAGACAAAAAAAGAAACACTCCCTGTCCTCAAGGAACTTTCATTCTATTAAGGGAGGCAAACACATTTATTACTACTACTACTACTACTACTACTACTACTACTATTACCACCACCACTACCATCACTACTACTACTGCATCTTTTTCTTCTCTGAGATTTGCAAAGCACTTTATAAATATCTCAGTTGATCATATATATGGGTATAAGCACATATTTTTATATATACACAGCTATGTATATTAATTTACATACTATATTAATCTGTGAGCTAAGAGAATTAGATGGATTCAGAATCTGGTTGAATTGTCAGACCCAAGGAGCGATGAGTATTGTTCCATGTCAGTGTGGCAGGAGGACACCAGTGGGGTCAATGCTCTAGGCATCTCTGCTTAGTCCTGTGCCATTTAACATTTTTATGCATGACTTGGATAAAAACATAGATGGAATGGTTCATCAGATCTTCAGGTGACACAGGAAGGATAATAAACACACTGGATCCCAAAATCAAGATCCAAAAGGATTTGGCTAGGTTAGCACATTGAGCTGGTTATAAGATGAAATGCAGTGATAACAAATGTAAAGTCACACAGCTGAAAAAAATCAACTTCAAAAGTACAAGGTAGGAGAGGTAAGGATAGCCAGCAGTTTCAAAAAATTCTGAGGAATTTAGTGAACTGCAGGCTCCACATGAATCATCAGTGTGATGTCAGCAAAAAAAATATCCCCCAAAGCCCAAGCAAATGAAAAAACTTGAAGGAACTGGGAATGTATAGCCTAGGAAAGTGAAGACTTGGGGTGGAGTTGGGGGTCAAGGAAGAAAGGGAATGGAAATGATAATCCTCAAACACTTGAAAACAGCCATCATGGGGAAAGAGTGATTACAATTTGTTCTCTTTGGCTCCTTAGAGTGGAACCTGCACAAGGCAAATTTGGGCTTGCTGTCAGGAAAAACCTTTGGAACAATCAGAGCCATCCCAAACAATGATGTGCTATCCTGAGAGGCACCGAGTTTCCCCTAATGGGGGGTGTCCCAGCAGAGTCTAGATAACAACTTGTCATTATATATAGTGATGATTCCTTTTGAGTATGGGTTGTACCAGGCGCCTACTGAAATAATGTGTGATTATATATATAATTTTGAGCTGTTCTATGACTCATAACCACATCGCATCACTGGAAGATGATATTGAAAAGATATGGCTTTGTTTCAGACAGAATCCAGAGCTCATTAAAAGCACTGCTCAAGTTTCCCAAAGGCATTCCAGCATACTCTGTTCAATACTGGACCTGTTTCATTGCCCATCCCCATGAATTGTTCAAGATATGTTTACTGATGGATCAGCTTTATTGTTTAACCACTTAACTGTGTATCATAGTAAGAGCGTTCTTCAGTCGCTTGACTTTCCTGGAGTGGTTAGGTGGCACAAAGTTTTAAAGTGAGTACAGATCCTATGTAAGCAGAACAACGCTATTCTGGGCTTTTGTTCAATCAAAACTACATCATCTATGAGCAAGAGCATATGGAAGATTTTCTCTTTCATTTAGACTTAAGCATTGGACATCTTCCATGACAGTAGCAATTACTTCTGATGGGCATATCTCTTCTTTTTAATGATCTCTTAACTAGATGACTAGATTGTGTTGGAATGGTATTGTCTGTATTGTTAAATAATCATAATAGTGCTTTGAGGTTTGCAGACCTTACCACATATGTTAGCTCATTTAATCCTGCCATCAATAATCATAGTAATGCTTTGAGGTTTTTTAGTGTATCTCATTTGATCCTCTCATTAACCCTGTGAAGCAGGTACTATTGTTATTCCAATTTTATAATTGATGAAACTGAAGCAGACAGAAGTTAAGAGACTTGCCCAGGGTCACTTAGCTAGTAAATATCTGCAACAGAACTTGTGCTTGGGTCTTCCTGACTCTAAGCCCCACACTTTATCCACTGTGCCACTTAGCTCCCTCTGTATCTGTCAAGGAGTCTTATGTGATTTTAATCTATATTTACACTGACCCCAAATCCACCTTCTTATGTCATTGGTCATGGTACTATCAGAGTCAAGATTTTAAAAGATCTTGACAGGCTAGAATATTAGGTCAAATTTAATAAGATAAAATTTAATAGGGGAAAGTATAAAATCTGACACTTGTTTTAAAAAATCAACTCCATAAGTACAAGATGGGGAGAGGCATGGTTAGACAGCTGTTCCTCTGAAAAAAAAGTCTGGGATATTATTGGCCTGAATGCTCAGTATGATTCGGCAGTATAATATGGCAGCCAAGAAAGAAACTTAGTTCAAATTTAGGCTATAAAAACTAAGGTTTGGTGCAAGGAGAAATTTTAAAAAAATAATCAAAGCTTTCTAAAAGTGGTATATACTCCCTCAGGAGGTAGAAAATTCTACATCATTAGATGTTCAGCAAAGGCTGGATGGCCCCTTGACAGAAATGTTGTACAGCCATGATTTTCAAACATTTTGAATCCAGTTTTCTTTTTTATGTTCTTAAAAAATGATTGAAGACCTCAAAAATCTATGTGGGTTATATCTACCTATATTTACTGTAATTTCTTGGTATTACTACAACTATAGTTTTGATCCCAAGGGCCCCCTGAAAAGGTCTTGGGGAACCTTAGCGTCCACTTGGCAATACTTTGAGAACCATTGCTGCGGAGAGAAGTCTTTTTCAAGTATAAATTGGATTATATGGCGTCAGAGTCAACTGTGAACTACCGTGATCTAGGGGAATATAGTGCTCCTTCAGATAGGTAGAAAGGATGATCTCCTCCTCTCCCCCTCCCTCTCCCCACCAACTTCTTCAACATTCAAGGCTAAACATTATTTGTTTCTTCAGCTGATCCTCTTAAGAGCATAGGATTTAGAGCTAGAAGGGACTGCAGAGATCATCTAGCCCAATCCCTTATGTTACAGAGAAGGAAACTGCGGCTTAAGAACATGAAATGACTCGTTTGAAGTTCCCTGGATAGAGAATAACACAACAACTGAAAAGCCAGGGCTTGTGACTTGGGATTTGGCACTATTTCTAGTCCAATCTTCTGTGGCTTTCTTTCAGGTCCCCTCCCCATCCTCCTAGTATCCTTTGGAAAGTTGTAATTATGGAAAAAAGCATATGTTATACAGTATCATGCTTCTATGCTTGAGTTCAAGGTCAAGTTAGCCAAAGCCCAGCCTAGTTTGGAAACATCTTTCTCCTTCCTTCCTCTGTTTCCCTTATCCCCCTGTTTAGGAAAATGTTCATTGTTTTAAAAAAGCTAAAATTACCTTCAGACCATGCTTGTCATTTTAGACTTGGTTCAGAGCTGAGTAAGGCATTACTATTAAAGAAGCCAGAAGCTGCCTGTCTCTGACAACAAATCAATAAAAAAAAAAAAGGTACAATACAAATTGGTGTACTGAGGCAGACTCTCTTCTCAGGCTAACAGTAATTGCACAAGACCTATTATTATTTCCTGAGAGTAAAAACAAACAAATAAAAGGCAAATACCTCTATTTAATGATTTCTTTTACTTGTTAGAAACTTACGCTCATAAGAGTTGAAGGGACAGGAATATTAAGGAGAAAGGCCTGGGGCTTAGGACCCAGGATCTCAAATGTCAGCCCAGCCAGCAATTCACTATAATTACCTCAAATAACTACAAACTCCTTGAGGTCAGACATTGGTTTCTCTTGTGTCTAGCTCCTTGCCTTGCATTTATTAGGTACCCAAGACATGTTGTTAATGGAATTGATAATCTCCAAGGCATTTTTCAACTCTTGAGATTCTGTGATTACCATAGACAGGTAAAGTCAACTTGCCCAATGGAATTCAGCATGGAAGTTTCAGGGAAGTCAATTTCATCTTGATATAAGGCCAAAAAAATCCTACCAGTTAGATTTGTACACAAATAGAACAGGCTGTCCCCGAACACTGGGAATTCCCAACACTGGAAATCTTTAGTCAGAGGATTCTGCTAAATAGTTCTTCCTATTCTATACTTTTTAAAGTCATTCCCTTCTTTTAGCCTCAATTTCCTTTGTTACAATGAGGGGATTTTATTTTAAGTTAGATTTAATAGAGAAGTAGTAGTTTTATAGTAGAAAGGCAATGAGTTTGCTGTACATGAAGAAATAACAAGAGCCTTTTCTTTTCCTACAAGAAATTAAAATACACTACTAGAATCTGGATGTAGTTAAGGGAGAATAGTTATTGCCGAGCAGGATGAGGATCTTAGTATATTGTTGGAATTAATGATATTTTAGGCTTTTTTTCATCTTCTTTTAATTTATGAGGAAGTGTAGCATAGATAAGTTAAGTGAGCAAGCATTTATCAAATACCTACTATGTGCCAGAACTATACATTAGGGATAGAAATAAAGGCAAAAACCATCCTGCTCTCAAGGAGTTAACAATTAAGTTAGGGAGACAACATGCAAACTGTGTATAAAGAAGACAAAAAAAGGATACAATTGAAGGTAATGCCAAGAGGGAGGCATTAGCATGATGATGGACTGGAAGGGCTTCCTGAAGAAGGCTGGGTTTTAGCTGAGACTTGAAAGAAGCCAGGGTAACCAGGAGACAGAGAGAAGGAGGGAGAGTATTTCAGGAAAGGGAGACAGCCAGCCCCTGAAAATCCCCAGAGTCGGGAGATGGAGTGCCTTTTGGGAGGAATAACCAGGAAGACCAGTGTCATTCTATTTCACTGGATCATTGAACACATGGGGGTAAGGGAGAAGAAGACTGGAAGATGGGAAGGGATCAGGTTATGAATGACAAAAAACTAAAGAGAATTTTCTGTTTGATCCTGGAAATAATAGGGATCCATTGGAGTTTAGAATCATAAGTTTCGTTTCAGGAGAGACAGTTCTGACATTTATTAATTGTGTGCTTCTCAGTGTATCACTTTTTAACCAGTCCAAGCCTCTTCCGTTTTCTCTTCTGTAAAATGGAAATTTTACTACCTATATCACTAGATTAAAGTGAGAAAAGTACTTTGCAAACCTCAAAACACTATGAAATGAGTCATTTTATTTCTATGTTGTGACTCATTGAGAATGAGACCACTCTCAAGTAAAATCACACTCAACCTTAATGATGGTACCAGGGAAGAGTAGTCTGGAACAACATAGTATCTTTGAAAGAACAATGGTTGATTCAGCATTTCTGTGTTGGAATTGTAGCTAACAGTATAACCACTGGCAAATCATGTTTGGGCCTTGGGCTTTTCCTCTGAAAAAATGGGCATAGTGATACATATATTACCACTGTCATAGGAATGTTATGAGGAAAACCCTTTCATGCCAAGCATTGTGCTAGGTGTTGCAGATACAAAGCAAGGTCAAAGTCAGAGATCTAACATATCAGTTCAGAGTTGTGGTAAGGAAAGTCTTAGGATTGTAAACCTTTAAAGTGCTCTAGAAATATGCTGCTGTTTGCTAAGTGACTTTGTTCAGGATTACCAGGTGAGTTCCCAGACCAGCCAGGTTTACAGCCAGTCGAATGCAATGGAGTAGTAGAGGAATTGGAGTTAGGAGGCCAAGGTTTTGGCCCAGCCTCAGTCATTAGCTGTAGACCAAGACTGCTTATCCTCTCTGCAAATTGAAAGATTTAGACTAGCTGCTGGCTAAGCCCCTAGGCTACATGCAAACATTTTGTACTAATGGAGCCACGGAAATACCACCAACATCCTCCTCAGTGACTATGTGGGGTGAATTTTAAGTGATTATTGTGTCATGCTGGGCTGGCCTGAAGTTGACTGACAGATTGATAGGTTCATGGTGATATGGCAACACTGAACAGGTGCTCTGCCTTCCCTTCACTCTTTCAGTACAAGGTCACTGGCAGCAGCCTATGGATGAAGAGTACGGTAGTCCTTTGTGGAAACACTGACTACTCAGGAATCCTCAGACTGAGTTTAATTGTGGTGTAATGAAAAGAATAAGAGATCTGAACTCAGAGCAAATTCTGCCTTGGTTATTTTTAAGCCACATGGCATCAAACAACTTATTTCCCTCTACTCTAGACCTCAGTTTCTTCATCGCTCTCCTCCCTCTCTCCTCTTTCTTTCCCTCCCTCCCTTTCTTCTCTCCCTCCCTCCTCTTCCCTTCTCTTCACCTCTCCTCACTTCTCTTCTCGCTCTCTATTCCTTCCTCCTCCTCTTCCTTTTCCTTTTTTTCTTCTTCTTTCCCTTCTTGTTCTTCTTCTCCTTCTTCTTCTTGTTCTTCTTCTCCTTTTTTTTCTTCTCCTCCTCCTCCTTCTTCTCCTTCTGCTTCTTGTTCTTTTCTCTCCCTCCATTTCTCTCCATCCCTCCCCCCTTTCCAGATCATATAATCCTATGTCACTAACTCATAAATAACTAGAGCAATAGACAGGAGATCTTTCATCTGGGGCCCAGGTCACTATAGGATAGCACCCCCAAGTGCCTTGGTGTGATTATGGTTTTGCTAAGGTTCCTTTCAGCCCTAATACTTTGTTCCTAGGGACACTTGGTTTACATTTAACCCATCCTTGTAAAATGGATTCTCCAGCTTAGCTAGAATGCTGCAGTTATGGTTTCTATTTATGCCTCTGGCTGCTCCCAACTTTGGCATCCCTGGCTCCATGCTTGCCTGTGACCTACTGACCTGGACTCTTCCCTTCTACTTTTTCCAGAGGTGACTTGGATCACCAGTTATTCCAATACTAGCCCACTGGAGTATTCTTCCCCCCTTCCACCTAAGAACATTTTCTGTGAATTCAAATCAACAAGCATTTTGTTCTTTCCTTTTTGTGTGCCTGATATGCCTGGTATAACAATATGCTGCCATTAGAGATAGAAAGAATCTTAATACATAATAGTTCATCTTTATATCGCACTTTAAAGTTAGCAAAGTCCCTTCCTCATCACAATTCAATGGACTAGGCAATGAATCTTTTATTAAATTCATTTTCTGGAGAAGGAAACTGAGGCACAATAGTTGTTAAGTGGCTTGCCCATTGAGTGTCAGAGCCAGGACTAGAATCCAAGTCTTCTGAACCTGAGAAGACCATTCCTTCCATAACACCCTGCTGACTCTTTAACACTTTGCATTCTATGTTCAGCAGTCATTTTTGGCTCTCAAATTTTATGAGTTCATAAGTGTTTCCTTTGTCCTTGGAGCACAGAGTGGATAAATGTGTCTGGAATGAAGGAAAGAATGCTGCCATGCTTTATGCAGTTTCTTTTGTGTCATTAGGAGTTTGAAAGTATAAACTTGTATGTTTAAACTTGTGTGTGTAAACTGTCTCAAACAATGTCAAAAAACAATTGTTTCTAGTGACTTCCCTATAAAATCTGTAGTAAGTGGTGCATTCTGTTTGCTTCCCAAAAGACTGCCAGCTACGAACCCAATAATTAGAGTGTCCCCCTTCAAGTCCTTTCCCTGATTAGTGTGACAAGAGAAACCTCCTCCCTCAATCTGTCTCCAGCTAATTGCTCATCTGTCTTCTGCTGATCTTATTTTTCTGCTTTTAATTCTGAGTCACTTGACAGGCTCCAGATCCCTGTCTCCAAGGATCAGTCATAGGATATTAGAGCTTGAAGAGATCATAGAGATCTCTTAAACCAGCCCCTTCATTTTGCAGATGAGAAATCTGAGACCTAGAAGAGCAAAGTGACTTGCTCAGGGTCACACAGCAATTTAGTCATAAAGCCCAGGCTCAAACTCTTACATCTCAACCGTACTGCCCAGATCTCCTGGGTTAAGCCCAACATTCTCCTAAACTATATTGCCCCTTTGAAATGGTAATGCCATGAAAAGTATTACTTCTGGGAGACCTGGGTTCAAATTCTGCCATAGACAGTTCCTATATGTATCCCTGGAAAAATTCTATAATCCTTCTCAGCTTCAGTTTTCTCATTTGTAACCTGGAGAATGATAACCTCACAGGTTCAAATGAGAGCACATATGTAAAGTGCTTTACCAATTTTAGAATACTATGTAAAGGCTAGTTATTTTTTCTTATTATTATTATTTTGTAAAACACATTGCAAATATCAAAGATCTATGTAAATTTGAAATATCATTATTACTAGAACCTTAGGGCAATTTAAAAAATTGGATTTGGAATTCAAAGACCTAAGGAATATTTTAAAAGACCTGATCTTAGAATTCCAGAAGATTAAAGTCGGAAGGAAACCTAAGGACCAATTAATTCAACTTTTCCATTTTACAGATTAGGAAACTAAGACCTGAACTGAGACCTAAAGCAGAAATGTGACTTAACCAAGGCCATCTACATATTAGTGGCAGATGAGAGAACTCAGGTATCATGTGGTATTTTTTTCTATCCTAGTTTCTCCCCTGAATATCAGGTTTGAATCAACTCATCTAAATGAAGATAACATTAACGGTACCTACATATTCTTAACCCAAGTGTTAGGAGGATGGGTGAAACACACTTGACTTTTCTATCGCAAAGTAGTTTTTTCAAAAACTTCAAACAATTTATGTAGGCCAGTGACTTACAGGTTGCTCTGCATCAGATAATATTTGAGTGAACGCCAAACCAGGTGTGAATGGAGGTGCATATACATAAAACATTGCTGTTCGTCACATCTCGAATCCTTTTCTGTCTCAGTGTATGAATTTAGGCAGTGGTTTATTTCCTTGACAACACACTGTCATGCCCTGGCTGTGAAGACAGAAACACTGGAAAAGAAAACTGAATTTGGAATAAAAGGAGCCCTGGGTCCAAATCCTGATTATTTACCTACTATACATGTGTGACCTTGGGCAGATCAATTCCTCTCTCCAGATCTCAGTTCCTTTATCTGTAAGTTAAGAGGATTACACAAAATACCCTCCTCTAAATCTACCATCCCATGATATTATTTAGTCAGAATAATTGGAAGATGAGTGTGATGGTTGCCGTGGATTCCACTGTTCAACTACTCCCTATACACATAGTGTTTTATATTTGTTTCAGTGTAGTCACCTACATCTTCTCCTTTCCTCTCCTTCTGATTAGCTGTTTGATCTGGGGAGAGTGACTTCTCCTCTTTGGGGTGTTGGTTACATAATCTATGAAATGAAAGAGTTTCACTCAATGGATCAAGAACGGATTTGAATTTCTTTTAGCAATAATAAGTGAATGAGGCTGTATCTATTAGTACTTTGTCTTTCTAAGGTAAAATTGTTTCTAGTCTATAGGAATCGTGTATTGTTTATGTACATGTTATTCTCCTTCATTACAAGTCCCGAGTTCAAATTCTACCTTACATATTTACTAGCTGTGCAACCCTGGGCAAGTATTTGTAAAGCACCTTTGAAACCAGTGCTATGTAAATATTAAAGAGCTAGTAATACATTAGCAATTAATATTACAATGTAAAAGTCTTGAGGGCAAGACGTTTTCTTCCAATTGGACCCCTTCCTCTCAGATGGACTGTTGATGACCAGTGGAAGTGAGACAGATGATTTACAGTCGTGTTGTTCTGATGATGAATTTAACAGTGCATTTAGTTATATTGTGGAAAGAATAGTTAGGAAGTTTGTCTTCTGAGTGAGTTACCAAAGTTTTAGGAAGTGAAGTATGATATGATATAAAAAAACAGGTTTTAGCTTAATAAAAGGAAAATCTTCTTACTAGTTCCTTAAATTTGAGTAGTCTATGGGGGCAAAGAGTTCCCCTGTCTTTGGAAGCTGACTGCTTGCCAGTGATGCTGTGAAAGGGAACTCATACTCTGGGTCCTGATTGGATTAGATCAATCAGCTAGAAATGGAGGCCACTCAGATCATACATAAGGATACCTGTCGGCCCTATATTGACTTAGAAAACCACACATGTTTATAAATTTCTTTTTTATTAATACATCAAGACATAAAAATCAGATAGGAACTACATTTCAGTCTGGTTCAGGCAGCATCTAGGAATGTTGTTGGGTCTCATAAAGCTGGCAGCATCTGATGCCTCTGGACCAGATAACCTTTGAGGTCACTTTTAGATGATTGTAGGGGTTTGTATTCTTGGATTAATTCTTCATTGAATTCTAGGATAAAAGAGAATACATTTAGCATTAGCAGAGACCTCAGAAATCATCTAGTCAGCTTCTTCAATGTACAGATGAGAAGAATGGAGCTCAGAAAATTTAAAAGATTTGCCTGAGACTGATTGATAATGGTAGTGGTAGAGTTGAGCCGGAAGCCCTACTTCTGCCATTAACTCCCTGTATAACTGCGGCACATAAACCCAGGTTTCCTGATTCCAAATCTATTTTTTTCATTGTACTGCATGAAAGTTAGGTCATGGTTGTTTTGACAGGCATCCCCAGCCTCATGGGGCATGACTTACTTATGGACCACCTTTCTAGTGGTTTTCAGGAGCTTCTGTTCCACTTCTCCCCTCTCTAGTCTGTGGAATTTGGATGCAGAAATGGATGGAGTCTCTCTTCCTAGAAACAGAGGTTGAGTGGTATTATTGAAGAAAATTCGCTTTTGTAATAAAAGGACCTGATTTCAGATCCTGGCTCTCTCACTTGCTATGTGACCTTTGAGAAGTCACTTAACCTTAATGGACTGTAGTTTCCTTATCAGTAAAATAAAGTGGTTGTACAAAATGGCTTTTAAAGTTTCATATATATGTGTATATGTATATGTGTATATATCTATTTATATATATGTATCTGTGCAGAAGTTTAGGACAGGAAGTAAAGAGGATTGGTATACTCATCTGAGGTATCAGGAAAATTTATCTAGGCTCATTATCAATGATCATATTGTGTTTAACCAGAGAAATTCCATATTTTTATCTAAATTTCAAGACATTTCCAAGTGTCTGACTCCATCCATTGTCTCCTACGGTATCAGAATGTGGACCCAAAAGACCAGGAGAGTGGAGTATGGAATGGTAGGGACAGAAATATGGTAATATAGAAGACATGCTTAAAGTCATAGGTCTGACAATATGGAGGAAGAGTAGTAGAGCTCCCTTACCTTGGATCAAGTCTGAGAAATTAATTTTTCATGTGTTTGTTATTGGATGTCTTGTATTCATAGCAGTGTACTACAAAAATCAAACCTAGGCAATTGATATTCTTTCTTTCTCAGGAAGGTTCAAAGTAACAAGTTTTGGGGTTTTTTAATGGAAACAGTGACCAAAGATGTTTGCTTATAGAATTAGTACTTTTGCTTGGGAGAAATATAGCATGGCAATAAAAGCCACCATCAGAGATTATAGATTGTCATAATACAACTCACCCCCTACCTCCCCCCATTTTATTTTTTTATTTAGCCCCTCTGTTCAGTGAATAGCTCTTGTGGCAATGTGAAAAGACACATGGGTACACAAGTCCCACATAGCACATTCCAGAATCAGGCTTTTGCTAGAACCTAAAATGACATGTAGCAATGCACTAAGGGACACTGGCATCTTCTGAGACACAAAGAAATGGGCAATTTCCTTGAACTTTGGTAAATGGAAAACACCCCTGACACATTCCCTTAACTACTCAATGCTCCAGAAAATTCTCTATGAATTGCAGGGAAGGTGCCAGTTTGCATTGGGTTAATGCAGAAAGAGGGTCTCATGATGGGTGGAATTTAAGTAGTCAGTAAAGAAGTGAGAAGCACATTGTTGACTGGAATAATATCATGACAAAATTAATGGAAGAAGAAATAAGTACGTTAAGGGATTAGTAAGATCCAAGCAGTGCGGAGCTAGGTGGTGCAGGAAATAGAGCTCTTACCCTGAACTTAAGAGGACCTGCATTCTGACATTCATGGTCTGACACTCACTAGCTTTGTGATCCTGGGCAAGTCATTTAACCCTGTTTGCCTCAGTTCCTCATCCGTAAAACGAACTAGAGACCGAAATGGCAAACCACTCCAGAATCTTTGTCAAGAAAACCCCAAATGGGGTCACAGAGAGTCAGATATGACTGAGCAGGTTCTACAGCAAAAAGATCCAAGCAAATATTTATTAAGTGCCTACTGTGTTCTAAACACTGTGTTAAGAGCTGGGAATACAGACCAAACAACTACAAAGTAATAATCACTGCCTTGGAAGATCTTAAATTCTTTTGGGAGGCACAACACATACATGGAAAAAAATACATGTATGATAGCTGGAAGATGAGAGAGTACTTAGAGGGATCAGGCTTCCCAGAGGAGGTGGTTAATGAACAGAGCTTTGAAGGAAGCTCTGAATTGTAAGAGAAGAAGAAGGAGCATTATCTACGTAATGGGATAGCTGATAAAAAAGACAAAAGGTAGAGTGCCAAATTAGGGGAAGAGCAGGGAGGCCAACCTAACTGGAATATGGAGTGCATGAAGGAGGAGTGCAATAAATCTCAAAGATAACTGAAGTCAAATTATGAAGGACTTTAAATGCTAGGCTAAGGAAGTTGTACTTTATCATAGAAACAATGGGAAGCCCCTGGATATTGAGTAAGAGAATAATATGAATAGATTTGTAATACACACACACACATACACACACACATACACATAATTTTCCTCCAATTACATGTTAAAACAATTTTTTAAAATTTAATTTTTTTAAAGTTTTGAGTTCCAAATTCTATCCCTCCCTTCCTCTTTCTTTTCCCTTCATTCTCCCTCAGATGGTGAGCAATGAGATATAGTTAATACATATGCAATCATGTAAAACATTTCCATATTAGTCATTTTGTACAAGAAGAAAGTGCAAAATAGCATGCTTCTAGATTTGTATTTTAGAAAAGTGATTTTTGGTAGCCCCATGAGATAAGGGAGAGGGGAGAAAGTAGAACTTAGGAATCTAATTGGAATATTATTGCTATATCAGGGTAAAATATGGTGAAAGACTGGATTATGGTGGTGGTTGTGTGAATGGAGAGAACATGGATTGGAGAGATATAGCAGAGGGGAATTTCAGAAGGCTTGGCAACTGATTATCTGTGGATAGAGAAGAGGAAGGAAGAATTCAAGGTGGCTCTGATCAACTTCTGATTTCTAGAAGTTAGAGACATTTAAAAATTTTCCCTGTGGACAAAATTTTTCAGTAATCATGAGTAGGTTCAATATTTTTAATTACCCCTTAATTCAACTGATTAATAAAAAAACATATGTAATGAGTATAAGGTAAAAGGTACAATGTTTGGAGCTGTGGGAGAAAGAATTAAGTGACATGATCTTACCTTTAAATTATTGTAAATTTTATTTTAGATGGTAAAAATAAATGGATAAAAAGGTAGTTATCAAAATAAGAGTTCATATGGTTAAGTGCCAAATGAGTGATATAGACAAGAAAGACTATAGGAGTCAAGTCCAGTTCTACATTTAGGTTGACATGAAATGATGTTGAAGGTGTGTTTGGGCAACAGTTCATATAAAAAAGTTCTGAGCATTTTAATGAACTCATAAGGTCATTAGGAGACACTCATGGAAGCCAAGAAAAAGCTAATTGGATCTTAGGCGAATTAATAAAAGCATAGTATCCATTCAGAATGATGGAGCTGAACACTCTACCTTGATTGGATATCACAATATGTTCAACTCCATTCAGGGCAGCACATTTTGTGGACTTTGACAATCTGGGTATATCTAGTGGAAGACAAAGAACATAGTAAGGAGGTCATATATAAATTCTTTGGATATTTACCCTGGAGAATACGAGACTTATGGGGGGAGGATTGGATAACTACCTTGAAGGATTTAAGGACTGTCAGATGAAGAAATGTTAGACAAGTTCTGCTTGTTCCCAGAAGGTGGAACAAAGGGTGGAAGTTTCAGGAAAGAATATTTTGGTTTCTGTAAAGAAAGTCATTCTAACCATTGAAACAAACCTGGCATGTAATTAGCTACTTTGAAATTTCACGAATTATCCTGTACTGGGAGATCTTTTAGCAAAGGCTGGATGACTAAATGTTGAGGAGATCATAAAGAATATTTGTGTTCTGCTCCTGGCTTGACTAGATTTTTTTCAAGGTCCTTTTCAGCTCCAAGTTGACTATTTTATGAAAGAGTTGTCTAGAAGTAGAATAGACTGCAATATAAAGTAGTGAGCTGCTCTTTACTGAAAGCATTCAAATGAAAGCTTAATAACTGCTTTGGGGAATGTTGTAGAGGGCATTCCTCTTGTCGATGGAATGGTAACTGACATTTGTAAAATGCTTTGTGATTGATTTACAGGACACTTTCCATATGAAATTCCTGGGAGGTAGGTAGGTTGCATAGAGTTGGACTAGATACCCTCTGGGTTCCTGATGTACTTGTCCATTTAGTCATTTTAAGGGGAAATAAATTGAAACCTAGGAATATAATGATGATTATTGCTAAGTACTAAGGAAAATAAATCACATTCCTGTAAATCTTTAAAGGTTGCAAAATACTTTACACTTGGTCATTTGAGTATCAACAAATTGAAGGGGGGAGGATCGACGAGGAAAGGCTTTATTTGAGCCTTAACTCCAAACAATGTCTTTGTGCCTGTTTCCTCATGCTAAAATAAGGAAAGTGAGGATGCTAGAGTGGCAAGCATTGTGAGACTTGGATCAAAGTCTGGTTTATATATGTGTGTGTGTATGTGCATATATACGTATGTGACATATATATACATATACATCAAATATATGTATATTCACATGCAAACATACGTACTTATACACACATTTACATATATAGAGAGAGAAAGAGGAGAGGAGAAAGAGAGACCTTGAGCAAGTCATTATATCTCTCTGGGCCTCAGTTTTCTCAGTCTGTAAAATGAGGATATTAATTGTATTAGCTATTCTCAGAGTCACCAGGTAAGTGGCTTGCAAACTGTAAAGCACTATGTAAATGTGAGATATTTCTATTGTCCCTCTGCTTAAGACCTCTTGGATGACATATCTTGGCATACACAACTTGATCCCAGAGTGCAAAAGATGCTACCAGCAGAGCACAAGTCCCAGCAGGTCCTACTAAGTTGCAAAGCTTTTGAGTTCCAGTGGACTGTCCTGGTCACCTGAAAATCAGCCTAGTTAAGAGTAATAAGTTTCATCCCCAAAAGATTAGCCATCAGGTGATGAGTTTCTTCAATGACAGGGACCTCATAAAGAGAGTCCCCCCACCTGCCTAGGCCTAAAAAAAATTCAGTTGGCATTGATGAATGGGATTTCCACACTGAGAAAACCAAAGCCTTTGCTGTTATAGTATAGTTTAACTTGCTCCTCTGTGTACATGTTGTATGTATTCCCTATTAAAATGAAAGCTCTTTGGGGTAGTCTTTGTATCATCAGTGCCTTCAACTTTTGTAGCTGTTAGTAAATGTTTATTTAATTGAATTGTTGCCCAACGTGGTAGAACTGGGACTCAAATTCAGTTCTTCTGGTTGTAGTAAAGCCTCTAGTTATAATTCTATTGATGTCTATTTATGCTGGACAGTCTTAATCAGAGAAATAATAGCTTATCTGTTATTATTGATATGTGTTGAGGAAGCAAGTAAGTCAGATTATTAAGTATGATGCTCTTTAAATGTTGCCAGACAATTATTTAATGCTGTAATGTCAGTAAGACAGGACTCTCATAGATCAATTCATCCACATTTATAGATGGCAAAGAGATGTGATCGTATTTCCCGAATACATCACTGTAACCATTTAAATATCTCATAAGCCAGTAATAGAAAGCAAATTCCTCTGAGTTTCATATGAGAATCTGGACAATTATTGTTTATCCTATTTCATAGCAAAATGAGGTCATGGTTTCATACTAGCATGCATAATAAAATTGTGTGTGTATATGTGTGTATGTGTGTGTGTGTATGTTTATGTGTGTAGTGGAGAGAGGAGAAGAATGTCACATTTGCTTCATAGCACCTGCCCCCAGATTTCTTCTGCTGATCTGATGCTACAAGGCACTTCTTGCTGGGCACAGTCAACTTGATATTTAAGCCAGTGTTGTGTGAAATATGACAAGTGCTTTCCAGTGCATTGGCACCCTGCTGAATGAAAGACTCTCCATCCCCATAAGATCCATATTGTCAGTTATCTGGTGGCCATATCAACACAGATTACATGCACCATTAAATAAAATCATTCCCACAAATTCACCTATATATAGTCTCTTGCTGTATCTGTAGTCAACGTTTACATGCCTGAAGGGTCTAAATACATTTTCAACTGTGCTCAACTCCCAGAGGTCTCAGGATCTATGAACAGCTGGGAGAAAGAGAAGAGGGCAGAAAAAAATGGCTGCCTTGATCCATAGGACCATGCTTATGCCTGGCAGTCCAAAGGGCAGTATGCAATGTAAGTGGAAGGAGTGGAAGATTTGAATCAGAAAACACGGATTTGAAAGCCACCCCTGACACGTACATGGCATGACCCTGGATAAGCTATTTCTCTACTCTGACCTGTATTTTCCTCATCCGTCATATAGAAACAATTATACTCTCACTACCCACCTACTTACCTACCTCACAGTGTTATTGTGTAGAAAGAGCTCAGTAAACCTTAAAGGATTTGATAAATTTTAGTTACTCTTCCTTTGTAGATAGCTCTATAATTTACCAAGCTTTCCTTGTGACAACCATAGTATGAGATACATAGTATACATTATCATCCCCATTTTACAGATGGAGATATTCATCTTCTGTCTCTACATCCTGTGTACATTCTGCATTCTGAGTGTAGCGAGTTAGGAAAAGATAAGAAGGCACCTTATCTGGCCCTTAAAGTGGGGTAACAACATAAAAATAGTGGGATCAGAGAAGGAAAAGTGGTGAGGTAGTTCATTTCAGGTAGTGGTATGATAAGTAAAGGCGTGGTGAGAGGAAAGAATGGAATGAGCTTAAGAAACAAATAGTCTGGTTGAGATGTATAATGCTTGAAAGGGGATAATATGAGAAGAGGGATAGACAATTTTTTAAAAGGCCTAAAAAAGTAGTTTGGAGGTAGATTGTGGAATATTTCTTGCAATTTCCTTAACTTTGACAACGTTAGTTTACAGTGTAGACACTCAGAGTGAATATAAATGATCACCTCCATGGAAAAATGCTGAATTAAGCTCCTTGGAAGCTTTTCCTACTTATTCAGTATGAGCTGTCTGTACTAGTCAGGAAAGCTTTTTTTAAGTAAAAGAAGGTATCGTGAGACCAGGTGTAAAGAGCCCTAGTTCTGGGCTCTGGAGCTGGCTCAAGAGTCAGAGCTCTTGAACAGGTCCCTTTACCTCTACAAGGCTCCATTTTGTTATATTTGTAGTATAGGATCGTAGCTTTAGAAGCAGAAGGGAATTTAATTGAAAGGTCATCAAATCCAGTTTCATCATTTTACAGATGAAGGAGCTGAGGCTGAGGACAGTTAAAGTGTCTTATTCACAATTACACAACTAGTAAGTATCTGAAACATAATTTGAACTCAAGTCTTCCTCACTCTACCTTCTGTGTCACCTGGCCGCCTCTGATAATGAAGGGAATTCCAGCTTTGAAATCATGTACTGTGTTTTACAGACACTTTCAGCTCTAAGATCCTGGGTTCAAAGGTGCTTTCAACTCTCAAACTCTCTATTCAAAAGTCCTGTCTAACTTTTGCAAATTATGAATTAAGATGCATTCATGCTGATTTTGTTGGTCAGGTCAACTCTACTGGGTATCCTGGTGTGATTATTATTGTAAATATGTTATTTTATCATCATAGAAAAATTCAATTTAATTCAATTAGAAAAAAATTGTTAAGCTGTTGGTCTGTCCAAGGCCCTATACTTGGTAAGGAAAATGCAGTAAACAGATAAAACAAAGATCTTATTCTTAAAGAATGTATAATCTAATAGCAAAAGACATGTCCATAAATAGCTGTCATGCCATACAAAAGAGAGAAAATTTAATGCACAAAAAAGAGTTTGAGATAAAATGTTATGAAAAATTTGGAGAGGGTATGCTTTCCCCAAGCTGCCTTAGGCTGGAGGGCAGGCAAAGATTTGAGGGAAAACTTCATGGGAAAGGATGACAATAGAATTTGATACAGAAAGAGGAGAGGTACTTCAACAGATAGGGGTAGAGGGGCTTTGCATGATAGAACGTCATCTCTAAAATTTGATGACCTTTAAATTAAATTCCCTTCTGTTTCTAAAGCTACGATCCTATACTGCCGATAATAACAGAATTGAGCCTTGCGGAGGTGAAGGGATCTGTTCAACAACTCTGACTCCTGAACCAGCTCCAGAGCTCAGAACTAGGGCTCTTCACACCTGGTCTCACGATACCTTCTTTTACTTAAGAAAAAGTGTCCTGACTAGTACAGACAGCTCATACTGAATATGTAGGAAAAGCTTCCAAGGAGCTTAATTCAGCATGACCCTTTCCATGTGTGGAAAGGGTCTGATGTCATTCTGTTTGACTAGAGTGTAGAGTACATGGAAGGATATGGTAGGAGAGGAGGCATATTGAAAGCAGCATGTGGGGAACTTTGAAGGCTAGAGTTGGCTTATCCAGCAGGCATTGAAGGGCTCTCAAATGTTTATGAGTACCGGGGTGACATTGACTCATTCTCAGTGTGTTAGGAATATTACATGGGCCATGGTGTGGAGGATGTGATGAAGAAAGAACAGGCTAGACTCAGAAAAATGAATTAGGAGGCATCCCATTAGCCTACATAAGAAGAGATGAGCGGTTGAACAAGGTTGATTACAGAGGGTATTAAGTAAACTCCTTATGGGCAGAGCCATTATATTTTGTCTTTGCCTGCTCAAAAGAGGCACACTTCAGAAATATTGTGGGTTTGGTTCCAGACCACTGCAATAAAGCAAGCATCAAAATAAAGTGAGTTGCATGAATGAGTTGGTTTCCATTAAAAGTTATGTTTACATTCTACTGTAGTCTAT
The DNA here is from genome assembly GCA_023548195.1 of Bettongia penicillata ogilbyi. Classification (NCBI taxonomy): domain Eukaryota; kingdom Metazoa; phylum Chordata; class Mammalia; order Diprotodontia; family Potoroidae; genus Bettongia; species Bettongia penicillata. The sequence goes on from JAJHZJ010000177.1 coordinate 14,892,090, forward strand.
TAAGTTTGCAATTGCATAATGTCTAAAAGGAGTGTATATACCTTAATTAAAAATATTTTATTGTTAAAAATTGCTAGCCATTACCTGAGCCTTCAGCAAGTTGTTTCTTTTTTGCTGATGGTGGATCTTGCCTTGTTATTGATAGTTGCTGACTGATCGCAGTGGGGGGCGGGTCATTGCTGAGGGCTGGGGTGACAATTTCTTAAAAGAATGAAAAACTGAAATTTGCCACATTGATTGACTCTTCCTTTTATTTGAACACTTAGAGGCCATTGTAGGGTTATTGACCTAATTCTGATATTGTTGTGTCTCAAGGAATAGGGAGGCCCAATGAGAGGGAGAGAGATGGGGAATGGCAGGTCAGTGGAGCAGTCAGAACATGCAATATTTATTGATTAAGTTCGCCATCTTATATGGGCAGATTCATGGTGCCCCAAAACAATTACAATAGTAACATCAAAGACATCTGATCACAGATCCCCGTAACAGATATAATAACAGTGAAGAGGTCTGAAATATTGTGAGTTACCCAAATGTGACAGAGAGATGTGAGCACATGCTGTTGGAAAAATGACGCTGATAGACTTGGTCAATGCAGGGTTGCCACAAACCTTCAATTTGTAAGCAATAGCAAAAACAGCAGCAGCAAAAACCCAGTGTAATATCTGTGAAGTTCAATCGAGTGAAGCGTAATAAAGCAAGGCACCCAGCACAGTGCCTAATTAAATAGTAAACCCTTAATAAATACTTATTGATTGGTAATAACAAGAGCTATGTTCAAAGGAGGAATAATAAGACTTGGCAGATGTTTGAATGCATAGGAATAAGGGAGAGGAAGGGATTTAATAATGAGTCCAATATCTGATCCTGAGTTACTGGGATAGTGGTGGTGTCATTTGCAGAAAGAGGGAAAAATTAGTCACAGAATGATAGAGCCAATGTTAGTACTGGAAGGTGCCAAATGCAGTCTGTAATACTTCTGGGTGCTGCCTGAATCAGATTAAAATGTAATTGGAAAGTAGCTCAAAAATAAATAAAATACAATAGAACATAGGTAGTATTGGGGCAGCTAAGTGACCCATGAGGTTTGACCGGGCCTTCTGGATCAGAATGTCTATGATAGTAAGAAGGGAGTTGTGATAGCTAGGTGGCACAGTGTCAGACCTGGAGTCAGAAGACTGATCTTTCTGAATTCAGATATGGCCTCAGACACTCACTAGCTGTGTGACTCTGAGCAAGTTACTTAACCCTGTTTGCCTCAGTTTCCTCATCTGTAAGATGAACTGGAGAAGAAAATGGCAAACTACCCCATTATCTCTACAAGAAAACCCCAAATGAGATCATGAAAAGTTAGACGTGACTGAAAATGACTTAACAACAGCACAGATAATATCAATACATGGTTTTCTAAGTCAATATGCAACCTACAGGAATCATTATATACCTCCTGTGGCCTGTTTCTATTTGAGTTTGACACCACTAACCTAGAACACAGAATCCTGGAATGCAACAAGTCTTTGAACATAGATGATTAGAACCAAAAGAGACTTTAGAAAGCATTTACTCCACTTCTCTCATTTAACAGACAAAGGAAAATGAGGTTCACAAAGCTAGATAGAGGCAGAATCAGAGCCAGATCAAAAGTATCCCCAACCAGTCAAGAAAGGTCTCTTTTCCCTAGACCTCACTGCTGTCACCATGAGTTAAAATGGAATACAGTACACACATTGCTTGATAATTTCTGGTTGTTTCCCTTCTCCAGGACTCTTTGAGGATGAGCTATCTGATTATATTTTGTACATGTCACTTACATTTAACTGTCAGTTCAAAGTGCCCTGCCCCCTGCCCCGGAAGGATGTATAAATTTTTGGAGCTTAATGGGGAGTTCTATTTTGGTGAGTCAGGAAGAACTTGGCTATCACCCTGTTTGTACATGAGAGACACCCGCATCATATGACCCTTCCTGCATTTCTGTCCCAGTGAGCTCCAGTGGCAGGCAGAACCTGGCTGTTGGCTCTCTCGCTGGCTGCCTGTCTTTCAACTGTCTTTCTCTACAAGGTCCGTGGTCTGTTCGGAATAGGAACTGGGCTTGTGGAGGCTTTGTCTGACTAGGCCACAGCTCACTCTGTAATGCCAGAGGAAACAGGTACTGTTGATGCTTGCTCAGTGGGCTTAGGTCAGATGAGAGGAACTTTGCTTTTATAAATTTTTTCAAGAGACGGTCTGATAGTGGAAATTGCACCAGGCATGGAAAAGCTGGGTTCTATGATCTCTCCTCAGGGTTTCAAAACCTGGTGATTTGTCCTATTTGGACTCAGAAGGCTTGGGTTCAAATCCTGATTCTGATACTATTCAACTATGTGACCATGGCTCATGGGCTATAAAATTAGAAGTGACCTTAGAGATCATGTAGCCTGACTCTCTCTAAGTCTTACTCTCCTCATCTGTAAAACAGGAGATAATACTTGCCATGTCTCCATCACAGGCTGGAAGAGTTACTAAGATAATATTTGCCAGGTGCTTTTTAATCATATAATGCTTTATAAATGTAGGTTATTATTTCATGTTGTTCAGTTGTTTTCAATTGTGTCTGACTCTCTGAATCCATTTGGAGTTTTCTTGGCAAAGATACTGGAGGGGCTTGCTGTTTCCTTCTCCAGTTCATTTTACAAATGAGGAAACTGAGGCAAACAGGGTTAAGTGACTTGCCTGGGTCAGACAGCTAGTAAGTGTCTGAGGATGGATTTGAACTCAAGTCTTCCTGAGTCCAGTCCTAGTGCCACCCAGCTGTCCCTAAGTTATCATGACTTGTAAGATATTGCATAATGCTTCAAATAGATGGTTGAGCTGGGCAACAGAGGATCTAGGTTCGAATTCCAGCTCTGCCTTTGAACAGCTATTTGGTTTTGCGCCAAGGCACTTTACTTTTCTGGGTCTCAATTTCTTAATATGTAAAATGAGGGGACTGAGTTAGCTGACTTTCTAAGATTTTTTTCCAGAATCCTATATGCCATCCTTCTGTTAATCGTTTCTTCTTTAAGCTATATAGAGTGTATTGGTGTGTATTTATTTGAATTGTCTCCCCCATTAGATTGCAAGCTCCTCCTTTGCCCCCCCCTTTTGTATCTATAGTGCTTTTCACGTGCCTGGCATATAGGAAATGCTTAATAAATGTTTATTGATTGTTCATTCATGGATTGACTCTGATAAAATTCTTTGAGGACAATATAGCAAAGCAAAGCAATGTTCTTTTAGTTTTGTGGGGTTATCACATTAGTTCTGTGCAGGTTTAGATAGTGGATACTGAACCAGCCTCAGAATCAGATCTGGATTCACGTTTTTTCCTCTGATCACAAACTGGCAGTGTGGCCTTGGGCAGGTCACCTAACCTCTCATTTCACCAATCAATTTACACTATCTATTGCAAGAGAGTTACAAATCTGCATTGGAAGAGGGAGTCCCCTGCACCAATGTGTGGATCAGAGAAATTTTGTTTTTCCTGAAGTGGAGGACTCGGGGATGGGGAGGCAGGGGTCATCAATGATCTAACTCCCCTTGGTTTAAATTAAGAAGTGGAAACTTCAAAACTTTCTTAATAAAAAGAAACACTATAAGGTGTCCCAACAGGTTTAGGGTAGTTGTTTTTTTTTTTAAGTATAGCTATTAAAACTAAAAACTGCCGTAAGATTTTGGGACACCCTGTATTTAAGAAGATAAGCAAATCCTGTAACTACTGTCAATTAAGGAGATAATGAATGGGTAAACCTATGGACCAATCATTAACCCCGGGCAATATCCTAGGAAAGGACCAGGAATCTCCCTGCAGTCTCTGGTACTTGGGCAACTTCTATCAGGCAAATGATATATGATTGAATATATTCAGACAAGAGGCTAGCTGTTTGGGCAAGCATGCCTGGAAGCTGGCAAATTCAAACTAGGACTAAATATATCTAACTAGGGTAGGGCAGGCTAGGAAAAGACTGAAATGATCTGGGTTTTGTGGCAGTTCAGATGGGAGTTAACTGGGAGGCAGATTTGGACTTAGAATGTATTGGAAAGAGCTTTTCCACGGGCTCCTTGAGGAGAGAGTGAGTTCCCCAGTCTCTGAAGATCTTCCCACCATCTGGCTCTCCCAAGTGCCCTAACAAACAAGAAGTGGGGTAAAAATGAGGGAGGGATACCAGCTATGAGACTCATGTTATACAGGAAGGAGGCTTGGCTTTGGAAGCAGAGGACCTGACTTCAAATCTTGGCCTTGTCCCTTACTCATCTGTGACCCCGGTCACAAATGAGGGGGTTTGAACTGGATAGATGGTAGTTCCCTGTTAGCTCTCAATCCTATGATTATTTGAATAATGAAAGGTTGTGTTTTCCTTGTTTATCCTGTCATGGACTTTCTAGCTGAGGTTGACATTTTCTCCACTCTTAATGTAGAGAAATATTGGTTTTATGTCCGGTCATAAAGTCCCTGCAGGGAAGTGAACAGTTGAAAAAATAACAAATCAATACATGGAACCAACTGAAAAAATGGTGAATGCACAGATGTGCTTATGGTCTATCTGAAAAGACTTAGAAAGAGTAACCTAAAGCTTTGTGAGTCAATCATGTTTTTTGATTCAGTTAAGTTTTTGCTGATTTATGTAATTGAGGCGTAGTCCAGATTGGAAAAGCTAAAGAAAGTAGCCAATAAAATAGTGAAAATCAGAGGCACTAATTAGAACCAACAGAAATTTATTAAAAACCTGCTGGTTTACAGACCTAGGATTGGTTCTCAGAGGAGAACATATTTACAAAGTACCGACTCTGTGCCAGGTAAACTCTTTATAAATATTATCTCATTTGATCCTTGCAACAATGCTGGGAGAGAGGTACTGTTACTGTCTCCATTTTACAGTGGAGGAAACTGAGGCAGGGAGAGATTAAATGACTTGTCCAGAGTCATACAACAGCTACGTGTCTAAGGCTGGATTTGAACTCAGGTCTTTCTGATTCCAGACCCTGATCTCCGTCCACAGCACAATCTAGCTGCCTAGAAGTTCACTGCTAAACATGTCCATTTAAAAAGGGTCCCAGACTTAAATGAAGCAACTAGATGGCTCAGTGGATAGAGTACTGAGCCTAGAGTTCAAATCCTGCCTCAGACACATATTAGCTGTGTGACATTAATCAAGTCATTTAACCTTTGTCAGCCTCAATTTTCTTAACTGCAAAACTTCCTAGGGATAATAACAGCACCTACGTCTCAGGGTTGTTATGGGGATCAGATGACATCATATTTGTAAAGTGCTTAGCCCAGTGCCTGGCACGTAGTAGGCAGTATATAAATACTTATTTCTTCCCCTCCAAGAACTCTCTTAAGAAGTATTCAAGTCACCTCTTGCACCCTCGTTCACCTCTGTTCTCCGTAGAGAGAATCTCTCCCTATTATGATACTGTTAGTAGCATTCATCCTTGAACAGTGTTCCTTAGTCACTGCCCAATAGAATGGAACTTGTTTGCTTAGAAAAAGGGGAATGAAAGCAACTGGCTGAGGAAGGAAAAGGAGGAGAGTTAGGAAGACCGAGAGAGAACTTGGAACATGTAATACAGTTTAGTACATGCTTTGGGTAATGTTGATCACATACATTATTTGGTTTCCCTTGGATCTGTGAGCTTCAGCTTAATATTTGTGCCTTTTGAAATGGCAGTTGTCTCGTTAACAACTGGTTCCTACAACTCTTTGATCATTTTTTTTTCTGGAAACATCCATGGCTGCTTTCTGTAGCAGGGCAGCTGTGGCAGCTGACATTAGGGCAGCCACACCGCTCTGGACTCACTGGGGTAGAGCAAAGCTGTGTTCTGACCATCATTCTCTTGAATTATCCTGAATTGAAATTATTTGTGTCCACCTCTTGTCTCCTCTGCTAGATTCCAAACTAAGTAAATGTTTTTTGAAAGACTAAATTGATTAATTCATTCATATTACTCAGAAGTATTATGGTATCTTGTTCAGAGGCATATTCGTTTGTGAGCTTCCCTGCCCTTAAGGAACAGTTTAGAGGAACAGTTATCTTTATGACTGGTCATATCTTCAAACATAAATCCATAAGTACAAAGTTATGTGAGCGCTTAGGGATAGCTAGGACTCATAGTGGATAAAGGACTGGACTTGAAGTCAGGAAGACCTTTAAATCTAGCCTCAGACACTTACTAGCTATGTGACCCTGGATAAGTCATTTAACCTCCATCTGCTTCCACTTTCTCATCTGTAAAATGGGGAAAACAACACTACTTCCCTCCCAGAGTTGTTGTAACTATCAAATAAGATAACATTTGTTAAAAAAAAATGGCATAGTGTCTGGCACATAGTAGATATTTAGGTGCTTAATAAATATCTTTATTCTCTCTCCTCTCCCTCCTTCCCTATTTGGAAGTATAGGAAGATATAATGGAAAGAGCATTGCCTTGAGAGTCAGAGGCCCAAGGTTTGAATCCCGCCTGTGCTTCTTCCTAACCATGGTAAACTAAGGGAAATAATTTTACTTCTCTGGGTCTCAGTTTCCTTATCTAGTTAATAAGGGTCATACTCTTATGACCTTTAAGTTCTGGCTCTAAATTCTGTGGTTTGGAGAAAGATAATTTAAGAATATGCAGCAAATAGTACCTTGTCTTTCATCACTATAATTTTAGTGATATAAACAATTGCAAATTATTTGTGTGCGAATGGTTTAAAATGTAAAAAAAAAAAAAAACCCACATTTTTTGTTGTGCAAATATCTTTACATCCTGCATCTCATTTGCTTTTCACAATAACCCTAATGATAAGGGCTATAACTAGCCTTATTTTCCATAAAAGCAATGAGGAAATTGAGATTCAGAGAGATTGTGATTTGCCTAAGTTGTCATGCAGCTACAGAAAAAAAAAAAATGTTTTAACTGAGGTTTGACTATTGGGAAGAAAACTTGTGAAGAAAAAGAGTAACTGGGGTTTTACTGTAGTGATGCTGCTGCTTGATCAGGACATATTTTTCTCAAATTGTAAATTAATTTTAAATATCTATGATTTCATCAGTGGGTACTTTGATGTGTGCAAACCTCAATACTAATTGAGTAGCTGTCACATCACCCTCTTTCCTCCTCCCCTACTGTGAGTCCTCATCTGCTAGTGAATTTCCGCTACTGAGCCTCTCTGAATTTAGTAGGATGGCCCTCAAGCCATTATCAGAGTCCTCCTGGAAATTTTACTGCCTTGGGGGGACCTGGCAGAGATGGCCCCTAAGAACCGAGAGTCATCTTCATAGCACCATAAAGCATAGGAGAAGGACCTTAGTAGAGATGTTTCAAGTTTGGAAACTTGAAAAAGTTTCTAAAATTATTTTTTTTCCTAATAAAACTACCATGGTAGACATCAATACAGATTGGGATAGAGCTTGCTTTGTATATATTTGATTATTTGTCATCTCCCCCATTAAATACTAAGCTCATTGAGGGCAGGGAATGTCTTTTGCCTCTTTTTGTATCCCCAGTGTTTAGCACAGTACCTGGCACAGAGTAGGCATTGAATAAAATTGAATTGAATTGACTGACAGTCATTTGGATTCTCAAATCATCCTCCATTATTAATTATGGAGAAGAAAGATTTTTGAGCTAATCAGCAAAAACAGTTTTGAATGCTAAATGCCACAGTCCATGTCTGTAGGAAGAAATCTTTTTCCAATAGTTTTAATTGGTCTTTGTACAACCAAGTATATGCCCCCTCTCCAAGTAAAACAGCCCCGATGGTACTAGAGAAGAGTGTAACATTAGGCAAATTATTCCACAATTTGGGTCTTTTATAGACTCTGCTACTATTTCACTGCCTATATGAGTCACTTATCTGTTCCCCTCAGTCTCAGTTTCCCCAGCTATAAAATGGGAGGTTTGGATTAGACAGTCTGTTTCCAAGGGACTTTTGTAGCTCCGAAGTGTCAGATTTTTATATATGGGAAGATTTTGAAGTATAGCTCATTGGTAGGTTAGAGAAAGTCATTGCCATAATAAGGATGTATTTGATCTAGCTCTTCTGAATGACTGTATAAGGACCAGATAAATAAAAAAGACCCTGTGATGGGGCACACACATGTGCATATGATTTTCTTTTAACTCTGGGACTCAAGAAAGAGCAGAAACCCAGAATAATAGAATGCTGAGTTGTAAGGTGTAGTCCAATGCAAGCCTAACATCCTCTCGACCTGGTGAGTTGTCTAGTCTTTACTTGAATATCTCCCATGATGGGGAATTCACTACCACTTGAGGCAACTGATTTCATTCTTGAATAGCATTAATTGTTATAAAGTGTTTCTTTGCCTCCAGCCTAGCCTTACTTTCTACCTCTTAGATCTGTCCTCATCGGCCAGATCCATGACAGCCCCTTAGTACTTGAAGACAGCTGTCATGTCCTTTTCCTTCTTTTTTCCAGGCTGAGTTCCACAGGTCCTTCAGATGAACATTGATTATGACATAAACTTGAATTTTTTTTAAAGTCCTAGTTGCCTTTGTCTGGATGCTCTCACCACTTATGAATTTCCTTCCTGACATGAGATGCCTAGAACTCAACATAATATTTCAGATTTGTTCTCACCTGGCTCCCCCCACACACACCTAGTCTTGGACCCAATGCCTCTCTTAATTAAGTCCAAGAAGAATGCTTGGCAATCATATCACACTCTTTACTCAAGAAAATTCAATAAGAAACCTCAGTTTTGCTCTCTCTTGAAAGGAAATTTCAAGTGCATAAAAGGCTCATTAATAACTGAGGGATTAGTTGTGCAACTGAGCCCCGTACATAGCAGGAACTCAAATAAGGCTCATTTGAATTATAGCAGCAGTTGGGAACCTATTGTGGGGCCGTGTGTGGCCCTCCTTCATTCTTTTATTATAATAACCTTAAGAATAATAATAGTTATATGGGTCTTGTTTACCCAGCAATGGACTTACCAGCTGAGTTAGGCAATATGATTTTAAAAAGTGTTTTATGCCAGGATTTGAGAAATCTAAGTGGAGATCCTTTACTTTAATTCAATATGCTATTAAATTTCAAAATGCTCAGGTAAAGTTGGAGAAAATCTGAAAACTGTAGGTTTGGAGCATACATGTGGTGGTGGAATTGTGGCTTATTAATCAGGGATAAAGAGAAATGACATCATAAAGCTCCAAGCAAGAGCTTAACATTTTAAGTTCTTGATCAGAACTGTCTTTAAGGTCTGCATATTGAAGACTAGGACATGGTATGAGAGAAGAGGATTCCAACAATGATGTTAAATTAAGGCAGATTTAGTGACTAAGAAAGACCTTCCTAATTCAGAGAGCTGTCCAGCAAAGAAATGATTGTCCTCTTAGGCAGGGAGCCCAATGACCACTAATCAGAGATATCATAAAAGGAATATGTGCTCTGGCTATGACACCAAACTTCCTGATCTTTATGCTCCTAATGCTCTTTAATATTCCTGGTCCATTATTGAGAGTCTTATCAATTAATAAACATTTTTGGGATATGTAGTAGGGGCTAGACAATGAGGACAAACCTATAATTGTAACACTCACTAGTTTCAACTTAGCATATGGAAAAACTTCCTAACAGTCAGAGCTATACAAAAATGGAATGGGATTCCTTGAAAGGTAATGAATCCCCCATCCGTGGAGGTCTTGGAGTAGGGCTAGAAAATCATTTGTTGGGAATATTTTAGAGAAAATTCCAGGTCCTAGATGTCTTTTGCAGTCCCAAATCTGAGAACCTATGTATGGCTTTATGAAATAGAGCATTGATAAAGTTAATTTCTGCAATTGGTAGAAAGTGAGTCTTTCACATATGAAACATGGCAGTGTTAACCTTGTGAGTAAAGGCTATTTGGGCTTACAGTAGAATAACAATAAAGATATAGCAGAATTGCATTCATAGCAGCATATTTAAAAGCTATGCGGCAGATCTGTATTTTGAGTCTGCCTCTTCCTCTCTTTTCCTCTTCTGTATCCGTTTATCGCTTTCTTTGTTTTTTCGTCTCCTCTCATGCACCATGGATGTGCTCATAGCTCAACTCTATGAGGTTGTGGTTCAATCGTTCAATCATGTCCAACTCTTTGTGATCCCATTTGGGGTTTTCTTGGCCAAGTGCTTTGCCATTTCCTTCTCTGTCATTCTGAGGGGACTACAAGACATGACGCCTGAAAATGGGTTGAAGATACTGGGGATGTCTAGCCTGGAGAGAAGACTTGAAGTGAGAGGAGGCAGAACATATCGCTCTCTTTTTTAGAATTTGAAGTGTTGTCACATATCACAGCAATATGATTTATTTTTCTTGGTCCCAGAGGGCAGTTGTGGTGAATTAACAAGAGTAGATATGTGATCAACTTAAGAAAAAAAATCTAACAGAGCTATCTCTCAGTGTAATGAGGTACCATAGAAGACAGTGAGTTCTTGTCACTGAGTGCTCAAGTAGAGGCTGAGATAAATTGGTTAAGGTTGTTGTAGACAAAATTCACTTTTCAGTTTGCTGTTATACTGAATACTCTCCTAAGTCCCATTCATAATATGAGATTCTATGGATCTTGTAAAGGAAAGAAAACATGAATCAATGCTCACGTTCCCAGCACTTTTTTCCATGAATTTCAAATCAGTGAATGCTTTTGATGGTCCTATGAGGTAGGAGCAGTCCTACTTCTTGATTGTGACTTATCATGGGGCAATGGTGGGCATTATTGGCAAATAAATCTGTGTCTCCTGCTGTCTGCTGCCTGGTACTGATGTCATCCAAAGTCTCAGCAAATTAAGGCACCCAGAAGACAACCAGGGATCAGGATATAGAAACTGTTCCCAATACTTCCTTGCCATTCTGACTCCTAAGTTTGAAAACTGGACAAAGGGTGTGGATTTTGAGGTCTCTGGTGACATACAGAAAGGAGTACTGGGGTACCTAAGCTGGAGAATGATTTCTGGTAGGTGCTGAAAGAGGTACAGTACTGTCACTGGGTGACAACAGCATCCCTGTTTGGGTTGAGTATGTTGTTTTTGTTAGTATCATAGAATTTGGAACTCAGAAACCTTAGATATCTGTCATCTTTTTCAACTCCTTTGCTTTGTGGAAAATAATTATAATGGCTTCCACTTCCATAGTTTCAAGTTTTACAAAATAAGTACTTTCCTCACAACTAGAAGAAAGAGGTCATAGGAATAGAGAATTGGAACCTCAGAGTCCAATCAATTCTTATGTTACAGGTGAGGAAACTGAGACCCAGAGAGGTTAAGTGATCACCCATGGTCACCCAGGTAGTATCAGAGGTAGCATTGGAACCCAGGTCCTCTGGTTCCAGAGCCGGTGTTCTCTTTATTGTACCATGTTGATTCATAAGGTGTTTTGTGCAAATATTATTCCTATTTTACAGATTTAGAAACCAAGGTTTAGAAATGCTGCATGACTTGGTCAGTCACTTGACCTCTACAGGTCTCAGTTTTCTGATCTGTAAAATGAGGGGAATCAGGATGTTCATTCTAGCTCCATATCTATTATCCTCTGACTTGGTCAGCACAAGTTGAATGAATAGACTTCACGTACAGGAGTCAAACATTCAAAAAGTATTTTTAATGTTACTAAATATTTATGTATAGGTAGCTAGGTGGTATAATGGATAGAGCACCAGACTTGGAGTTAGGAAGGCCTGAGTTCAAATCCAGCCTCTGTCAAACTCATGACCCTGGACAAGTCACTTTGATCCTGTTTGTCTCAGTTTCCTTACCTGTACAATGAAGAGAATAATGGCACCCAGCTCCTAGGGTCGTTATGAGGATGCAGTGTGATATTTGTAAAGGTTGTTTTTTTCTTCAAACCATAAGGTGCTACATAAATTCTAGATAGTATTTTAAATTTTTTTTATCATTTTGTAATTTACAAAGTATTTTTACATGATGCTTAACCACACTTTTCAGGTGAAGCAAATTGGGAGTTCAGAGAGGTTGTTCCACGCCCAAGGTCACACAGCTAATCAGGGGTGGAATTAGGAGTCAGACCAACATCTTGACTAAAGGTCCAATAGTGTATCTTACTGCTTCCTAATGGTGATTGTCTCCGGATACTTTCTGTCTGTGGCTATTGTTGTTTTATCCTTGAGTTCTCTGAATCAATATGTGCATTTAATAAATACTTATTGAATTGAAGCTAAAGTAGAAAAGATGGTGAATGCCCTTCTGGGTATTTATTAGATCCACACTTACTGCCAAGGAGAAAATTTGCTTAGATGATACAAGGAGGGGTTTGGGCAAATGCCTTGGGGGCGACTGTGGACTGGATGGATTTTGTTTGACAGTGACAGTGACAAACAAGGCTCCTCATTATCCCATTCTACCTACGGGCTGCTAGGTGGCACTGCTGAGGATAGATCACCAGGCTTGACCGGAGTTCAAATGTGGCCTCAGACCCTTACTAGCTGTGTGCCCCTGGGTAGGTCACCTAATCCTGTCTGCATCAGTTTCCTCATCTGTAAAATGAACTGGAGGAGGAAATGGCAAACCCCTCCAGTATCTTTGCCAAGAAAACCCCAAATAGGGTCAAGAAGAGTCAAATGCAACTGAAATGACTGAGTAACAGTGGTACTCTATCTAGCCAGCCTTATATCCAAGTACACGTAACACATGCTCTACACATTGCTTGGGTCACTCTCCTACATAGATGTGCTTAGTCAAGGCAATCTGCTACCAGAGATCACTGGGATGGGGACTAGACTGGAATTTCACAGGTTTAGGGAGGGCTCTGATTAGGAACAGAGGTGGTCAGTCACCTTCTCTGGAACTTAGAGATTTTGAGTTACCTAGACCATTGAGAGGTTAAGTGACTTGCTCAGGGTCACACAGCCAGTGTGTGTCAGAAGTAGAGTTAGAACCCAGGTCTGTTTGACTCTGAGGCTGACTCTCTGTCCACTATACCATGCTGTCTCTTTTTTATATAGTGCTTTAAATTAATTACCTATTTGAATCTCACAAGAATAGAAGTGCAGGCATACTGAATAGCAGGCATATAGGCTAGACAAGTAATTATTGCTGCCACTTTGTTGTTCAGTTATTTTTGAGTCATCTCTGACTCTGAGATCTTATTTGGAGTCCTTTTGGCAAAGATACTGGAGTGGTTTGCTATTTCCATTTCCAGCTCCTTTTACAGATGAGGAAACTGAGGAAAACTGGGTCAAGTAACTAGTCCATGGTTATACAGCTAGTAAGCCTCTGAGACCAGATTTGAATTCAGGTCTTCCTGACTCTAGGTCTGATGCTCTATCCACTGTACCACCTAGCTGCCCACTTTACAGATACTGCAACTGAGGGTCAGAGAGGTGGTGGATTTATTAAGATACCACAGGTTATATAAGCAGCAGAACTGGTACTGTAGTGCAGGACTTCTGATCCTAAATCTAACATTCATTTCATTATGACATTGTCCCCATGGAAATGAGTCAACAAGGAAATTTGAATTGTTTTCTTAGACCATGGTTGTAAAACATGACAATTCCCTAATACTGCATTAGAAAGTTTCACTCAGTCTTTGCAGGGTAAGAATGAACCTTTCCAATTAGTCTAATGATAAACATGTTGAAGCCAGTAACTGAGGCCAGAGGGATGTGACTCCATGACATAGAATCCATCATTTTTTCATTAAGAAATGAAAGAATGTTAGAATTAAAATGAACCATGGAATATAGCTTGTTATATCTGGAAGAGATAAATAAAGAGTCTAGAGTGTTAGAGGAGGAAAAGGAGGTTAGAAATCACAGAGTATGCACACCTTATTTTTCAGAATAACAAACTGAGAACAGGAAAGTAAAATTATTTATCCAAGTTCCCACAGTTAAACCCAGGTCTTCTGGTTCCCAGTCCTATACTCTTTACCCCACTCCACATTCCCAAAAATTGAAGGTCCTGCGAATCTAAGCCAATTTAGATTGACCTGACTCTTAGTGTTAAGTTGTTTTAAAAGTGATAGATCTCTAGTATATTCACCATACTGGTTTTTTTTCTTATGGTTTGTGAATGTGCTCTTTCCAAACCACTTTGCTCCTTTGATTTGAGAGCCTTGACGTTTTATCCTTTAATAGAAAGGGAGGGGAAGGCTGCCAACTGGGATAATTTTTTTCCACTTAAAAAAACCACACCAATTTCTGTGGATGGGTTAGTTTGGGTTGTGTGTTACATACAGCAGCCTAGTCCTTTTCCATTTACTAAAATTCAGTGGGATAAGGGTTTCAATATACTCAGGGATATAAAGATATGATACTGTGTGGATATTACTCCTAATTACATATTTATGTGACTCTCTATATAAAGCACTATATAAAAGAGAGACAGCATGATATAGTGGACAGAGAGTCAGCTCAGAGTCAGAAAGGACCTGGGTTCTAATCCCAGTGAGTAGGCTAGAGTATATACATGCCATCTACTGGTCTGAAAACATTTGTCTGGATGCCTCTATCACCAACATTTCCATTCTCAACTTTCAAGATTGGCAAATGAAGTTGTACTTTGGTACCGTCCATGTGTCCTCCTATCATTATTCTCCCTTCTCTGATTCAGAGCTTTTGCGTGGTTGACTTAGTATGCAGATGAGACTTAGCCCCCCTGGGAAATACTCCATATAGCTAGGTCTTGATTAGTGCCAATAATAAATCACATTAAGTAGTCGCATTATTCAGATTGATCCTGCATATTTCAATTGGACTGGAATTCAAATACATGAGACCACTTCTTCATGGGATTCACTATTCACATTAATCAGTACTTAGCTATTATTTCAAAATTATCTATGCTGTTTTTTCATTCTCTGTCCCTACCACTTCCCATCTGATTTAGTGTGTGGATCTGAGAGGTGTCACAGAGGAAAAGTAAATTCCATGCTCAATCTGGGCTGTAATCACATTTGAGCTTTAGGAGGGCTTTGTGCCACTGGTATACAACCTAGACACGCTGGCTGAAAGCCTTTCAACCTCCTAAATACATGTTTATGTAGCTCGCACAATGTGAAGCTGCATTTCCCTTCTATAAGGCCCAATTAAAATATCCCATCCCCCATAAAATGTCAGTTCTAAAATTCCCCCAGAAGTCATCTAGTTCAGCCTGTAACTGACCAAGAATCTTCTGTACAGAATCTTTGGCTCATGCTCCCCTAGCCTCCTTTTGAAGACCTCCAGCAATGGGGAGCTCACATATCTGAAGGTAGCTTATCGCATTTGTAGACAGCTCTAATTGGAAAAATTTCCTTACATTAAACTGATTTTGTAACTCCCACTCATTTCTGTCCTTAAGGACCAAGAACAAGTCTATCTTTTCATCTTATACTGAAAAACAGTTCTTCTTTCACCCTAAAAGCAGCATTCTCACTAGGGCAATTATGCCCACCTCCTTCAACCTCTCCTCATGTTGCAGGGGGTTTAGTCCCCTCATTATCTTAATGTTCTTTTAGTCACTCTCCAGCTGGCCAATGTCCATCCTAAAATGAACTGATTTTGTTGCTCCAGATGTGTTCTGACCAGGGCAGAGTGTATCAGGACTGTATGCCCATGTTTCTGGGGCATCATTAGCTATCCCTCAAGTCCAACTCAAATGCCTCTCCTAGGAGGTAGTAGATAATCAGAACTGGAACTCAGTTTACTTGGGGAGACAAGGCACCGAGAGGCAGCTAGGTGGTTCAGTATATAGAACATTGGACCTGGAGTCAGGAGGACCTGAATTCAAATCTAATCTCAGATACTTACTAGCTGTGTGACCCTGGGGAAGTCACTTAACCTGTCTTCCTTAGTTTCCCCATGTGTGGAATGGATAGCAATGACTTCTGAAGGTTATTGTAAAGATAGAATGAGGGAATATTTGTAATGCATTTCACATACTGTAAAATGCCATATGAAAGTTATTATTATATACTTTTAAAAAGATAGCTAACTATGCAAGGCTTTGTTAAGTGATTGTCAAATACAGGGTCTAGATAGTACTTGCTTCGGGTTAAAGGAGAAAGAGCCAGGGGTATAGGATCCAGCATTGGAAATCTCTTTTACAGATGAAGAAAAGGAGGTGAAGGAGGGAGATTAAGTGACTTATCCACTTGGGCAGCCAGGGAACACAGTGGATAGAGCACTGGACGTGGAATCAAGAAGTCCCAGGCCCCAATTTCCTCATCTAGAAAATGGGGCTAATAATAGCATCTACCTCCCAAGGTTATTTTTAAGGATAAAAGGAGATAATAATTCTAAGGCTCTTTACAAGCCTTAAAGCATTATATAAATGCTTGCTATTTAGTGCTGTACAAGGTCAAATAGTAGGTAACAAGCATCAGAGGTGAGAATTGAACCGAAGGCCTTAGACTCCTGTGCCAGTGTTCTTTCCACCATGCTGTGTTGCTTCCACCATGCCACACTATGGTCAGGGAGGCTTTCAGGAGGATAAAAGTTGAGCTGAGTCTTGAAGGCTTTCAGGAGGATGAAAGTTGAGCTGAGTCTTGAGGAGAATATACTGTTATCTTTAAAAATTTATTTTAACCTTGATGTCTTTCACACATTGTGTGTGTGTATATATATACATATATATGTATATATATACATGTATATATACATATGCATATGTATATACATACGGATACATATATACATATATATATATACACATATGTATATATGGAATGAGTCTTCAAAGAAATTAGGGACTTACGGAAAGTCTCCTTTACAAATTGTTGGAAAAGGAGAGTGAAGAAAGACCAACTGGGATTTGGATATAATTTGGGTTCATTGTGGCAATGAACAGAGCAGTATTATGGTGTTTTCACGGCCACTCAAAATGAAATGAGCTCCCCATCACTAGAATATGATCCAGTAAGGAGAGAGAGAGAGAGACAGAGACAGAGACAGAGAAAAAGAGAGAGAGAGAGAAAGAGAGAGAGAGAGATTAAAGGGGAGGTTCTAGGCATCAGGCATCTAGTCTTTTTTGGTGCCCTGCTTGTAGTCCTCTGGAAATGAAATCTGGGTGTTAGTAGTAGAGGAAAAAACCAATTCAATGCCAACAGGAACCTAAACTGAGCAGGGCTTCATGTTACAAAGTCAATACCTTGAATTTCACCTTGAAACCAAGGGGTATCCAGAGTAGACCAGGGAGTACAGGAGTATGTGTATTCTATTTGAACTGTAGCCAACTGAGCCAATCCTGTCTTCGGGTAGATCAATCTGCATATTAAACCCAATGACTCTCAAATCAAGGGTCAAACATGGTCCCTCAGCAGCAACAGGGTGGGGTGGAGGGGTTGAGAGAATATGGAAAGAGTCTGAAACCTCCCCTATCTTATAATTACTAAGAGAGGGAGCTCTACAACTTCCCCACCATCTCAGAAACCTTTGTTTTTGGACCCCAACGTCACTTACATATTGCCACCTCAGTTGTAGTAACACTTACTCTCCCCTAATGGCTTCTGTGTTGGTCTGTGTCCCCACCCCACCACCAACCTTAACTCCTAATGTTTTTTATGCTGGTTTGCCTCCTCCCCACCAGTATTATTCCTTGACTCAATGGCTCCTGTAGTGGGCAGCTAGGTTAGTGCAGTGCTTAGAGCTCTGAGCTAAGAGTCAGGAAGACTCATCTTCATGAGTCCAAATCTCCCCTCAGATACTTATTAGCTGTGTGATCCTGGCCAAATCACTTAACTTGTTTATCTCAGTTTCCTCAATTGAAAAAATTGGGATAACGCAAAGGAGACAATATTTGTAAAGCACTTAGCATAGTACCTGGCACATAGTAGGTATTATATAAATGCTTATTCCCTTTTTTTCTCTACCCATAAATCAACGAGCATCTAACAACCAGCTATGGGCTACAGGGCTGGGAGTACAAAGATAATACATAAACAAAATCCATTGATTCCAAATGTTGCCTATCCTGGTGTCCCTGGTAGTAATTCCATCTGTCACCTTTTGCCTGCTTCCAAGTCTTTCTTCCTCCCATTACTCCCCCAAAGCCTGGACTCTCCAGAGTGATTGGGGGTGAATTACCAGCAGTGTGACTCTCACTCCATCTTAGCTCCAAGAGTTTAAGAAAAGAAACTTACATCGTCACAGGATCATAGTATTTAGATAGAGAAGGGACCTGAGAAATATTTGAGTCTAATTTGATTTTTCAGGTGCAGAAACGGAGACCTAGGGATCAAAGTGATTTCCCACCTTGTCACTTGACCAATAAGTAAATGGTAAAGCCAAGATTTAAAACAAGTTTCTCTGATTCTAATTCCAGTGCCCTTTGCATTATGCATCATTTCTTTGGAGCCCAAACCATATAGCCCAAATCCGTTAATTTTTCCACAGATGAGGAAACTGAAATATAGGGTATTGAAGAGACCTGCTTGAAATCACATAGGTAGTTGAGTCAAGAGTCAAACTCAGTGTCCTCCAAAGGATGAATGAAATTTAAAAATCATTTATTAAGCTCTTACTGTGTATAAAGCCTATGCTAGATGCTGAGGATAAAAATAGAAAAACAGAGACCTTTCCTGCTCTCAAACAGCCAATAGAGGAGACAACAAATTTAAGAGGTTTCAGAAACTATGCAAGCTACAGTTATGTATTCCAAAAGTGCCGGACCTGGAAGAGACACTGGAACTGAGGTTCTTTACCTTTGCTTTGTCATGGACCCCGTTGACTTTCTGGTGAAGCCTACAAGACCCTTTAGTGGAATGATGTTTTTAAATACATAAAATAAAATGATTGCAAAGGAAATGGAAAGTTAGTGAAAATAATGATGTGATTTTTTTTTTCATCCAAGTTCATGGATCTCCTGAAATATGTCCCTGGAGTATTGACCTTGGGTTAAGAACTCCTGATCTAAAAGAAAACAATAGAAGATGCATTGGATAGAGCACTGGGCTTATAATCAGAAAAGACTCATTTTCCTGAGTTCAAATCTGGCCTCAGACATTTACTAGCTATGTGACCATGGGCAAGTCACTTAACCCTGTTTGCCTCAGTTTTCTCCTCTGTAAAATGAACCAGAAAAGGAAATGGAAAACCACTCCAGTATCTTTGCCAAGAAAAACCCAAATGGGGTCACAGAAAGTCAGACACGACTGAAAAACAACTGAACAATAAAGAACCTTTGAATATGTAATGTAGAATGTGACCACTTAAAGGGACCCTGGGGCATAGAAGATAGAATCTAAAAGGAACTGGAGTGAGATCTTTTGAGCGAGGTCCAGCCCACCTCCTCATTTCCTACAGGAGGAAATTTGAGGCTTAGGAAGGGGAAATGACTCATGCACAGTTCATCCTCAGCAGGGCAGGGATGAAGGAGTCCACGGCTAGTGACTACCACTGTGGTACCCAAGTTGCCAGTACTTTATCACAGTTAACGTCAATTTCATTTCAGGGATCCAGAAGGAAGTATCTCATGCCTAGCCCGTTACATAAGACCTGCACAGAGGCATTGACTAGGTCCAGTCTGACTGACTTTGAAGTTTGTTTCAGTATTATCCCAATTCCTCCCTCCTCCCTGTTTTGAATGGGTGGGTTTCTTCCCCAGTGTAAAGAGCAAGGACTCTAGTTATGTCTCTTGTGATAATTTATTTACACCTTTGATTATTACAACAGAGCCACAAGACCAAGCCTCTTCAGTGCATCTCTTGGATAAAAATGAGAGCGGCTCTCTTTGCTCTTCATTAACAGCCCTGCCAGGTGTCCTTGTGTTTATTAGCAGTGGGACTCAGTCCAGCATCCTTCAAATGTGGTTCATCTCTGACCTGTTATGCTTAATTCAATGCATAGTGCAAGCTAGGGCTACATAGGTAAGACTGGTATGTGAAACCTTGCCTAGAAATGACTGAATTTAGCATCATTTAGGGGGAAGAGGAAAAGCAGGAGGGAGATTTTTTTCTTCCAGATGTTTTTAGTGTTGGCTGTAAACATAATATACTGGCAATTTATATTTCTATAGTTTTAAAAAATTATTGCTATCTTCTGTTTTTATATCGTCTTCATTTTCCAATATCCCCATCTAATCCTCAGAAAACCATCCTTGATAACAAAGAATAAAAAGACAGCAAGGGAGGGGAATGGCAGTGAGTTCCATACAACTAATTGACACATTAACTGAGTCTGACAGTAGATTCAATTTTCCAAACTCATAGTCCTCTACCTCTGCAAGGAAATAAAGGAGGTTCATTTTTTTCCTCTCTCCTTCAGGGTCAAGTTGGATTATCATAATTCTATTGCATTAAATTTTTTTAATTTGATTTGGTTTTGTTCTTTCAATTTACATTACTATAGTCATTGTGTATATTGTTTTCCTGATGCTGTTTGTTTACTCTGTAATATATCTCCCAATGTGTCTCTATATTCATCATATTCAACTTTTGGGGAGGGAAAGATGGGGGATGGACCTGTGATTTCTTCTGCAGAGGGATCTCCTACTGACCTATTGCGTCTACTAATGCAGATCAGCAGTACCATCTCTGCAAAGCATGGTCTGAGAGATTTGTCTGGAGCACTGGGAGGTTAAGGGACCTACCCAGAGCCACGCAGCCATGACAGGTGTCAGAGGCTAGCCTTGAACCCAGGTCTCCTGACTCTGAGGTTAGCTATACCTAGTTTGCTCTTGTCATTTTCTTATGGTGCAGTAATGTCTCATTTCTTGTCACTTTCAAAATCAGGATCCACCTCTCTTACATGATGCCTTCCCCAAGGGCTGAAAGCGATCTCTCCCTCCTCTCATTTTTTAGATCACATTGTGTAGATCTCTCTTGTTCATCTCATGTTCTCCCTCATTTCATAGCTATTTCTATATGTGTGTGAGAATTATGGGACTTTTAGGTGGAAGTGGTCTTTCAGCCTTTTATAGGTGAGGAAATGACAGCCTAGTAAGGGAAAACAACCTACCCAAGGTCACACAAGTATTAAGTAGTAGATTGAGCAGTAATACCCAGGCTCCTTGTCTCTGAATCCTTTCTATGGTACCATGCTGCCTCTGTTTATGGGATGATTTTTGAGGCTTCCACCTCCTGAAGGGAGAGTGACTTCTCAGGATCATCATTATAATTAGCAGCATGATCCTTAAAGTAGGTTAGGGAGGAAACATTTAGTTTACTTGAGTAATTTGGCATTGCTTTCTGAGCCATCCATCACATTCAGCGTTGGAGGAGGGAGACTGGACTGATTCTGAAACAGAAAATGTGTCCTAAAAACAGAGCATTAATGGGATCAAAAGTCCATGTGTGGATGCTAAAAGTAGGGGAAGAGGCCAAGAGCCCCTCCAAATAAGCCATGAATGGGGCTTGTTCCTTTTTATGTCTCTGTGGATTCTATTTTTTGCTCCAGTGGGAAGAGAAGGAATAGTGAGAGAGAGGTGGCATTACAAGTCAGAATATGGCCCAGGACAGTCATTCTGTTTCCTTTCGATTTCTTTGTCCTGCCCTTCACTTTATTATAATGAACAATGAGAGACATTGAATTTTGGGGACTTTATCAGAAAATGTCGATTTTGTGAGTGCAGCATACTTTGATACAAATGTCTAAGCGTAAGAAAGTAGAAATTGATTTTGTTCTCCCCAAAGGGAATACCACTGTGCTTCAAGTAAGCATATTTAAAGCAATTTAGAAACTGAAATTTAAAAAAAGTAGTAGTTTTGAGGTGTAGGGATGTCCACAATTATAGGAAAACTATAAAAAAAAATCCATCCCTCATTCAACAAGCATGTGTATAAATCAGTGGAAAAAAGTCCTTAGGAGAAAGGTAAAAAGCAATAAAGATTAGGTTTTCAAAAGGCAGTTCCATCAGGATGATGATAATAGTTCCCATCTAAATAATTTTTTTTACAATAATCATTTTTGGGAGGTCTGTTATCTCTCTGTATCCTTAAAAAAGCCCTATGATATTTCTAATCGTGACTCACAATGCTTTAGAAAGCATTTTGAGGTTTGCAAAGCCCTTTACAAACATCATCTCATTTGAGCCCCACAAAAACCCTGTAAGATAGATATCTTTAGCACTTACAATGTGCCAGGCACTATGCTAAGTGCTTTAAAATTATAACCTCATTTTAGGTAAGTGCTATCATTATCCTCATTTTACAGATGAGGAAGTTGAGGCAAACAGAGAAGTTAAGCAACTAGTCCAGAGTCAGATAGCTAGTAAATGTCTGAGGCTAAGTTTGAACTCCTGGGTCTTCCTGACTTCAAATTGGGTACTCCATCCATTGCCCAGAAGGATGCAGTGACTTGTCTAGATTCACACAACCAATACTCAAACCAAAGTCTTCTGACTCTGAAACTAGCCCTTCAACATTCAGTCTGTTACCATGATAGGAGATCTCATTGTTCCACTTTACTTATGAAATAGGAAAGACATGCATATGTATACATCGAATTAGTCCCAGGTTTCCTACCAAGCTTCACCAATTTCCCCTCCAATTTCTGTCATCAGTTCTGTCTAGTTTATCCAAGTGCTGCTTCTTTCTTGTATCCACTCCATCCTTAGGTCCATCAGAGCTTTTATCATCATGATAAACAAGCATTTATTTAAGTTCTTAATATCCTCCAGATTTCACCACTGTGCCATAACTGTCTTCTCCCTCTGTCCCTGGGGCCTCCTTTTCTCATTGGTGAGTTTCTCCTGGATTCTCTATTGTGGAAGGGTCCAGACCATTTATCCTTGATTCCCTATATTTCACTTCATTAGAATGTGGTTTCCTTGAGGGCAGGGCCTGTCTTTATTTTTTCTTGCATTTAAATCTCCAACACTTGGCACATAGTAATCAATTCATAAATGATCATTGACATGTTGGGCAATGTGCTAAATGCTGAGGTTACAAAAGCAAAATTACAGTTCCTGCCCCGCCCCCATTCTAATGAGGGAGACATGCAAAAAAGTAGCTCCAGAGAGTCAAGAGTTGGAGGAAGGCAAATCCTTCTGGATATATAGTAAATGAATGGGCAGATGGAATAAAAGATGACAGGAACTGAAAGATAATTCACAGTTTCCCTAAGTAAAATAATATATATATATTTAACTTAATACTTCTCAAAACAATAGTGCCACATCTATGTGCATGGATTGACTATTCCCATCAATATAGTTAGTGTAGGTCTTAAATGAATAGAAATCCCTCCACGAGAGTCTTGGCAAGGGCTTATACAGTTTCTGCTGGAGCAGTGGCAATGGCAAAGAGCTCACAGTCAATCGAGGACAGCCATTATATTTGTGCCCTCCTTTCTGATCCAGAAATTAAAAACCAGACTCTTGATAGAGGTTCTATTTTCCAAGCTCAGTCACAGTGCATCCTCAAGGGGAAAGGAGATAGAGCTTCATAAAAATCTCTAGACTAATGAAGAAATAGTACGTTAAAAAAATAAAAGAAATAGTACATTTCTAGGCTAGAAGCCTCATGACGGCAGTGACCATGTTTTCTGTGAACGTTGTATCTCTCCTGATGACCAGTGCATCCACAGAGTGGGAGCTTAATAGATGTTTCTTAAACTTGAATTTTAAAATGGCAAAACCAGATAGGTCCTGACTCAAAAGTGCATATTCCCCAGGATTGCATTAAGTATAGGCAGAGTCAGCTCGGAACAGCTCAGTATTTTGGAACTTGACTCCATTTTGAGGAGATAGTGGCATGCTGTCTCTGCTGAGTTCCCTTTTCTGACTGAACTGATGACTCAGGATGTAGAAGAGTTTCCAGCCAAGCTGCATCAGCGTAGGAACTAGAGATTTGTAAAAAGCAAAGGTTCATCTAAAAAGACCTTAAAGGAAGAGTAATAGGCTGGAGAAGGGAACCTTTTAGCAAAACTTTAAAAATTATCGCCACCTCTCTAACATCACCTATTCCACTGGGAAGAGAATATCCAAGATGTGGTTCTGTGGATTTACTGCTGCTCAGATACTTACTAGCTGTGTGACTCTGGGCAAGTCATTTAACCCTGTTTGCCTCGGTTTCCCCATTTGTAAAATGAACTGGACATGGAAATAGCAAACCACTTCAGTGTCTTTGCCAAGAAAATTCCAAATGGGGTTTTGAAGAGTTGGCCACAACTGAAAAATGACAACAAGTGTGTTCATTTAGAGAGATAGATTGATCTAGTAGAAAGAATACTGACTTGAGTCAGAAAACTTTGTGACAAACCCTGGTTCTGTCACTTACTGTGTGACCTTTGGCAAGTCAATTGACATCTCTAAGCCTCAGTTTCCTCATGGGAGGAGATGGGAGATGATAATACTTATATTACCTCGTCTACAGGAATGTTGTCAGACAAATATTCTCCAAACCTTAAAATCCAATAGAAATCCTATTATCCTATTATTTTGACTGCCCTAATGACAAAAAGACATGGCTCTCAGCCCTAGGAGGTATTGATAAATGTAATGTACAAGAATACAGTTGGGAACAGTGTGATGTAGGAAGTTTTCTCCTCTGGGAAGTCCTAATAGTAATGATAATGGCATTACCTACTTAACTGACGGTCATGAGAAAAGGGTTTTGTAAAGCCCTATAGAAATGACAGTTAATTATTTAAATATTACTATATTAAATGTAATGATATAAATTGTTAATAATAAACTAAAATTGAGAACCATTATATATACATGTATGTATATATGCATATGTACATGTGTGTATATGTATGTGTATATATGTAGATATACACCTACATACACACACATATTTATTTATTTATTTATTTTGAGAAAGATTGAACTGATTTTATAAAGAAAATATCCAGGAAAGAATCACACCAAAATAAAACTTTAAAAAGACAGCAAACAAATCATATATGGAGTTAGCCATAGATTATTGAGAGAATTCTTTAATTTGTGAGATATGACTATATAGCACTACAAATTCCCTTAAGGTCTAAAAATATGTGGAACTTCTCTTGGGAAATGTCTTTGTTTACTGTTTCACAGCCACAGTAAAAAACGACCCTCATTAGTTTATGGTATCTTTTTGTCCAAAAATAATATTCTTCCAGCCAGTTCACTTTACTCACCAGACTTGGCTTTTAGTGACTTTTTTTCCTATTCTCCCAAACAAAATATACACCCTCCCAAGATGAAGATTTGGCACAGCTGAAGTGAATCAAAAGGATGATGCCTCCACAGTTCTAACAGCAGGGCTAAAGAAGAATCCCGCAAAAGTTTTGAGCACTTAGCACCATAAAACTGTCAGTGTACAATTACTCCAAGACACTATTTTGAAGGGAGCAGCACTCCTTTGGATGAAAAAAGTTGTAGTTTCAGCAGGAAAAGAAATCAGTCTCATTACACTACTCATAGTTCTGGTCCACTTTTTGGAAAATGGTGATAAACCGATTAGATCACTTGCACCTGTGGGAAAAACAGTTGGGTTATCATTCTCCCAAAAAGGTCCTGAAAAAGCCAGGAAATAATTGTTCAGGAAATACAATTTCAGTAAGGTACTTAATGAAACAGTGGAACAAAACTTCTGGAAAAATTCTCAAGGATAGCAGAATAGTAAGTTATCAGCTGCATGTGGTTATGGGTACTACATCATTATAAACATAGGAGTTAGATCAGGGAAGGAACCTTAGAACATAGAATGTTTGATGGGATGATACATAGGATCTGGGGCTGGAATCAAACAAGCAAATGCGAAGCTTCTGCTCTATGCCATTCACTGGGCTAGGGGCTGAAGGAGTTCTGCTTTGGAGATCAGCTAGCTCAGTAATTCTTAACTATGTTTTTGTCATGGACATGTTTAGAAGTCTTTTGAAGTCTATGGACCCCTTTTCAGATTAATGTTTTTAAACGCATAAATTATGTGGGATTACAAAGGGAAACAATTATATTAAAATATAGTTTATCAAATTTTTTAAAAAGACATAGACTATAAATTAAGAATCCCTGATTCTGGTCTAACCCCTTCATTTTACATTTCATTTATTCATCCAATCCTCTCATTTCTAATTGTAATTGAATGGGAAGGAAAATGTGGCAAACTGAGTATATTGATGAGTAAACTGAGTCCCAGACAACAAAAAAGACTTTCCCAAGTTCAGCTAAGTAGTAAGTAACAGAAGTGGTAGTAGACCCCAGATTGTCTGACCATTGCCCTTTATAGTACATTCTGTTTCCAGATTTGGTACCATTGCCTTCTCTACTGCAGTCAATTTGTGTAAGGCAACCCAGGATTTGTTTTATATAGTCTTTAGACTTTACTACACTTTTTCCTTTTATCCTTTTATCTCCTGTGCCTACCACAAAGCAAGTACTTAATCATTGGTTGCTGATTTAATTGTTAAAAAGCAGTGTTTCTATAGTGTAAGTGGGAGAAGTAAATAACAGTAGGACACTGAAATCTTTGGTGTTACAGGGGCCAGAGAGAGTCTAAATGAAGTTCCTGATCTAAAGTTTTGTTCTTCGTGGTAACAGTAATAAGCTAGATCGTAGACTGTATTCATAGAAGTCTCATGTCCAGAAGGATTTGGTTTTTGGACTTTGCTATGGTCAGTCCTTATCTGGTGAATTGTATCCAGTTCTGATCACTGCATTTTAGGAGGACCATTGACAAGCCAAAGTGTGCACAGAGTAAGGAAACCAGTGAGATAGAAGGATAATGTCGAAGTCTGTTATATGAGAAACAGTAGAAGGAACTGTCTGTTTATGTTAGAAAAGACTTAAATATAATGTAAAGAGAAGTATGTTTAAAATTAGATTCCTATCCCCTCATTGACACGTAGTAGGTTTGTGAATACGGAAAGGTTTGCTCAGCTTTCCTTAGCCCCAGCTGCTTCATCCATCAGATGGGAAGAGTCCTACTTAATCTACCACACAAGGTTGTCATGAGTATAAAACCCCTTTGTGAATCTCAAAGTGCTATCGAAATGTGAGTTGTTATGATGTGAAGGATTTATTATTGTCCCAACCTCCCACCCCCATGTAAGAGAGCAAAGACGCGATCGATCAGGCAAATCACTGTCTGTTGGGGATTGATGGTTGGAGGTGGGCAGTCTCCCCTTGGGGCTAAGGAGGCAGAGGTCTAAGTTGGTATGATGACAAAGTATAGTCAATGCACATGTAGAAAACAGATTTTTGGCCCTAGGAATCTATCTTTCTCTCCATGGAGTCATCCTGAAGTTTCCCTCAGTTATGGCTTTTGGCTGGGCTCCAAATATTTGTATCTTTCCAGAGTCATGCTACTTGAAGTCACTACCATCTTTGGGTTATCAGCTTTCGACCTTTATCTTCAGGACCTTATACTGTCATCAACCACCTACTCTAATAGCCTCAGCTACCACCCCCAGCTTACTTTACTATTCCGACTTCATTTACTCAGGATCTCTGGTGGTTCTGACGGTTCTCCTAAATGCATGTGATCTTCACCTGCACAAATCCATTTCCATACATAAGACAGAAGAGTAACAAACACAAAAGAAACAGACGACCGTGTGTTCCTGGACACAGGGCAGCTCGCTGCCCCTCTCTGTGTGGCATCTCTTTTCAGTTCTTCTCTTACCTGCCACCAGGGAGGAAGACTTAGAGAATAATGTTCCTTTTGTAAGAAAACTCAGTCCTGGTTCAGGATTACTTGGGTTATCAGTTCTTTTGGCTTATCAGCCAGTTAAAACACTTTCTCATCACACAGTACCAGACTCTCAGTTATACAGGCTCCCCCAAGCTTTTCTATATAGTCCTTTCATCTGTGTGCTATTGGTCAATCCATATTGTTCTATCCACCCAATTTTAACTGGAAACAAAGTAAATGGCCATTGATTATAGAATGACTAAACAAATTTTTATCTGTCATATAATTTTTTTTTTCAAATAAACAGTTCTTTTGAAATCTGGGATACTTATCCTAGATTTCAAAATTTAACAAAATAGAAATGTGCCATGACTGGTTACAAAAAAAAATCCAAGATGGAGAAAGTGGGACTTTCTGGCATTAAAAATGAATATCTTAAAATGAATATTTAAAAGTATATCTTGTATCTCACTGAATGTTGCTGCACAGGAAGCTGCTCCTGGTTCTAGCTCTCTGCCCATCACTTTGCCTTTATTTTTCTGCAACCAGACTTTATAAAACTCAGACCTCAGGTTGCTGCCACCAAAGGCAAGGTGAGAGCACATTTTTGATGATAGTACCCTTAAGCTCTCTGGTAACCAAACACTGGAAGAAACTAAACCCAGAGAACATAGAAATCAGAATCTAAATTACTGCTACTTTTAAAAACAATATGAAGCATTTATAAAAATATAAGCAAAATCAAGCATATTGAATTGTGAAGAATAATAATTTAGAGCAAAGATGTAACACATGAGAAACAACACTATTAAATACTTTTATTTAACTTTGAGAAGAATTTCTGGGAGGATTTCTATGGACTTCTGTTAGATTCCTTTATCATTGAATATTGTCATTGACACTACTGGCTGGTAGTTGCTTAGCTTTCAATAGCAATGACCTTTTTATTTGAAATATGCCCTTGCTGACTCTGATCAGCCTCGTCAGCACAAAGATTCTCTCTTTCTGTTTCACTGTAACATTGGCTGTCACTTCCTTGCAGATCATAGAATTACAGAACATCATAGACGAACATGACTTTAGGGATTTTCTAGTGCAGTGCCCTCATCTATCAGAAGAGGAAACCAAGGCTGAGAAAAACAAAGTGGCATAAAATAACAGGACAGGGCTGTAAGAGATTTTGGAATATAGAACTGTTAGAAACGTTAGAATGTTAGAAAAGACCTTAGAGGACAAAATGGTAGAACCAGGGGATCTTGGAAATTATCTAGACCATGCCACTTCTTTTAGAGTTGTAGAAACTGGTGCCTAGAAAGTGGGAATCCTGGGATGGCTCCATTTCCCATAAAATGAAGGTGCATTCTAAGACAAAATCCAAGTTTTTAGAGTGCTCTTGCCCATAATCTCCCTACCTCATCATACCCAGCTACAAATATGGTGATATAAACAAAACACAGTAGAACTTGACACACTTGCGCCCTTCCTGCTTTAGGGAGAATTAGTGCAAATGGTCCATTGTATTTAATCAGACATCTGAGGTCACAGGATTTAGAGCTGAATAGGGAACACTGAAACAAGCTTAAAGGCAGAAGTGACTTGATTGATTGCTGAAACACACAGAGAGTAAACAGCAGAGCTAAAATTCAAACCCAGGTCCTCTGACTCCAAATTCTAGGCATCCTAGAGTTATTAGAGTTATTATGGCAGAGAAAGAAGCAGCACACCTTATAAATCTTAAAGTATTATATATAATGTAAATTGTTGTTAAAAATCAAAGGATCAGGCTAGATGGTCTCTGTTGTTCCTTTCAACTCTAGATCTCAGATCAGGATTATTCTGAGAGGACTAGGATATAAAGCTGAAGATATGCCCATGGGTTCATGCTAATCCCTGTTTACTTACCTCCCCCTTGCCCCCAAATGTATATCATACACAGATCTAGTGTCATTAGAGTGATGTACATTTCTATAGCACTTTATCATTAAACACTTTACATGTTATTTCATATGGTCAACACAACCCCCTGAGAAGAGCCTGGTGGGAAGAACCCTGGAATTAGACCCTGAATACCTGGGTTTGATTATTGGTATTGTCACTTACTGATGATATGACTCTAGAATTTCATCTGTAAATTTCATCTTCAGTCCTAGAATCTGGAATTTCCTTGATGTGGGTACTCCGCTGATGAAGATCATGACTCCTTTCTGACTTGGTAGATGGTATTTGATGGTTGCTTTGATCAGATAGTTCATCAGCTTGTGGCCAAGGTTGGCTTGAAATTTTTGAACTTAGCTAGGTTCAGTGTCCTCAGACATACAACAAGTCCTTCACCTGACTCTCTATCCTAATTAGTATGACCTGGTGGATTTTGCTGGAATAACTTTCCAGAACCACTTCTACACCATGGTCAGCATTGCAGGAAGGTTCTTATCCTTGTCTGTAAAATGAGATTAGTAAGACTTTATTTGCTACCTCACAGGCTTACTGTGAAGAAAGTACTTTGTGAACAAAAAGCACTATATACATATGTATGTGTGTATATGTAGGTGCATAAGTATCATGTGTAAATGCGTATGTATATATATATGTGTGTGTGTGACTGTATATATACATGTATTGTGTATGTGTGTGTACACACACATATATATATACATATATGTATATTATATAATTTTCTTTTATAGATGAAGGATGTGAGGACCAGAGATATAATCTGACCTTGCACAGTCATGGAGTCACTAGATAGCAGGGCTAGGACTCAGCCTCACTCCTTGAGTCCAAGTCTAGTGATCTTTCCAGCATTCACGCTGGGCATCGAAGGACAAAACCCTGAGTACAATGGGGACATTTGGGATTTTGCCACAGGCACAAGAAATTTTGAGAAGCCAAATATTTAAGCAAAGGACTGCTTTGGAATCTAGAACTAAATTCAATTAAGCATTTTTTAAGCATGCGCTCCAGATGAGGGGAATGTAAGACAAAAGTGAAAGTGGTCCTGCCCTTCAAGGATCTTATGGTTTGCTGGGGGGAGGAGAGGAGAGGAGAAACAACATGTACATAAAACCCTGTGGTACATAGGAGTCAATAAGACCTGAGATCGAATCCTGTCTCAGACACTTCCTAACTCTGTGACCCTGAGCAAATCATGAAACCTCCCAGCCTCAGTTTCCTCTTCTGCAAAATGGGGATAATGTAGCACTACTCTCACAGGATTGTTGTCAGGATCTAACGGTATCACCTAGATAAAGTGCTTCATGAACCTTCAAATGTTACATAAATGTTACTATTATTAAATGTTACTATTACTATTATCATTAAATGCAAAATAATTTCAAGAAGAAGATAGTATTAACAACTTGGATTTAGGAAAGCTTTCCTGAATGAGGTGGCCCCTGAACTAGTAATTCATTTCCCTCCTCTTCAACTGAACTAGCTTCTTAATTCTTGCATATTTTCACACCATAAATTTCAAACTTGGTCAGAAGGTGCTTTTTCCTTCTTTGTGTTGCTGTCCCCAAGTGTCAACATTGTTCTAGTTCTGTTTAAGGAAATGGGGGTGCTAAACGCGGCACAAAGGAGAGGTCATTTTGGGTGGGGCAAGCAGGCACACAGAGGAGAAACTTTGCCTCTTCCCTAGCTTTGCCCAGGGCTCATTTTGTTATTTTGCATTTACTTTTTAAACAAAGAAATACATTTTCCCCAGTCGCTGCTACCACTGACTCTGGCAGAGCTGCTTTGGAAGCCAAAGACTTTTCTGCATCAGTAATGAACGCCCTGTTTCAACCCTTTTCCATCTGTTCCATCACTGTTTAAACCATGGAGGAGCAGAGCCAATCTATTTGATGCTGAGCTGTCGTGCAACAAATCACGTCAGTGTTTATCCTTCCCTTCCTCCTTCACCAATATCGCTAAGCTGCAATGCCACTTTGAAAGTCTGTTTCTTCTCTGGCGGACTTTCCCGACGGCAAAACTGACAAAAGGGAATTCTACTTCCTGCTCAGATAAACAGGAACATGGCCTATTTCCAGCCTTCATGGAAATTAGCTGCTCATGGCCACATACACCCCATTTGGAATAGGCCCCGTCTCATCATCGAACAGAATATGATCCATCCAGGATTGAAGATATGCAACTCTGCTCTTTCAACATGCCTTTGCAACAAAAGTGTTGCAGGTCAGCAGCCGCAGGATTTGACCAGGAGTGACATGTTGCAGTTTTGCTTCCTGAAGTAGGATGGTCTTATACACACAGATAAGGACTCACAGTAAGGGAGGAATGCAGTTGAATAAGTAAGCTCTCTATCTGAACCTTGTTTACCTTTCTAAAAAATTGGTTGACTTAAATGACATGTAAGGGCCTTTCCAATTTGAACACTATGCACATTTAAAAATTCCCTAACTCAAATATCCTACATTTTAAGATTCATTCAAATGCCATCATTTGTCCTCGAAGTTCATTGACAGTAATGACTCTATGTTGTAAGGTCCCTCACAACTATGACACTAAGGTCCCTTTGAATTTTTAACCTTATACATATTATCTTAAAGTCTTCTCTAGTTCCCTGACCCTAAATTACACAGGAACATCAGTAATGTAACCAGACAAATTGTTGCAATTTCTGTTTTAAATCACAAGATGGCAGTAATATTTTAACTCAGGTATTAAGTAATATGTAAATTAATTTTTATCTGAAAAGAGGAGGAACTTAAAGTGTTTTTTTCAAAGCTAAGTACAATTTCAATAGCATGAATTCATGAGGCATATTTAAAAATCACGATAATATTAAAGTTGACGAAACAGCTATTTGTTTGAAATTTCATTCACAAGTCATTTCTAGCTGAATTCCAGTATTTAGAAGAATTGCTTTAGTTATGTGTCCCCAGTCATGGAGGGAGGAAAGTTTATAAGTCCTTAAATGATTCCTGACAGTTGAGCAGAGACTATCTTTGAAATCTATACACAAAATCCATGATTTAACTCAAAATGTGAATATAGAAACAAAAATCATATTTGACATCTGCCATCATTGAAACCATTCCGTGGACCATGTTTGCTCTAGGGACCAAGGCTCCTTTTCATCACTTGAAGTATAGAGTTTACATTCAAGCTTTGTAAATTCTCAGTCACCTTATTTTTTTCTCCCATACTTAAAGGAATCTGTGATATCATCAATGTGAGTAGACTGCATTCTATTCCTTTGGTCTGGAAATTTTCCTTGGACTTTTGCCAATAAATCCTTCCAGAGGGATCCACTCAATATGCTGGAGACCTTCTCTGAGCTCTCCACATTCTAATAGCATGGAGACTGATATGTAGTATATTTGTTTGATGGGGCGCATTGATCACTTTCTCTTCTTTTCACTCCCTCTTATACACATCTTTCCATTTCCAATGAATTATGTATAATTTTTATTTTCAGTGATCTTGGCATCCACAACTTTGCAATTGTCTGTCACCACTGGAAAAAGTTTCCCAAGGATCACCTAGCAAGTTCTTCCCTTTTTCAGTCCTGGAAAAAGTTCATGGTCCATCTACCTTGGTGCCTATCTAAGATAGACCAGCTCTGTGGGTTATCTATGTAACTACCTACATAGCTTAGTATAGTCAATAGGTCAATTGCCTTCAATCTCACAGATTATGTAATTAGATTATAGATATCATGGTTTCAACAACTATCCCTAATGGGAAAAGCTTTATTGCTGAAGCCCTG
This sequence comes from Bettongia penicillata ogilbyi, assembly GCA_023548195.1. NCBI lineage: Eukaryota > Metazoa > Chordata > Mammalia > Diprotodontia > Potoroidae > Bettongia > Bettongia penicillata. The sequence continues at coordinate 14,925,291 of JAJHZJ010000177.1, forward strand.
GCCAATGATATTTGATACAGATATTTAAACTGACTTTCTGTGGGTGATACAAATAATGATGATAAATTGAGTTTTTGTAGTGCATGAAAATTTTTAAAGAGCTTTCCTCATAGTAACTCTGGTAGGTAGGTCGTGTAAGTGTTACTTAACTCACTTTTCAGATAGTAGCAATGATAATAACTAGCATATAGTGCTTTAAGATTTTCAAAGCACTTTATGTAAGTTATCTCATTTTATGACCTCCCAATAACCTTATGAGAGAAATTTTATTATAATCTCCATTTTACAGATAAGGAAAGTGAGGCAGACAGAGGTTAAGTCACTTTCCCAGGGTCATACACTAAGTACATGTCTGAGGCAGGATTTGAACTCAGATCTTTTTGACTTCCAAATTCAGTGCTTTATCCAATGAGTCACCTAACCAGCTGCCTCTAATTTCCAATAATGAGATTAAAGCTCAGAGAGGTTAATGGATTGTCTAGGGTCACACAGTTAAGAATTGTCAGAGCAAGGTCTTGATCTCCACTTCCAAGAGCAATTCTCCCGTAATGGACTGCACTCATAGAACCATGCTGTGTATTGTATACTATCATTTTTACTGTTGCATTTACCTGAACAACATAAGTCATGAGCCTCTCTAGATTGAGCCAGCCAGGTTCTTATGTGACACATACACAGTGCATTCCTGAGTAGGAACTGTCAGAACATGGGTTCTGCTCACATAGCATTCAAGAAGTTGGGGTCCCCTTTATGCTCCAATGAGCCATCAGTATAGTACTTTAGTAGAGTATTATTATGGATAATAATAGTATAATAATTACAAGTTTTCAAAATAAAAATATCTTCTTTACTCCATCCTTTACATTTCTGTTATATGTTGAGTCAATGTTTTCCTTGCTTGGTGACCATTGTCTACCTTTCAAAGTGAAACTGCCATCCTTAAAACTCCTTCTTTCTTTTAACAGTATCTCAACAACAGGCTGTCCACAGCCACCTGGAGACGCCATCAAGTACTGCGATTCTGTGCAACACTTGTGGGAATGTATGCAAAGGAGAAGTTTTACGAGTCCAGAACAAGTATTTTCATATAAAGTGCTTTGTTTGCAAAGGTAAGCTTTCAGTCAATCAACACTTATTAAGTACCTACTGGGTGTTAAGCACTGTGCCAAGCCCTTCTTCTCATTTTCCTTTATTTTTTCCAACTCTTGTTTCCAAAACCAAATGTCTAGTCATAGATATTTGGGGCTGGAAGGGAACTTTGTCAAACCCTCTCATTTTACCGATGAGGAAATAGAGACCCTGAGATTAAAAGTAACTCATTCAGGGTCACTCACCAGGACCCATTAGCATGGGTCTTGAAAAGTCTCCTGATTCCTAGTCTGTTTTTCTTTTTTTTCCTAATAGTGAGTGACTCAGTGTCCCTAGGTACAATTAAGTTATACTCTGAGAATCGCTATCATGCTCTGTTGCCTTTTGGTTGTAGATGTGATTCCTTTTGATGTACAGGTTGGGAAAGGTGACCTTTTGCACCTGTTCAACATTTGAGAAAGGAGTGTGCTAGGCAATAGACTCAGGATCCACAAAGATATCTAAATAAGAAATTTAATAGGGATAAATTTAAAGTCTTATCTGGATTATGAAAAGCATTTTGTAAGTTTAGCATAGATGAAATATAGCTGGAGAATGATTCATGTAAAAATGTGCACATCTTAGTGGACTACAAGCTCTGTGTAAGTCATACACTTAAAACAATCATAGAACACATTATTAGAAGAATAGTGTCCAGAGTAAGAGCAAAAGTCACACCTCATGAAGGATATTGACAAACTAGAACATGTCCAAAGAAGGGATGCCAGGATGGGGAAAGTGGGATGACCACTTGCACAACCTAAGGATATTTAGAAAGGAGAAGACATATGGTGCAACATAGTAACTCTATCCAAGTATCTGAAGATCTTTCATGGAGAAATGACACCAGACTTGCTTGTTGTGACCCTGCGTAGCATCAGTAGAAGTAATAGAAACCTCTGAAACTTCATTTTAGTTTTTGACTCCATTTTATAAATTTCCTCACTTTTAGAGCTGCCCCAAAGTGGAAGGGATTAGCTAAGGCTGCAATGAATTCTCTTGAACTGGAGATCTTCTGTTGGAGACAAGATAGACATTTGTTACAGATCATATAAATCATAGAAATAAAACCTGGTAGTTAATAATATACCCAAGGTTACACAGGGAAGTAAGTAAACCAAGAGTGGAACCCAGATTTTCTGACCCCAAATTCAGGAAACCACTTCTTCCACTATACCACACTGTTCTATTATTATAGACATTAATAGTATTTGAGATACAGATTGGGCTAGATCACCTTTTACTTACCTTGAAAATCTGGAATTCCATTACCTGCCTACCTGCAATCTTCATGCAGTTTTTCTAGTTCTGCCCATGAGTTATGAGGAGAAAGTTCAATTGGCTTTAAAATGCTGCCTCTGCAATGTCAGTTTCTAGGGTTCAAATGTACTAAAATGACCCGAGGAAACAGATGAAGTGAAAGCACCATGGGTGGAGCCATGAATGGGTACAGTCATTTTGGAAGGCAATTTGGAATGGTAACCCAGACAGTGAGTAGATTGTGCATTCCATTTGATCTAGCAATGCCCACCACTAAACCTATGCCCAAAAGAGATAAAAAAGATGGAAATGCTCCACATGTATAAAAATATTTATAGCATTATTTTTGTAGTAGCAGAGAACTAGAAACCAAAACAATGCTTATTAGTGGGGGAGTGGCTGAATGTGATGGAATTATATTATACTGTAAGAAATAACGGGATGGTTTCAGAGAGACCTGGGAAGACTTGTATGACCAGTGAAAAGTGAAGAGGACAGAACCAGAAGGAAAAATTATAACAATACTATGAAAAAGGAACAACCTTAATTCTGGTCACCATAATGACCAACGGACAGATAGACCAATGACGTAGAATGCTACCCCACCTCCTGACAGAGAGGGAATGGGTTCAGACACACATTTTTGGATGGGGCCAATTTGGGGATTTGTTTTGCTTGACTAGGCATATTTGTTACAAATATATATGTTTTTAATTTTTCCTAGTGGGGGAAGAGGTGGGAAGGAGAGAAAACAAATGTTTGCTAATTGAAAAAATAAAATTTAATTTAAAAAAGATTTTTAAAATGATTAAGGGGGAAAATCAAATGAGTGCTTTTGGGTGAATCTGCTCTTTGGCCTTCTGTTTCCTTAATTGCAAATTTTAAAAAAAGATGTGGGTAGGTGGGAAGAATATTGTGTAGTAGAGAGTCTTAAGGCTCTTTCTAGGTATTGAAGAATTACTACTGTTCTAATTCAATTTTATATAATAAAAAAGATAAAATCATAGGACTTAGAGATAGAAAGTAGATCTAGCATCCTGCTTGTCTACGCCCTTCATTTGGCAGAGGGGTGAAACGGAAATCCAGAAAGGGCAAGGTTATACTTTAAGTTAAAGGCAAAATGCGAACGAAAACCCCTTAGACATTTTACCAAGTGAATAAATGCTCACTCAGTGCACCCCCTGAAACAGAGAAGTCTACACTGAACATGTTGTCAAAGAGACTCATGCTTCTTTTCTATCAGTAGAAATGAAGAAAGACCTAGAGAAAGCATGTGCCATAAGTAAGTAAACTAGCCCTGGGTATTGTGAAAGGCTAGTAGACATGTCTGTCCCCTAGAGAACCATTTAATAGGCCAGTGAAGCCCTACAATTTTACCCTAATGAAATACTCTCTCTCCTAGTTCAGCCAGGGAAAATGCATGACTTTATACAGTACTTACATTGTATATGATGAATGTCTCTCCCACGAGTGATGTCTTGTACCTACCCACAGGTCAAGCCCAACGTCTCACAGTTTCCTGCATTTTCATCATCAGAATCATTTGTCCGGAGGCAGAAAACTGCTTCCTTTCCATAGCCTCTTGGGCTCCTCCTAGCTCTGCAATTTTATATCTGTGATTCTGCAAATAAAAAGAGCAAGGATATTATCGTAGGAGATGTCATCATGTCCCTGTCCTTGGGTTTTATAAGAGTGATAATAATAGAGGCTGCCTAATCCATTTCTGAACAGCTTAAATTGTTGGGAAGGTTTTCCTGATATCAACCTGAAACTGGCCTTTTTGTAACTCTACCAATTATTCTTGGTTCATCCAGGACCCACTGGGACCAAAAAGAATAAATCAAATCCCTTCTCCATACAACAGGCCTTTAGTTTTTGAGCATCACTTTCATACTTCCTCTTTCTTCTCTTTCTCAGACTAAACAGCCCCAGTTCCTTCAGTTGATTCACCTAGATCCCAGCCCCCAGGACCTTTAGCATCCTGGTCATTTTCGATACTCTCTAACCAATCAATGTCCTCCTTAAACTATGGCACTGAAAACCAAGCACTCTAGATGTAGTCTAATGGGGATAGAGTATATAGCAAGATTATTTCCTAGGGGAGGTTAAGTCTTACAAGTGACTAGGATACTGGACCTAGAGTCAGGAGGACTTCAGATCTGGCCTTAAACACTTGTTAGCTGTGTGATTCTGGACAAGTCACTTAACCTCTGTTTGCCTCAGTTTCCTCAGCTGTAAAATGGAGATAATAACAGCACTTACCTCCCAGAACTATTCTGAGGATCAGATACTATTTGTAAAGTACAGTACAGTGCCTGGTATATAATCGGGGCTATGGAGATGCTTATTCCCTTTCTATCACTTCTCTTTTCCTAGAAACCATGCCTCTCTTAATGGAATTTAAAATTGCATTAGGTTTTTTTTTTTGGTTTGACTGACACTTCACAGAGTTAGCTTAAATTGAGCAGATAGTCCCCTACAACCCCAACATCTTTTTCAAAATAATTGCGTCTAACTCTGTATTCCTCACCTTTTACTTGAATTTTTCTGAACCTTAAAACAACATTGATATTTATCTCTATTGAATTTCATCTTATCATATTCAGCCTGATGCTCTAATTTGTCAAGGTCCTTTTGAATTCCCAACTATGCTGTCCGCTGTTGAGCTATCCCTCCCAGCTTTATGTCATCTGCCAATCTGATGAACAGGAGAATAATGTACATTATGACTATAATAATGTAAAGCAAAATGGTTCTGATCCAGGCAACATCCAACCATGGCTTTAGAGGTCTGATGGTGAAGCATGACTCTCAACTCTTGACAGAGAGGTAGTGGCCTAAAGAGGAAGAATGAGTTATGTACTACATATAGGTAAAAAGTTTACAGGGAAAAGCATATGTACCTCCTGCATGTAGCAGGGTTAAGTGGACTTCTGGGGTTCTGACCACATATGCACGCATACATCGACTGCAATTTAACTCATTCTTACAAATTTAATTTTACCCTCCTGAGCTCTGTAGCAACATAGGACTAAGTTTGGATAATTTATTTCTCATGAATAAACCTGTAAACTCTCAATAATTGACTCAAGCTCCCACACAATTTCATTAAATATTAATTATCTAAGGAATTAGAGAAACTTCCTTTCTCATAGAAATTATTCATTTAGAATTAAATATTAAATCTACATGTATATGTAAGTTATTGACAAGTACAATCAGTACTAAACATAAAGACACATAGTAATTTGTAACATTTTGTCTGTGACTAATGTTTCAACCTGTGTTATCTCAAACCATCACATTAGTAGATAATTCTTTTTATTTTTCTGAAAACACGCCCTTGAGTAATTCAATTCACTCCAGATCATGATTAAAATTTTTTAAATCTTAATATTTATCTCCAGGATTAATCCTTTTTTATTTTTATCTCTTCAACAGTCATAAGAGATTATCTTTCAGCTTCTTTCAAGTACTTCAAAGAATTGTCTTTATAAGCTTCTCTTTTTAGGATTTCCTCATAAAATAAAACAAGGCAGTCCTCATAAGGAAGAAGGCCATCCTTATCTTCCTCCTATCTGTTGAATAGATTCCATAGGTTTCCAGGGATTACAGACCAAACGCACATTCTCCCTGACTCTATAGGGAGAAATGCTTCACATTAAGCCATTTCTTAAATTGCTTCTAAAGTACAATTTTTTTAATATAAATTTATTTATTTAATTTTTTACATTCATTTTCACAAAATTTTGGGTTCCAAACTTTCTCCCTATTTATCCCCTCCCCCCACCCCAATACCCCAAGCATTCTAATTTCCCCTATCACCAATCTGCCCTCTCTTCTATCATCCCTCCCTTCTCTTGTCCCCATCTTCTCTTTTGTCCTGTAGGGCCAGATGACTTTCTATTCCCCATTAACTGTATTTCTTATTTCCTAGTAGCAACAACAATACTAAACAGTTGTTCCTAAAACTTTGAGTTTAAAGTACAATTTTTTAAAATCACCAACTCAGAACTGTTTTTCTTCCAGCAATCTATCTGAGTTCTCAAAGAGGATAACATTATCCTTGGTGTCCATAAGATAGATATTTCAAACAAGTGTGTGTGTGTGTGTGTGTGTGTGTGTGTGTGTGTGACTGACTGAGTGTGTGAGAGAGTAATTTTTTTATTACACATAAAAAAACAGACTCTCTAATATTTATCACAATGGGCTCATCTCTGTGGATGATGGTGAATGAAAGCTATGTACTACTGTCCACCTATTTGGGGGCTGTTTGTCACCCTTGGACTCTTGCTAGATGACTAGATACTTTTTACACTCTTCATATGTCATCCTTTAGAAGACACACAGCAACTTTTTATCTAGTTATTTATATCCTAACAGATGGACATGTTCTCATATACAAACCACTCCCTGTTACCAAGTTACATGGAGAGCTCATAATTTTTTTTCTTCCTGGCAAACACTTTGTTCCCCCTTTTCCGCCTCCCCTCTGTTTTCGCTACAGATTCCAAAATAGTTAACTGGGAAAGCTGCCATTTGTAATTAAATCTAAAACCCTAGGTTTTCTATGACTGCTCCTGAATTTAACCTGGAGTTTTAAAATCGAAGGATTCTGTTTCTACAAAGTCAGCCCTGGGTTTAAACTTGGAAGAGTTAACCTGACGCACCCCTTTGCAACTCATCTCTGTGACTGTGGGCAAGTCATCTAATCTCCCTGAATCTTGTTTTTCTGCTTTGCCAAATAATAGGATATTGTTATTATTGAGTTGTTATGGTCATGTCCAACTCTTTGTGACCTCATTTGAGGATTTCTTGGCAAAGATACTAGAGTGGTTTGCCATTTCCTTCCGCTCATTTTACAGATGAGGAAGTGGAGGCAAAGAGGATTAAGTGACTTACCCAAGGTCACGCAGCTAAATAAGTGTGTGAAGCCAAAATTGAACTCATTTGAACTTCCTGACTCCAGGCCCAGCAGTCTGTACCACCTAGATGCCAGAAGGATAGGAAAAATGATCACAGAGGTCCCTAACAGATATAAATCCTAGAAACTTATTAACCAACAAGCTACATTAGGATAGAGCTACAAATGCAAAAATGAAAATTTTATATTCTACAAGGAAAGAAGTCATGTGCTCCATGTGCACATATTGGTATATATAAAATAAGCATGCACAAAGTAAATACAAAATAACTTGGGGAAGACTAGCACTTGGGGGAATCAGAAAAGGACTCACATGGGAGCTTGTGTTTATTCTGAGCTTTGAAGGAAACAAGGAAGAGGGTCTAAGAGGTAGGAAATGAGGAAAGGGCTCATTCCAGACACAAAAAAACTCAATATGTACAAAGATACAAGGAGAGAAGATGGAGGGCCATGGAGCTACAAGTAGAACTGTGGTAAGATCATGAGTTTTTAAAAATAAGCCTTAGTTTAGAGAGACACACAGATAAAGAGGTTAAAGCTCTATGCAATAATAACACAACAAAACTCAAGCGTTTTCATTATCTGTTCTGTCCAGGGAGTTTAAATCATACATAGGCCTCTTTCTTGGCATAAAGGTCAGGGAGGCTATTACATCATTTCATACGCTTGTTTTCCAGATCATGCTGAGAAATATCAAGCACCAAGTGGGTGAATTAGAAAGGTTCAACCATAATATAAAGAGCTTGGAAACTCTTTTTACAGGTGAAGCTTGTATTTCAAAATATGTACATATGGATAGAGTGCTGGGCCTAGAGTCAGGAAGACTCTCTTTCTGAGTTCAAATCTATCTCAGACATTTACTAGCTGTGTGACCCTGGGCAAGTCACTTACCATTGTTTGCCCTGGTTTCCTCATCTGGAAAATGAGCTGGAGAAGGAAATGGCAAACCACTTCACTATCTCTGCCAAGAAAATCCAAATAGGGTCATGAAGAGTTGGACATGACAAACAGTCCCCTGAGACTCAGAATATTGGAACTTCAAGGCACCTTCAAGGTCATCATCAAGATCATTTAGGGATGGGGACAGAAACCTAGACAGGGTGAGTGTTTTGCCCATGTTGACACAATCAGTAAGTGTCTGAGCCAAGCCGTTGAATCTTTGATCTTCCAGTTTGGAATTCATGCACTTCATCATGAGGTCTCATAACCATTTTGGTGAAAGAAGATTGTACGTTCTTTTCATGCTGGAAAAGATTTTAGAAATCATGGAGTCTAACTTCATGATTATAAACATCAAAAATCTAAGGTGAAATGATAGAAGAGGGATTCCCCAAGGTCATACGGTAAATAGGGATAGAGTTGGAACTAGAGAGTGTTGCAATTCTTGATTTAGTTACTACTCTTCCTAATAATCCAGACTGGTGTTTTTTCCTCTTTGGATAGGGCAAGTTAGGTAATTTTCATTCAAAGATGATTCCAGATCAGGAAAGTAAGGAAATTTTCAAGCCATAGACCATAGAAAGTGTCCTTTTCCTTTCCCAAGGAAGCTAAAATCTTGAATTGAGGTTCCATCTTGAATGATTGCATCGGAAGAAAGATGAGGAAGATGAGGGAAAAAAGGGATAAAGGATATTTCTAAAGCATCATGCCTGTACCATCTAGGACTTGGTGTGAGTGGGGAGGAGAGGTCATTGAGTAGTAAATTAGCCACAAATGCCATCATAATAGTAAATATTAGCAATCATGCACATTTCCATAGTGCTCTCAAGGGTACAAAACACTACTTATAACACTACTTTGAAGTAGGCAGTGCAGGTATTTTCATCCCTATTTTACAGATGAGGAAAATAAAGTTCACTCAGGAAAGGACAGCAGCTTTGGAATCAGTTGACAATTGGAGCATTTCAAATTCAGAGGGCATTTCCAATGCTGTGGTACAGGGACTCATCATTCCTAACACCATCAGCACCACCACCCCCATTACCACCAGCACCACCAACTACCACCAGTGAGAACAAACAAGATGAATTAACTGAAGCAACAAGACATCCTAAGGAGATAATATAGGAGGCAACTTGTGCTAATCAATTCAGACCAGTATCACCCATCTTCCCTCAGATCCTAGCGGTAGAGAGCCTAGAAGCCACATCCAAGAGTCTTTGGAATTGCAGTCCTCCCTACCACTCCCACCAATCCCGATCCCAACCAGGCCCTCATAATCAGCCTTTAGCAGAACAACTGTTACGGAGAAGGGACCCACTGTCCTTGTTACTCACAAACCCAACCACTGACCAACCATCAACCATTGGCCCAGCCCCTGCAACCATTGTCCAGAGGAGCAACCCTTGTGGAGATATGTCCTGTCATCTGCCTCTGTGGGTACTGCTCTAAAGAACTGAAAAGGAGGTTCCTGTAATTGGCACCATCAAATAGTCCAAGGCTGAAACAGATACGGCTTTTATCAATAAATAAAGGCATTTAAGAAGATGCGTTGCCTTTAGCTTTGCCACTGAACCCTAAGGCCCAGAAGACCCTTCCATCTGACTCATTTCCTGCCAAAATGTCCTCTATCTGTTGTCACTTCCTATTAGCACACGAACTCCTTGAGAGCAGGGAATTGCTCTTTTTCCATTTGTATTGCACATAGTGTTTCATCTGTACTTTTGTCATTCATTCATTTTAGAACATCCAGTCCAATCTATTACTGACCAAATAGGGATAGTAGAGTGGAAAGACAAGTTCTAGTGTCAAGGGACTTGGGGTCTACTTCTGTTTCATCTACTTGTACCTCCTCTAACCTCCACGAGCCTTGGTTTCATCGTCTATAAATGAAGGGGTTGGAATAGATAACTTTTGAGTTGTTTCTAGTTCTGGATCCCTGATGCTGAGAATCCCCTTTATGGCAGAAAAGTGATCTTTTTGAAGTCTTTGCTTAAAGATCCTTCAATGATGAGGAAACCACTACCTGCAGAACGAGTTCATCTCCCCTTAGGGCATTGCTGATCGCTTCCTTACATTATATTTAAATTTATGTCTTCCCAATTTCCAGGCATTTCCTAGTTTTTCTTTTTGGGGCCAAGCAGAACAAAGTGAATCACCCCCTTCTATATGACAGCTTTCTAGGCTTTTTCTACTTCAGGCTAAGCTTCCCTAGTTCCTTCTAAGAATCTCCATGAGGCATGATCTGAAGGATGTTGTTCCTGGTTGCCTTCCTCTGAAAGTTCTCCAGCTTATCCCAAACCTTCCCAGATCTTTTGCTCATGACCTAAGTGACAGACCAACCACTTCATTTCTTTGGGCTTCAGTGTCCTCATCTATTAAATGAGAAGGTTGGACTATATATACACATAATATGTAGGTACTGTAATTTTAAATGTTTTATTCCAACAGTTCTGAATTTATAGGAAACCCTCTTTAATAGAATAGACATTTTTCAACATCATAATTGTCTTTTAAAATATATTTATCAATATAAATTTACTTGATTTTATATCATAACAAATATAAAAATATATTTACTTGATTTTAAATCATAACAAATATAAAAATAAATTTACTTAATTTCATATCAAACATTAAAATACATTTACTTGATATTATATCATATCGAATATTAAAATACATTTATTTGATTTCATATCAAGTTAATTAATATTACTTTTCAGAAAAGGAGCAAACAGAGGTATTTTATGTGTAATAGAGAAATCTAAATTCTCTATACAGAGGACTCTATGGTTATAAAGCAGATGTAGTTTTAAAAACAAAAAAGAAACTTATTGGGGAAATATTAGCTACTCCATATTGACAAGTTGAAGAAGGAATTGCTTGGTGCCTGTTAGAGTATAAGGGTAGAAGCAGAAGTGCAAATTGAAATCAACTACATCACACATCTTTTTAAAAACATAAATTGAATGGATTTTCTTCTTTCAGAACAGATAAATTAATCATTGACTTAAATTTACTTCAGTGCACCAAAGTGACACATGCAAGTAATGCACATCGGTCTGGTTTACTATGCTAGTTGATTATTTTTGGAAAACCTGAATGCCTGCCACTTTTTATATTTGTGATCAGATTTCACACCCACACCATATCCCTGCTTCCTTCCTTCTTCCCGAAATCCAAGCTTAATTTGCTCCTCTTGGGCCATTAAAAAAATATTTCCTGGGGTGTGACCTTTGTCTGACTTAGCCCAAGACTAATGTTTTCCATTCTATTTTTCTCTCACACCAGTAAATGGGATGGTTCGAACTAAATCCCTTTAAAATTTCCTAGGAAGGCAAGAAGTAGCCTTAGATCCTTGAATATTAGAAGTTGAAGGGCTTTGGAAAACTCAGTGTCAGAACTGGAAGAGGCCTTAGAAATCATTTAGTCTGACTCTTTTCATAGCTGTAGAGATTGAGGCATGGAGGAGGAGGGGAAGGGAATAAATATTTATAAAGTGCCTTTTATACAGTACTTAGTATTCAAGGATACCTAGGTCAGGGGTGAGGAACCTGTGGCCTTGAGGCCACATGTGGCCCTCTAGGTCCTCAAGGGCAGTGCTTTGACTGAATCCTTGGTCACTTGAGGACCTAGAGGGTCACATGTGACCTTGAGCCCCGAGGTTCCCCACCTCTGGTCTAGGTACTATGCTAAGTCCTTTTCACAAATATTATCTCATTTGAAGTGAGGGTTAGGGATAACATTAAGTGACCTACCCACAGTTTGTTAGTGGTTTTGCTTGGCCTTCACTGTTCTGTTAACGACCAGGGCTCCCTGGTTGAGAGACATTTTGCTTTATGTGACTTGCCCAGGGTCACACAGCTAGCTAGTAACTGTCTGAGGCTAGATTTGAACTCAGAAAGATGAGTCTTTTTGATTTCTGGTGCAGCACTCTATCCACTGTGCCATCTAGCTACCAAAATAAAAAATTAAATAGCACTTAATGGTAGATGTGAAGGAAATGACTCTGAGATCCTCCTCAGTGGCCTGCTAGAGGGCTATCTCATAGTTTCATTGAAATGGATCTTTCAGAGGTTACCATTGCCCAGTCAGAAGGAATTCTTTCCATTTCTTTGCTACCACAAAAATGCTGCAGTGGCTATTTTGCCCATCCCTTCATTCTACAATGAGGAAATTGAGGCGTAGAAAGGTGACATAACAGCTGTGGCTAGAAAGAGCACTGGGTTTGGAGGTAGAAGCTCTGGATCTGACCCTCAGCTTTGCCATTGACTGTCTCTTCCGGCAATACCGGCTGGCCCTTGGTAAGCACTTAGTAAATGCTGCTGGGATTGACATGTAAAAGAAAGACAATAATTACATTAGCTACTTCATAGGCTTGTAGTAATGAAGATGAAATGAAATGATGTATGTAAAGCATTTTGCCTAGTTCAACGTGCTTTATAAGCCTCAACTAGTCTTATTGCCCAGAGTTATTTGGCTAATAAGCAGCAGAATTTTGATTTGGACCAGGCTTCAGGCATGCATGGCCAGGGTTCTTTAGATGACACCTCAGTTGTGGTAGATACAAAGATAAATAAGACAGCCCCTGGCCTATGAGGGGAAATAACTCATAAAAATAATGGAGTACAAAATTGTTCATGTATCTCTCAATAAATGCTTACTATATGAATAACTACATGCCTACAATGGGACAGGCATTGTGCTAAGTTCTGAGAAAACAAACACAAAAAAATGGACAATCCCTGCCCTAAAGAGGTTTACCTTCTATTGGAAGCAAATATTCCATCCTCTGTGGGATATGAGACCTGAGGAAGAATGGATCCCTAAATATTTCATGAGGGATGTGGAGTTGGGGGATCTTAAGTGGTACCATAATTCAAGACAACCTTAGATGCACCACTGAGTGCAAAGTGTAGACCACAAGTGCTGGGGAGCTCAGAGTAGAAATTCATAGGAATTACTTGCTAGATGTTAAAGGCATTTCTATTTGCCTCTAAGTCTTCTTTATTACCTTTGTGGTGGTTAAGAGGAAAGTGGAAGGTATTAGGTCATCCACCTTGATTGATGGTCAAGAGGAACTACTGTAGTAGGGCCTTCAGCCACAGAGCCCTACGGAATCAAATTCCTATGATATCTGGATGGAAGAACTGGAATTACCCGCAGCTATAAATAATAAAAACACCTGAGAAGCAGAGCAAATGGAAAGAGCCAGCAAGTTGTGATTCACCCTGTCCTAGAGGGAGAGACAGGCACGTATTGTGTAACTGTCCCCTTTTGTGCATTTAGTCCCCGTTAAGCAACTGTTGGTATTGCCATTTGTTCTTAGCTCTCAGAGGACCGTGACAACAGGGAGGTGGTGCCAAGACATGCAAGTCAATTGGATTTAAGTGAGGCAAGAATGCGCAAAGTCACCAACCTCACTTTCTATGTGACTGCAGCCTAGAAGTCAAGATATATACATATATATACACACACATATACACATACACACATATGTATGTATATACACACATATATGTATATGTATATATGTCTTATATACATATATATATTTACAAAATTCAGTACTACTCTGAATTCATGTTTTTGTTGAAATAGATGTTCCTTTCTCTAAAACAGATCATCACATACCCCAACTTTTCATCTGGGGTGATTCTTCACTGTTTTTCAAAAAATCCTTTTGACAGGAATGGAGCTAGTTAGTAGCTTCCTGTCTCAATTACTTATTCTTGCAGCATGGTGTACATAGATGGAGGACTGACCTTGGAGTCTAAAGGTCATCATTTCAAACCAGACTCTTGCACAATGTGTGACCGTGAGCAAGCAATCTAACTTTTATAAACCTCAGTTTCCTCATTTCTAAAATGAGGGAATTGGACTACATATCCTCTGACATCCTTTATCATGATCCTATGGTTGGTTTTTCATTGGGTGTATGTTGATTGGATGATAATGGATTGGCAAAGTGATTCATATCTTGGTGACTCCCTCAGCCAGGAAACTAGACTATAACTCATTTGTATCATAAAGGGAAGTCTCCTCACCAGGAGTTTAACTCCAATGAAATCACAGATCCATACCCTATACCTTCAAGGAGAACAGCAATCCAAGAGGAGGAAGCAGCCTGGAAGAAGCAAGGTACCTTGCCCATCACACAGCTATTAAGTGGTGGAGGTGGTGGTGGCCTTTTTGTGGAAGCAAAGAAATGCAAAGAATTCCTTCTGACTGGGCAATGGTAACCTCTGAAAGATCCATTTCAATGAAACTATGAGATAGCCCTCTAGCAGGCCACTGAGGAGGATCTCAGAATCATTTCCTTCACATCTACCATTAAGTGCTATTTAATTTTTTATTTTGGTAGCTAGATGGCACAGTGGATAGAGTGCTGCACCAGAAATCAAAAAGACTCATCTTTCTGAGTTCAAATCTAGCCTCAGACAGTTACTAGCTAGCTGTGTGACCCTGGGCAAGTCACATAAAGCAAAATGTCTCTCACCCAGGGAGCCCTGGTCATTAACAGAACAGTGAAGGCCAACCCAGCTCTCTTGGCTCCTAGGAGCAGTTTCCTTTACACCGCAAAGACTCCTCCAAAGTAAGCTACTTGTGAAACAATGAAACAGTGAAATGAGCCCATGACCCCATGAGCCTATTTTCTATATGATTGAAAATGTCCAAAATACTAGGACTATGTGTGTATATAGATAGAATATGTGAAGTTCACATTCCTACACATATGTATGTATAAACGTGTGTGTACACAATGCATATACACAATTCCCATAGCTACATTTTGTAAACATGTAGGTCTATGTAAACATGCATGCACATAATCACATGTGTATACTTTCATGTAAATATATGCTGAGCCCTACATATATGTGCACATGTGTGCATGCATGTGTACATTTACATGTATGCATTGTATTTGTATGCATCTACATATACATGGGCATTTATGTGCATATGTGTATGTGTATATGTGCAGAGAGAGAGAAAGAAATATATCTATATATACATGGGCATTTGTGTGTGTATATGTGTGTATGTATGTGTGTGTATATATATGTATGTATATATACACACTTACATTTACATAGGTGTTTATGTCTACATGTATGTATGTATATATGTATTATGTACATACCTATGCATACACATATACCTGTGTGCATGTACACAAAGGCATCTATAGTACATTTACATACATAGTTATGTATTCATCTACACATAAATGGATCTATGTATGCACACACATGTTAACCTAAATACTTATATGAATATACACATGTGTACTTTTGAGTATATACACTCATACTAGCCTGTAGATATCAGTATTTTCACCGTTTTCTGAGGTGTGTGGGTCCCATAAGACACACATCAGCTTTCGTTCATTTACCGAATATGTACATATACACATACACATATGTATATATGTGTGTGTATATATTATATATATACATACATATATATATATGTATAATTTTTTTTTTTAATCATTGTCCCATCACATGATTGTCTGCAGCTTTCTGGTTCAGTACCCAGTGCTAATGAGGACAAAACTTTTGGTCTGGTCAGGCCACTGAGCTTTGTTCTTTGTCTGAATATACTCTTGACCCTGACCTGCCCTTGGTCACAAAGGGGAATTAAGCGGTGGCTTAGCCCAAACCCCAGGGGAAAACCAACTTAAAAGGAACGTCCTTGCTGATGGTGAGTCATTACAACTCTTTTCCATCCCAGTGTGAGGCCTCCTTAGGAAGCTGCATTTCTGTTGGCCCAGCTGAGCCTTGTCAGCCCTCCAAGGGTGGGGCAGGTTTTAAGCAGATGACCCTTGTGGTCCTTGAACAAACAAGGGTTTTTTCCCAGTTTTCATGCTCATGCCTGCTCCTGCACACCCTGTTTTGACCCCTTGGCCCTAAATTCATCTGATCTTGGTCTCACACACTCAGCCCAATTCTGGGCAGGGCTAGGTGTGCCAAGGATTAACCTAATTCTTTCTTGCTAAGAATTTATTTACCCTTGTAAAAAATATGCAGAGTCAAGCAAAACAAATTCCTTGTATTAGCCATGCCCTCAGAAATCTTTTGTATCTTGAAGGCATCACTTTGCTCCAAGAGGTGGGTAGCACAGACCATCACCAGACCTCTGGATTTGAGGTTGTAATTGTGTGGGTCAGAGTTGTTATTATATAAATTATCCTAGTACCACGTCAGCATGTGTAGAGATTTTCTTAAGAATAGATTCGTAGACACAAAGATGCTCCCATTTCCTTGCCTGTTGCATGAAGCTCTCCCTACAATGCCTCTGACAAATGGTCATCTGTATTCCACTTAAGCTGAGTGTACTGCACTGAAGGCTCGGGCCTTATTGGCAAAAAATCAGGCTCTTGAGACTGTAGCCATACATTATGCCTGCCCCAGGTATATTTAAGATACTCTCTTTGTTGGCTAGTGAGAAGCATGGTGATAGAGCTAATGATTAGGTGTGGTGGAAGGACTATAGACTGAGAGCTGGCCCTGGGGTCAGAGTGGATGGGTCAGTGCAGGAACAGTAGTATGAGTGAGAGAGATGTCGAGGATAGAAGATGGATTAAGAGGCAGTCTGACATGTGCATGAGAGAGCAGCAAAATCTTGGGCAAAGTTTAGAGGAGACTGAGAATGAGTAAGGGAAAGCTGGGATCTGTTGCCTTGCGGATGCTGGGTATCTCCGTTGAGGGTATATTATAGAGGCTTTGGCTGTATTCAGGGTCTTAGTGCCCACCTATCCAGCAGCACCACACCATCACCTTGGTAGGAAGGACAAACAGCAGTATTAGTATGGGGGTGGGGCAGGGTAAAGAGCAGGATAGCAAAGTTGTGAAATTCTGTGTCACAGTAACAAGTCTCTGAGCTTCCTGTAGTCTCTGCATGGAAAAACTGAGTGTCAGAGGGGATTCAAGGGGAAATAGAGCATTGGGGTGAATAGGATCAGGACTGTACATCTTGGGGAAGGAGTACATCACTTGCAAAGGTGACTCCATGGGTCAGGAGGTTTCTTTTCTCACCTGAGCCAAATCTGATCCCTTGTAACATTCACTGGTTGGCCCTTAGTTCTGCCACACAGAATGATTCTAATAACACCTCTTGCAGATGTCATCACTTCAGAGAGTTAAGGAATGATCATGTTCCCTTGGCCCTGGTTTTTCTTTTCTTTTGGCAAAACATTGCACATTCCTTCAAATGGTCCTCATAGGAATGGGTACTTTCTGGATGATCTTCAACTTATCAACATGCCCTTCAAAACTGAATCCCAGAACTGGTCAAAATACTTAAAAAAGGGTCTGACCAGGACTATTGTCTCCCTTCCTCTGAACATTAATGGAGTTTAATCATGTATTATCTGTTAAGGCTGCCTAAGACAATGTGAGTCATTGACTTTCATTGAACTTGCAGACTCCGAAATCCTTCTTCACATGGTCTTTTTCATATGGATTTTTTCCAACTACATTTCTTTCATTTTGTCCTTACATAGTTGATTTTTAGATAGATAGATAGATAGATAGATAGATAGATAGATAGATAGATATTATCGAAACTATTTTTAGAGGTAGCTAGGTGGTACCAGTGGATAAAACCCTGGGCCTGGAGTCAGGAAATAATTGCACTTACCTCCCAGAGTTGTTCTGAGAATTGAGAAACGTTGGCAAAGCATTTAGCTCAGTGACCGCCACCTAGTGTGTACTTAGTAAACACTTATTCCGTTTCCCCTCCTCTCTTCTTTCTACTACAATGTGTTAACCTCAAACTCACCATTCCCTGGTTTCAGACTCACATATTGCAATTACATGGCTGTATCTTATTTATAACTGCCAAGTTAATGGTTTGGTAACATAAGCCGTATCCTTAAGTTCATAACAAAGTTGATTTGAATTTCCATGATAGAATGGGTGTGTCCTGTACTAGACAACAATGTGTTATCACTAAGTACTGTGGCAGTAGACAAGACTCAAACTCAGACTTATCATTCTGTGCTAAATTCATTAAAAGGCCAGATGAGAGCTCTGTTTTTCCTGTAACTCAGGCAGTCAGGCAGTCATTAAATATTTACTAAATACCTACTTTATACTAGGTACTGTGCTAAGTTCTAAGAATACAAAGAAATTCAAGATAGTTCCTGGTCTCAAGGATCTCACCGTCTAATCTATCTAATGACTATTGGGTTCTAAAAGCATTTATCAAAATATCTACATGACCTCCTTTTCTTCTTTGTCAAGGTTGGGAATTCTGAATGTGTAACATTGCTTATATCAACTATAAACATACCCCAAATCTCTATCTTGTCTCCCCTTCTCTTTTCTCTCTTTGTTCTCTCACTTGGTAACCTCATTAGCATCCAAGCTAATTTTTATTTCTATGTCAATGACTCCCAGATCAATACATTCAGACCCTAGAAACTCCTGTGCTCAGTGTCATTATCTGTAACTGCCTCTTGGGATTTTGAACTGCATGTCCTGTAAACATATCAAATTCAATAGGGCCAAAACAGACTTCTTTCCCTCCAAACTTTTCCCTTCTTCCAGACATTCCTATTACCATCAAGATCACTGCCATCTTGTAGTCACCTTGACTTGAAACTGCAGTACCTCCTTGCCTCCTTACTCTGTCTGTTCTCATATATTTATTCCATCTTACGTATTTACTCTGTTTACTCCATCTTACATATTTGCCCCACTGATGAGACTTGCCATTTCTACCTCTGTCATATGCTCCCTTCTCTCCACTCACACAAATATTCCATCTTATTTCAGACCCTCATCACCTCTTACCTTATTTGTCATGACTCAAATCAAATTTCAGAGACTTTCTATTTCTTCCAGGGACAAATATGACTTCCCCTGTTTCTTTGAAAGACATTTACAACCTGGCCCCAACCTCTTCTGGCTTCATTGTACATTATTCCCCTTTGCACACTATACTGTCAAGCTAAACTGGTCTACTTTCTGTTCCTAACACACAATACTCAATTTCCTGTTTCCAAGGCTTTGTAGTGAGTATCTCCTGGGATGCCTGGAATACACTCCCTCCTCACATGTGCCTCTCTTTGTCTATGCCATCTTCTACATGAAGCCTTTCTTGACCACTCAACTGCTAGGGCCTTCCTTAATGGCCTTTTGTTTTGTATTTTTTCTGTGTGTAATTATACCCTATGTACATAGTCCATATGTGATTTTATTATACATATCTTCTATATGTAATTATATACTATACAAGTATTCTATATAGAATTTCTATGTATGTGTGTATATATATATATATATATATATATATATCTCATAACCACATATAGCTGTTATTGTTGTCCAGTTGTTTTTCAGTTCTATCTGACCCTTTGTGACCCCATTTGGGGTTTTCTTGGCAAAGATACTGGTGTGGTTTGTCATTTCCTTCTCCAGCTCATTTTACAGATGAGGAAACCAAGGCAAACTACATTAAGTGACTTGCCTAGGATCACCCAGCTAATAAGTGTCTGAGGGCAGATTTGAACTGAGGAAGATGAATCTTCCTGAATCCAGGCCCAGCTTTCTTATCTACCCAATCACCTAGTTGTCCATACATGTACAAATACAAAGAATCGGATAATCCTCAGTCTCAAGAAGTTTATGTTCTATTAAGTACATATATATGCATACATATGTACATATATATGTGTATATATAACTATATGTATTTATATGTGCGTATAGATGTAAGTGTGTGTATATATGTATATGTGTGTGTATACAAACACACACACACTTAGGCATGTACATATTGTCTCTACTTACAGAACATAAGCTTCTTGGGACTGCAGATTATCTCATTCTTCGTATTTCTCTTCCCAGTGCCTAATCTCCTGCTTGATACAAAACAGGTATTTCATAAATGCTTGTTGATTGATCATTTTAATAGCCCCATGATTGGTTTCTTTGCTTCCTTTCTTCCCCCTCTAATCCATCCTTCCTCTAGGCACCAAAATGATTTTCCTAAAATACAAGTATGACTATTAGTCAAACTCCATTGGCCCCTTATTGCCTCTAGTATAAAATATCAGTGCTTCAAACATCAACATTTAAAGTCCTGAACCTGAACTGGGATTTTTCCTCATATCGAGCCCCGAAGCAGTTTAACTTGTTGGTTCCCATAGCAAGTATAATCAGCTAGTTCTTTATTTAACTGTCTTCCCCAATAACAGCAGCTGGTAAGGGATATGGCATTACATTACCACCCTCTCACTTCATCTCCTAGCCCTGAAATGCCCAGATCTCCTGACAGTGGCTCACCAAATACACCTGAATCCAAAGTATCCCAGAAATTTATCACCAGCAGGAGTCAGAGCCCCTTCTCCCCACTGCCTTATCCAGACCCTGTGAAGTGTAGCTTCTTTTGGATACCCAGAAAGGCCATGATTATCAGTCAAGAAGGTATGATTGCAAATTACTTGGTGGCTGAACCTGGGCTACTCCAAAGATTCTTTCAGGCGCTGTGATCTCCTCCACCAGACTGGTGCAGGTTCTCTCTGTCAAGTATCTTGACTACACAAATTCCCCTTCCGGGAGAGGTCCAAATAACTCCAGAAGCTTTCTTTCATCCTGCGTTGACATTTCTCAGAAGTTCCCTTGAGTGCTGACACATCAGCTATTACAATAAAAAATCATCAAGCTTAATTAGTTTCTGACAGCATTGGACCCTTGGCTTCAGCTCATCTGCTTGACTCTTAATGACTCCATTGACTATTATAGCCTAGGAATTCTTAAACATCCAAAAGAATGTATCTCAAATGGCAGAATTTCAAGTGTTGTAAGCAGGCAATGGGAGAGGCATTTTAGAGCAGGAGGGGCTTAAACAATATTCTGTAGACATCCATCTACATCTGCTCTGTCTATTTCTATTACCCAATACCTGTCTATTTCTATTACACACATGAGTAAAGTGAGGATAAAATGAGATCATATTTGTTTAACACCTTGCAAACCTTAAAGCAGCATGTAAATACTAGTCACTATTAATCATTGTTATGTAGAGCCCTAGATGTGGAGTCAGGAGATCTAGGATTGATTTCCACTATCTCCTGAAGCTTTATGAGCTGCAGTCTCATTGTCTATAGAATGGGGTTCCTGCCTCCTTCTCAGGGTTATTGTGAAGAGCTTTTTCCCATTTGGTGAACTTACTACCCTTTTATTTCCTTTCCCATGGATTATCTTCTTATAGTTTTTGAGGAGAAACTTGCCTTTGGATATACCCAAAGTATAGACAGTAAGCAAGTCTACTAGGGTAGGAGGGTTCTTTGATTATAAAGCTTTCTGCTATTCCCACTGGTCCTTGGCAACTATAACCTTTCCTAAGTCCCAATAACTTCTCACATCCCAAATCTTCTCAGGAAATGGCAGCAAGTTTCAGATTGCCACAATTTTTAAAAATCAGATTGTTAGTTCTATGCATTAATAAATAATCACTTATTAAGCATATTAGGCTAGGCCCTGTGCTAAGTGTTGGGGGTCCAAAGAAAAGCAAAAATAGCCCTTTCTTTTAAGAAGCTTATATTTTAATGCGAAGACCGTATTAAATAAGTAGGTTATGACAAGCTATATACAGAGTAGCTGGAAGGTGACCTCAGAGTGAAGGCATAAACAGCTGAGGGACTGGAAAAGGTTTCTTGCAGACAGAAGAATATAATCTGAGTCTTGAGATTATTGATTTAGTCCTGGAAAGGACTAGGATGATGAGGACCTAAGTAAGGGTGGTTGTGTGAGTGGAGAGAAAGGATCATAGATGAGAGCTGTTGCACAGACAAGATTTCTACATGCTTATGAAGTACTTACCATCTGCCCAATCTAAAGGCAGAAGTAGCCATTCACCATTCCACTCCCTTACGCCCCTTATCTGAAATTATGGGAATACAAGGACAAGAGTTGTGCAGGATGGACCAGACTGGGATGACTTCTATTCTGCTTTGCTGGAGGTTACATCCACATGGATCACAAATTCATTGTGTACTGAAGAACCCTTTGAGAAGAGGAAACAGCTGGACCCATCTCTTCTCTGTAACAGTTTTCAATTAACGTGAAGCCTTCTACACAGTTATCTGTCAGCTTTCTCTCCTCTGGGCCAAACAACCTCAGTTTCTCTAACATTTTGGAGTAGTTATTTCCTGCTACACTTAAGGTTCCCTCCCACCCCCTGCTTTAGTCATTTTCCAGGCATTTCCTTTGCCCCCTGTCCACTAATCAGAATATCAGAGTTGCAAAAGACCAGTTGTCGAGCAGTTATTAAGGGCTTACTTTATATTAAGCATTGTGTTACACCCTCAGAATACAAAGAAAAGCAAACAAAAAAAAAAACCAGCCCCTCCTCTCAAGGAATCCACAATGTAATGGGGGAAGACATACATGAAAATGACTCTACAAACTAGATCCAGGATAAATTGGAGATAATCTCAGAGAGAAGGCATAAAGATAATGGAAGACAGGAAAAGTCTTGCAGAAGGTAGAATTTTAGCAGGGACTTTTTAGCAGTGAAGCTAGGAGAAGCCAGAAGGCAGAGATGAAGAGGGAACGTTCTAGGCATAGGAGACAATTATTGAAAATGCTCTATTGGGGGATGGAGTGCCATGGTTGAGGAACAGCAAGGCTAGTGCCACCAGATTAAATACATGGAGAGGAATAAGGAAAACTGGAAAGATTGAGGGTGAGGGAGCCGGTTATAAAGAGCTTTAAAAAGCAGAAGGTTTTATATTGAAGCTGGACATAATAGGGAACCATTGGAGTTTGTTGAACAGAGGAGGGTCATAGACAGACCTGTGCTTAGAGAAAATCAATCTGACAGCTAAGGGCAGGATAGAGATATTCCAGATACGAGGTAATAGAGTGCTAGAGTGGTGTGCTAGAGTGGTAGCAGTGCCAGAGGAGAGAAGAGGGCGTGTGAAAGAGATTCTACAATGGTAGACTTGACATAGGTAGACATATAGACAATGGTAGGCTTGAATAGGACTTGACAACTGATTGGATATGGAGAGCATATAACTGATAATATTTTTTAAAGAAAAAAATGAAAAGGAAAAAAGTCAGCAATACTTCAAAAATGTCTGAAAAATGTCCATTATGCCACACTGGTGGACCTCTTCCCGCTCCATGGTGTACGGTAGGGTTTCTTCTCATCTTAGGCCATGCTCATTCTTTGTAATTTTGTAACATCTACATTTTAATTGTTTTCGGATCGTTCTTTCCATCTATTTTGCTGTAATCCTTGTTTCTATTATTTTCCTTACTCTGCTTACCCCATTCTACATTAATTCATATAAATCTGTCCTTGCCTCTCTGCACTTATCATATTCATCATTTCTTACAACATAGCGTTCCATTAGGTTCACATACCAATTTGTCTAGCCATTCCCCAATCAATGAGCATCCACATTGTTCCCATTCTTTGCAAACATACAAAGTGCTCCTAGAAATAGTTTAGTGTGTATGGAGACTTTCTTCTGGTCAGTAGCCTTTTTGTTCCACTTATTTGAAAACAAACAAAAACCCCTCTTCTGCTAGTCCCTTAAGATAATGCCTATATCTTTTCTCTAATCCACTGCCAAATTTCTAGAAAGTGTTGCCTGAATGTGCTCCCTTCACTTCTTCCTTCCTGTTCTTTCCATGTCCACATCTGATCACTCTATTGAAAGGACTCTTTGAAGATTCCCAAGCATAACTTACTTGCTACATCTGAAGCTTTTCTCAGTCTTAATGCTACTTTGTACCTTTGTAGCTCTCAGCACTCTTTCCTGTCTTCTTCTCTTGCATATTCTGCCTTTTCCTTAATTTCCATGGCACCATTCCCTAATGGTTTCCCTCCTATCTATCTGGCTGCTCTTTTTTTTCCCCTGATTCATCATCCATCTCCTGCCTCTTAAGTATGGAAGGCCTCCAAAGCTATATCCTGAGCCAACTTCTCTCCTCTCTGGAGCCTCATAGTCATATCTGTTCCCATGAATTCAGTAATCACATTTGTATAGGTAGCTCCATATCAACATATCCAGCCATAATATTCTCTTGAATTCTAGTCAAAAATCTTCAGCTGTAATATTTCCACACAGATGTCCTGCCATGCCTCAAACCCAAAAGGTTCCAGACTGAACTTACTATCTTCCCCACTAACTCTTCTTCCAAATATTTTAATTTCTGTTAATTCCCAGTCACACTTGGAATCTTGGAGTTATTCAATTCAGCAAGAATTCAATAACAAATGTTTATGTCATAAATGTTAAAGGTCTACTATGCAGGACAGCATGCTAAAGCATTATGGATTCAAATATAAAAGCAAAATACTGATATTCCATGGAGTATTGGGGAATGGAGCTTCAACATGTACACATGGAAACATAAATAAGTACAAGACGATTAGAGGTGAGAGGAGGCACGAGCAACTGGAGGGATTAGGGAAAACCTCATGGAGGACATAGGTCCTGTCCTGAACCTTGAAGGAAGAGCAGGATTTTCAGAGCTATATTCCAAGCATGGAGGATACAATCCCAGCCTGTGCAATGGTATGGAAGGTGATAGATAGGATGCTGAATTCAAGGATGAGTTAGGAGTCATACTCGCTGGAATGTAGAATAGATGAGGGCTAATAATGTGATATAAGACTCAAAAGAGTCTTGGAACTTTAAATGCCAGCTTGGAGGAGCTTACCATTTATCTCAGAAATAATAGGGAGCTTCTGAAGATTTTTGAATGGGAGAATGAGCTCAGCAAACCTGTGCTTTAGGAATGGTATTCTAAAGCTGTTCTGAGGTTGAATTGGAGAGGACCCAATTAGGAGGTTATGACAATAGACAAGGCAAGAGATAATGAGAACTTGAACTTGAGTGGTAGACATGTGAATGAGGGAATAGGGACAGACAGGAGAAATGATGAATTGCTAAGGCTTGGCAACTGATGAAAATCAATGTTAAGAGAGAAGGAAAAGTTAAAGATGGATCCCAAGTATGTGACCCTGAATGACTTGGAAACAATTGGGGTAAAATCTAGTAGAAAGTTGACATTATTACATTGGGGTTCAGGGAAAAAGTAAAAGTATGTATATTTAGAGGTCATACAGCAGCTAAGTGTCATGGTAGATTGAGAAAAGACTTGAGTTCAAATCCTGCCTCACACACTTATTAGGTGCACGAATCTGGTTAAGTCTCTCTTAATTTTATTCAACCTTAGTTTCTTCATCAGTAAAATGGGGATAGTAATAATACCTATTTCATATATTGGTAATGATGATGTAAGCCTTAAACACTATGTAGATGTTAACTATTTTTAT
Source organism: Bettongia penicillata ogilbyi (assembly GCA_023548195.1). Lineage (NCBI taxonomy): Eukaryota > Metazoa > Chordata > Mammalia > Diprotodontia > Potoroidae > Bettongia > Bettongia penicillata. The sequence continues at coordinate 14,950,858 of JAJHZJ010000177.1, forward strand.
CTATAGAGAGACAGTTGAATTCTTGGGAATGGATGAGATCATTATTGGATAGAGAGAAGAAGGTCCAGGATATACATTTGAAGGAAATTGATGCTTAGGAGGTGGATGATGGATGGTGATCTATCAAAGGAGATGGAGAGAAAACTGTGAGAAAAATAGAAAACCCAGAGAGTGGAGGAGAATATTCTATATGAGATGATAGTCAAAAATGTAAAAGATGAAAGAATGATTAAGAAGGATGAGAACTTAGAAAAGACCATAGGTAGGAAGCATAGGTAATCTCAGAAAAAGCAGTCTTGGATAATGGTGAAGCCCAAAGCAGGAATGCAAAGTATTGAAAACTGGGAAGTATGGGAGTGGAGGCAACCTGTGGAGGTAACTCAAAGAGGAAAGAGAGAACCTGAGGACATGACAGGGTCCAAGATTTTTAAGGATAGATAAGAAAAGAGGATATTTGTGTTCATTGTGAAAGAAGCCAGTAGATAAAAGGAGAAAGTGAATATGAGATATAGGGTGTGGTTGACAGGATAAACTCCGAGAGAGGAAGGAATAGAATCCAGGGTACAAATAAGGGGGTGGCCTTGAAAAAGAGAAGGACTCCCTCTTTCTCATCAAATGGAGCTGGTGAGGAACGTATTTTGCGGTTTAATTCAAAGAAAAGGCAGCATTATGTAATGACTAGAACACTGCACTTGGAACTCAGAAGGCCTGGGTCATCAAAATACTAGCCAACTGTGTGATCCCCTTAAGAAGTCACTTACCTTCTCCATCTCCTTATCTGTAAAATGAGAGGTGTAGACTCAGTGACCTCTAAGGTCACTTCTGGCTCTAATTCTGTAGTCCCACAGTCCCACAAGTTATTGTGCACTAGTGGAGATAAGGGAGATGAGTTCCATTTCTTCGGGATGGCATGAGAGGAAATCTGAGAAAGAGAGAAGGTAGCAATGGGGAGATTCCCACTCTCTGACCCCAGGTTCTTTCTGTTGATTGACTCCTTAGCAGCACTCACTTTCTCTTTACTGATCCCTCTTCCTTCTCTTTGTAACCTTATTTTATCCTACTCCCCTTCACTTTTCTTGCAGCCAGACTTGCTGGCTGTGGTCAGACCTGAACATGTCATCTCCTCCCTCCAAATATATGTCCAAGTTCTTAGCTGGACACATTGATTCTGCTTCAAAGGCCATATTTTGACATGTAACATTTGCATTACATTACTGGTAAGTTTTAATTCTTTTAGTCATTCAATAAATATTTAATGAATGAAGACTGCATAGGTGCTAAATTTGGGAAATACCAAAGAGCACATGATGTTCCCATCCTCTGGGAGCTTAAAATCTACAAGATACATACACATAGAAAACGTCCAGCAGGATACGATGGCAGAAGACAGCATGTGATTGTGTCACTTTGCAGGCATTAGTGTCATGTGAATCTAGATAGAGGGTAGATAGGTTCTCTGTGGAAAGAAATTGGCTGGAGAAGGCCTCATGAAACAACTGTTGAAGGAATAGGGATTATTTTATTTTGATTTGCTTTATAGGACAGAGCTCAAATCAATGGGGGTATGTGGTAGATAGCGGATGGAGAGAACTTCAGAAAGGCAGGTTTTGACTTGATATAAGGAAAAACTTCTTAACCATTAGATCTATCTCAAACAGAAATGGGCTAACTCACAAGGTAGTGAGTGTCCCATCATATTTAAGCAAAGATTTTCAGGTATTATTAATATATTATTATTATTTAGAGTATAGATTATTATTTAGATATTTAGGCATATTGAAGCAGAGATTGGATAGCCATTGTGAGTATTGTAGAGGGTATCCTTGTTCAAATATGGGCTGAAATGGACAGACTGCTAATGTCCCTTTCCTCTTGACATTCTATTATAAAGTCTGAGTAGCACCTTGAGGGAAGGTAGGGAGGACTGTGGACAAATCATTGGACTTGACATCAGAAGAGAAGTTCAAAACCCAGATCTACTACTTACTACTTACTATGGCCTTGAATAAGTTACCTATCTTCTTTCAGCCTCAGTTTCTTCATCTGTAAATGAAGGTGTTCGACCTCTATGATCTCTTCCAAGTCTAAATCTATGATCCTACAACAAGATTTGGAGAAACTGATTGTAGATGGGAGGAGTCATTCCAGACTGGGCAACAGCTATGCCATGGAAGACTTTCTAACACTAGGCTGACATTTCTTAGAGGTTGTACTTCCCTCTTCCTTCTCTCTTCCATCATCCTGGAGACTCAAGGCATTTACCCTTGCTTGGCTAAAGAACTAGCATTCAAAGAGTCATGTTAACTGGTCTAAGTTCTGGGTAGTGAAATCAGTTTGTGAACTTCTGAACCTCTGTACCATCTTTCCTCCCAGGAGGGATCAGCAAGTTAGGTTCCTCTAATGAGGATCTATGATCATTCTTCAAATTATGTTGCACTCAGCAATTCAGTATGCTATGGTGTAGGGCAGGGGTGGGGAACTTGAGGCCTCGAGGTCACATGTAGCCCTCTAGATCCTCAAGTGTGGCCCTTTGACTGAATCCAAACTAGAAGTTTGGACTGAACAAAAAATGTGTGCATGTGTGTGTATCTTTGTGTACACATACACATATATGTATACACATACATATATGTGTGTGTATCTATATATACAATATGTTCTTGCCATTCCCTGCCCCCTACTCCCATCACCATTAGAATATAAATTCTTTGAGGGGAGGGGCTATTTACATTTTGTCTTTCTTGTTCAGTTTGTTTCAGTCATGTCCAACTCTGTGACCCCATCTGAGATATTCTTGGCAAAGATACTGGAGTGGTTTGCAATTGCCGTCTCCAACTTATTTAACAGATGGGGAAGCTGTGGCAATCAGGGTTAAGTAAATTGCCCAGGGTCACACAGCCAGTAAGTCTCTGAGGTGAGATTTGAATTCAGATCTTCCTGACTTCAGGTCTAGCATTCTACCTTCCTCTCCACCTAGCTGCCTCCTTTGTGTCTTTAGCACACATCATAGTGCCTGGCATATAATAGGTACATTATAAATACTTATTGGATTGAATTGAGTCCCAGACACTCTCTGGGTAATCTTGGACAAGACATAGCCCCTTTGAACCTTAGTTTCCTCCTTTTTAAAAGGAAGAGCTTAGACTACATGACCTCTAAGGTCCCCTTTAGCTCTGAGAATCTTTGCTTTTCTTTTACTCAACAGACTGAGGGCTTGTTTTCCATATCTCTAGTTCTGGTGCTTCTGAGGAATCTGTGTACCTTGGATAGGCCAGGTCTCTGGTCACCTCAGGCCTTTTGGCTCTTGGACTTGTTTGTCCTCTGGGCTTTTGCCCTCTTTTCCTTTTAGACTTCAGATATCTTTTATACCACCCGCCCCCTACGTGGAGCAATTCTGCTGAGAAAGCAAATTTCCATCCCTACTTAGTATTGGCACGATTTTACTCCATTAATTTGCCTTTAGAAAAATGTGTAAGAAAATGTTTGTTCACAGCCAGGCTCCAAGCATTCTTTGTATGTTTGTACTTAGCCTTAGAGACAAGGAGAGAATCATGCCTGAGACCAGAGCTTTCTCTGTTGTCACGGCTGTTTCCCATCTTTCCCCTTTTATACTTTTTAACTCTTCTGATTAAGTTACTGCTTCGCTGACTTGGTTTACACTTTCCCCAGCCAGAATGCCTCTCCTTTAAAACTGAGAATCAAGAATCATAGCTTTTTGGGCCAGAATGGTCATTTTGCAGAGGAGGAAACACAAGTACAGAAAGTCAAAGTGTTTTGCCCAAGGGCACAGCAGCATAGATATTCCCATAAAGATAGAAATAGATTTGGAAAGCCAGCCTAGAAACAATAAGCCACCAATTCCATAGTGCTCCATCACAATTAGATCCAGACTAATTTACCCTCCTACCCAGTATCTTTTCTGCCAACATACTCTGAAACTATAATATATTTCAACTTAGGAACCCCATCCCAGGCATCCTGTGTACACTGTTTTTACGTACATAAAAAGAGAATGCATACTATTGCCAGCAGTTAACCTCAGAAGGAGAAAACATGGTACCCTCCTTAGAGTTATTAGCAGCAGCTGCTGCTGTCCTCACTTCTGCAGGTTACTCTCCTTGCAGCCTTGATTATGGTAACAATGAATGAATGAACCAAGGAAAGCCTCATGGCACAATGGAAAAAGTGCTAGGTCTGGAAACAGAGGATTTGGGATCAAAGTCTTCCTCTGTTGATCACCAGCTCTCTGACTCCATTTTTCTGCTCTGAGCATGTCCCCATGTCTGCAGTGTTCACCATCCTCGTCTCTGCCTCCTCGTTTCCTTCAAGTTTCATCTGACCTCTCACCTTCTATAGGAAACCTTCCTTATTCTTCTTAATTCTGATAACTTACTTCCACTGATTTTATCCAATTTATCCTGCAGAGAGCTTTTCATACCTGGTTGTTACTTGTGGTCTCCCCTATTAGACTGTGAGTTCCTCAAAGGCAGGATTGTATTTTGCCTTTCTTCGTATTCCCAGCATTTAGCAAGTGCCCAGCACATAGTAGGTTCTTCATAAATGTTTCCTGATTGACTGGCTGACCTTGACAAGTCATCCTTCCTCTGAATTTTCGATCCCTCACCTGTAAAATGAGGGTGTTGGACTACATGGCATTTAAGGTCCCTCCTAGCTGCACATGAATGACTTGACGTCATTCTCACATCAGGTTCTACCACCATCTCCAAGAAGCCCTGTCCGACCAATGCAGCCCATACTAGTTTCTCCCTCCTGGGAATTCCCATGCGTTGACTGTCATCACTGACTTATTACAAGTTGTAATTACAAATCATCTTTCTGTTTCCATGATTCTTGTCATAACTTATTCTGTAAGCTACTTAAAGGCAAGGTCCATGGCATAGCATCCTTTGAGTGCCATGCAATTAGATTCCAGTTCAATCTCGTAAAGCTTTATGGAGTATCTGTGATGTGCAAGGTATTAAGTACTACGGATACAAAAGTCAAATGAAAAAACAAGGCCAGCCCTTAAGGAGATGGCATGTCCTTTACATAAGGGACATCACGTAAAAATAGGAGGCTCAGTGAGTATTTGTTTACTGATTTACTCGGGATCTAGTTTCCCCAGCTAATGTATTCTGTCACGGTATTCCATGGGAAGGAGGAACCTTTGGGTTGTAGGGTTACTCATAATCACCATAACAATAAATGACATTTGTTAAAGACTTTATAATTTTAACAATTGTTTTATTGATGCCTTTTACCTCAGTCATTTCCAGTTATGCCTCCCCTCCACCATACATTGAGTCCTCCCTAGGAACAAAGAAAAGCAGTTAGAAGGAAGATCATTTGAGACACAAGGAGTACATCCAACAGTGTATGCAGTACTCCATATCCACAGTCCCCCACCGTCACCACCACCACTGCCTGAAGGGAAGGTGGCATGTTCCCTCATCTCTTCTTGTGCCCAAGTGGGTCATTACAGTTACCCTGAATGTGGCCCTATTTTAGTTTGGTTTATGCTGTTATAGTGATGTATATTGTTCTTCTTGATGTATTTACTTCAGATTGCATTCATTCCTATGACTAATTCTCCACATTTCTCTGAATCTCACATATTCTTCATGACTTGTGGTGTGATAATATTTCCTTTTATTCATAGAACCAAGTTTGTTTGCCATTCTGCAACTAATCCATTCATTTCCTTTTAAAAAATATTTACTGCAACAAAGCTCTGGATAATTTCCAAAGTACTTTACCTACTATATCTTACTTCATCTTTACAATTATCTTATAAGGTAATAAATAACAGCTTACATTTCTTTTGCACACTAAGGTTCCAAAGTACTTTCCTCCCAGTGTGAGGTGGGTACTGGAGGAGCGATGGTTATCGCCATTTCACAGATGCAGAATTGGAGGCTCTTAGAGCTTTAACTGGCTTAAGGTCACATAGCTGCTTGAAGGCACAGTGAGAGTGCAAACCCAAATCTTCAGATTTAATATATCAATGATCTTTTTACCATATCAAATGTGAGCCCTCAGGCTTAACTGTGGATGGGTTGAGGTATGCTGAGACAGGTCTAAAATATAATGATAATAATAACGGTCACTGATATAACACTTTTCAAAGTGTTTTCTGGTTGTTTAGTCATGCTCGACTCTTTGTGACTCCACTTGGAGTTTTCTTGGCAGGGATGCTGGAGTAGTTTGCCATTTCCTTCTCCAGTTCATTTTACAGATGAGGAAACTGAGGTAAACAGGGTTAAATGACTTGCCTAGGGTCACACAGCTAGTAAGTGTCTGAGGTCACATTTGAACTTAGGAAGATGGGTATTCCTCACTCCAAGTCCAACACCATCCACTGCTCCACCTAGCTAACCATGCTTAACATATCAAGTGCTTGACAATCATTATTCTATTGAACCTCAGAGTGGCTGAGCAGTTAAAGAAGGCAAATATTATTATCCCCAACTTACAAATAAGGAAACTGAGGCTAAGGAAGCTTATATAACTTGCCCAGTGTAACATGGCCACTAAGAGAGTCAAACACTTCAAGCCTGGCATTCTTTCTATAGCACCATACAAACATCCCCTTCCTCCCACACTATCAGTGAAAAATTGACACAACTCAAGAATAGGAAGGTCTTTACTCACAACTTCCATCAAAGAAAAAGTTGCTTCCTTTGAATGATTGGACTTATGGGCAGAGTTTGTCTGTATTTCCCTGATGCCTAAGTGAATTATTCTCTCCTTTTCTTTGTAGCTTGTGGCTGTGACTTGGCGGAAGGCGGTTTTTTTGTGAGGCAGGGAGAATACATTTGCACGTTAGACTATCAAAGACTCTATGGTACCCGCTGCTTCAGCTGTGATCAGTTCATCGAGGGCGAAGTGGTGTCAGCCTTGGGGAAGACCTATCACCCAGATTGTTTTGTGTGTGCCGTTTGTAGGTAAGTGACAAATGACAGCATGGGCTGTTGTATTGCTGTTCATTAATTCCACCGGAGAATGAAAATTCACTGATTCTATTAGTTAAATATGGTGAGGACAAGGCTCCCACATTCCTTCAGGCCTGGGAGGGATCTGTGAAATCATTTAGTCCAATCCAGGAGCAGGGAACCTACAGGCTGGAGTCACAGATGGCCCTCTAGGTCCTCAAGTGCAGTCCTTTGACTGAGTCCAAGTTTTATAGAACAAATTTTTTTATTAAGGGGATATGTTCTGTGAAGTCTGGATTCAGTCAAGGGCTTGAGGGCCTCAAGGGCCACATGTGGCCTTGAAGCTGTAGGTTTCCCCACCCCTGGTCCAAGCCCTTCATTTTACAGATGAGGAAACTGAGGCCCAGAGTAACACCTTAGAATCTCAGTTCTCGGGTTTTCATTGGTAAAATGAGGGATTTGGCTCAGAATATCTGTTTCCATAGACAATTACATGTCTTAGATAATCTCTCAGTAGTAAGGCAATCTGGAGAGAAGTGGCATTTGAATTAGGAAAATCTTAGTATAAAAGTAAGATCTGATAGCAAGTGTTTATTTCTCCATATTGTGTGGTCTCATTCAGAGTAATAATTTACAAGTTATCTTCTATATGTTATTTTATCCTCACTATACTTCTGTGAAGTAGATAGTCTAAGAATTATTATTTTTTTTGTAGCTAAAGAAACCTAGGAACAGAAAGGTCAAGTGATTTACTTACTTGGTGACAGAGCTGGGATTTGGACATAAATCTCTTAACTTCTAGTCTAGCCCTCTTTTTGCCACACCAGGGTTGCATGGCCACTACTCCAATGGTCCCCAGGCCACCCCATTGGCTGTGACAGACACTGTCAGGATTGGGGGGCCATTTGGTGTCCTCTTGGCACCTGGTTTCAAGGTCGTTCTTGAGAAGGCCAGAAATGTTTGGGCAGCTGTTACTGTGGTGGGTGGGTGCAGGGATCTGTGCCATCTTGTGAGACAGTTCATTGTCCTTCCTCCCCACATGTTAATTCCCTCCACCACACCCCAGCTCCTGTTGTACTTGGCTGCCTTCCCTCCTCCCGTCTGCCTATTTCAATCTTCCCCACATTTGCAGGTCTGGCTCATAGCCCACGGCCTCCAACAATTCCATCCCACACTGATTTTTCCTTCTCCACATTGCACAAACAGTTTCATGCAGTTTGTCTCTAATTGTTCCATTGTTTTATCTGGGCACATTTTTTTTCCCTCTCTGATTATCCTTTAGTTTATATAGCTTAAACTCTAACCTAGAAGAGAATAGGCCTGGGTGTTGTGCTATGTTTCCCCAGTGCTCTCCACAGTGTCTAGCATCGAACTGGGCAGACAACAGGATCTCAATAAACCCTTTTTGATCACCCGTGGTTGCTTTAGTTTGGTGAAATACTCCAGAGAATTCTTTGATCTTTGCTAACTATTGCATTGTGGTGTAGTGGTATGGGAGGAGTAGACTTAAAATTAGAAAAACCTGGGCTTGAATCCAGCCTCAGACATTTTGTAACGGTGCGACTCTGGGTGAGTTGTTTACATTTTCTGAGTCTCAGTCTCCTCATCTGTAGAATGGGGGATGATAATAACAACATGTACCTCACCAGGGTGACATAACATGTAAAATAGTTTACAAACATTACATGAGTTATGATGATGATGAAAAGTTGATGCATCAAAATAATCCACTTTTCTCTCTCTGGGAGGCATTTTTCCTCAATAACACATACCACAACAGTCACTTGCAAGGGTGATCTGGAAAATTTGATTAATGCTCTAAATAAATCATTGCTCATTTGCATTAAATAGCAAGTATATTATTGAGCTGCTAGTAACAATCCTTTACATGGATATCCTATTTTATAGTTTTCAAATGATTTCTTATCCGTTATCTTCCTATGACCCTGTGAGTCAGGCATGAAAAGTATAATCATTCCCATTATACAGAAAATGTAAACTTCTTAAAATAAGAAAGTAGTGTTCTTAGCTGTTTCCAACTCTTTCTTGGCAACAAACCCCTTTATGGGATTTTCTTGGCAAAGATGCTGCAGTGGTTTGCCATTTCCTTCTCCAGTTCATTTTCCAGATGAAGAAACTGAGGCAGAGATGGTTAAATGACCTGCACAGCTCAAGTGTCTGAGATTACATTTGAATTCAGGTCCTCCTGACTTCAGGCCCAGGACTCTATCCACTGTGCTACATAGCTGCTCTAAACACATTTCCTTACATATGACGTAGTTTCCTCACCAGGCCTCTTAAACCCAAGTTGCTAACAAAAAGCAGCCAGTGTATCTCCATAGGGAACTGACTGTTCAGGAAACTAGGACATTCATTAAGGTTAGCATGGGAGCTGAGGTGGGACAGTAGCCTTCTGGGGAAAGAGACGAGTCTGAATCCAGATCTTAGCAAGTATAAGCCAAAGGCTGGTCTAGGTTTATAGTCTGGGCATCTCTGGAGTACTATACTCCAAGGGGTGAGGTAGAGTTAAGAAGAGTTAAGAAGCTGGGTACAGGAGCAGAGATTTCAAGTTAGAGGGAAGTAAAACATCAAGAGGCAATGTGCCTCTCACTCCCATGCTGCAAAAAAGGAGGGGAAATGTGTATGGTATGTCAGTGAGACCTCCATTTGCCTCACTCACCCTGCCACTCCGGCTGAATCCGTTCCTCCTCCTCCCCAACACCAACACGTGGCACAGTTATATTTAAGATCTTACACCTTCTTAACTCAATCACATGGATAATCCTCTAGGTTCACACAAACTTTCATTAATTGAAAAAATCACATAGAAGTTAAAAAGCATAGCTGTAAGCTCCTTGATGTGTCCCACATGCAACACTGAACATTTTCTATGGCTGTCCCCATACCAGGGCTCTTTTTCTCTTCACTTCCTCCTCCTGGCTTCCCTAGCATCTTAGCTAAAGTCCCACCTTCTGCAAGAAGCCTTTCCCATCCTTAATCTTAATGACTTCACTCTGAGACTAACCCCAGTTGATCCCATATGTATCTCATTTGTACTTAGTAGTGTGTATGCCATCTCCTGTTAGACTATGAGTTTCTTGGGGGTAAAGTCTGTTTGTCTATCTTTATATCCCCACCACTTAGCACAGTGCCTACTTCATGGTAGACACTTATAGATGCTTCTTTACTGACAGACACACTTTAAAGTTGGAATTTATTCCAGGAACATGCAAAACCTCCATAATTATAATCTGACCACTGGAAACTTTTGAAATTCACAATTTATGAATCAATGCATTGCTTATCCTTTAAAGTCACCAGAAGCAGTCTTTTATAGGAAAAGGAACAGTGGTCTTGGAGTTAAAAACATTAAATTCAAGGTTCACTTTCCCCAGCCTTAAAATGGGAACAATATTATCTACTTCCCAGGGTAGTCCTATAGAAGAAGAAAGCATTATAGGAAATCCTATAGAAATGTGGAGCGTTGTCTCAGGATGAAATATTCTGGTAGGTACTTTCTGTTCCCTTGTCTCTGGATCCTGGTTAATTACAACAAAGAGAGACTTTCTCAGAGAAAACACTAATCCTCATTTACACCTCATAGTTTAGTCTAGAAAGAAGACTTTTCTCTATCGCTAATAAATTTAGGGACAGTATTTGGCGATTTCCTGTTTGTATAGATATAGAGAACATGGCTTCCCCACAAGTAAATCTTTAAAAGTTGGAAGACTGCCAAAACAGGAGTCAAATGCCACATCTGTACCCACTTCTCTCTGTGGTTTGCCTGAATTCCCTGCTGTTACATCCCTGATCTGGCAAATCAAGATTCTTCCCCCACCCCTGCCACATATGTATATGTGTGTGTATACATATATGTATATGTAATGTGTGTATTATATAAAATCCCTTCTCTGGAATATATCCTTTGTAAGTATGGAGAGGCTTTGGTAGTGAAACACTTCAGATAAGCAACAGTAACAAAGACAGAAACCATAAAATTTATTTTGAATTCTGTTCAAATTCAGTCTTACCTAGAAACTGATCATACTTCTGTTCCAAATTAATCTCTGACATACAAATGTACATACAAGAAATATGACAAAGGAAAGTTAAATCTTGAGACTGTTGGATGGAAGAAGCATTTAATTAAATGTGGAAAGAATAACAGGTCATAGAAATAAATGACTGAGCTATTGTGTTTCACTGTTGGATAGCCTGATATCCATCTCCTTAAGGAATTGTCAGAGAATTTATTTCTGAATAAATGGATTTAGAAATGGGATTTAAAAGAAAATAAAGCCTGGTCAGAATTTTAAATTTTTAAGGAAGAAAATATGGCAGTGCTTCCTTAGAAGAATGTAATATGAGAAGAAAACTCCTACTCATCTTTTAAAACTCAATTCAAATGCCAACCCTGCGACAAAACTTTGATCTGAGTTAGTAATGTCCTTCCTTCCCTCACTCTCTCTCTCTCTCTCTCTCTCTCTCTCTCTCTCTCTCTCTCTCTCTCTCTCTCTCTCTCTCCAGTTTACCCCTGAATTCTGGCTGCTTTCCATTTGTCTACAATATGTTCAGGTCTGCCCTTTTAAATAATAATAACTTCCCCCTTGACTTTCCATTCTTCTTTAGCAATAATTCCATATTTCTCCACCCTTTTGAAAAATGTATCTACATTTGAGTCCCTCACTTCTTTATTATCCATCACAGGATTATAGGATAATAGCACAGACAAGATTTGGGGCTACACCCTACAAGTAGCAATCCCATGAAGGAGAATGTGGGTGTGTGTTGCCAGGTGAGAGCAATCCCTCCAGGTGCATTCAGAAACATACCACACCCCAACCCTTATTAATTCTTTTACATATGGTTCAAAAGCAAGCAAGGAATGTGTTATGAAATCACCTCATAACTAACACAAGTGTAGAAACTATCTTATCAATTAATTAATTCCAAGCCCTAACCTTGATATATAAAAAAACAAAGAAACCTATTTTCTCATAAGCTTTATCTTCTCTCACCCTCAAACTGTGGTCTAAAAGGCTTAGACCAACATAATTGTTTATATATGGGTATGTTTGTTATGTGTATGTATATATATATGTATATAAATATACATATATGTGTGTAGGTATGTATGCAAATGTATATGTGGATATGCATGTATGTGTGTGTATATACGTATGTATATATACACATATCTACATATATAAACAACTATATATAATTTGTTAACAATAACAAATAATGCAAGAACATCAATGAATATTTTACAACATATTAGCTGTGACAAAGGTCACCACCACACTCAAACCATCAGCTACAACTGATGACTCACTCCTTCAGAACGCAGGGCTTCGCATTCCAACAGCTCGGTCCTCTGACTGGCGGTTTCCTTCTCTCAGGATTCTTCTTTGTTTGTCTTCTCCACAAAACGGGAGCTAAACTCAGTTGTTTCAAAATGTCTCTTTAGACTCTGTCAAGGAATGAAGTTGTCTTTGTCCAGTTTAACTCTTAAAATTTACTCTCCAAGATTCTATTCTCTCTCATTTCAATATACAATAATGATGTCTTTAGGAGAAGGGTCGAATTACCATAGCTTTCGGGGCTGGAAGGAGTCTTAGAGATTACCAGTTTGACCCCCTTATTTTACAGAAGAAGACAGCAGCCCTAAGAGGTTAAATGAGTAGCTATGATTTGAATACATGTTCTTTGATTTCAAATCTAGTTTACTTCTTAATTCCATAAAATCATGATTTTACTTCTCTAGCTCTTACTGAAACTACTCTCAGAGGTCCCCAATGACCACTTAGTCATCAAATTCAATGTGCTTTTTGAGGTTCTCATCCTCAGCTTTCCATAGCTTTTGCCACTGTTGACAAGTCCCTCATATTAGACATTCTTTACTCTGCTGGGTCCCTGAAGCTATTTTCTCCTCCTACTTCTCTAAGCGCCATTCAGGCTCTTTGGGTGGGTTATCATCTATCTTACTCCTTCCTGTAGGTTTTTCGCAAGGGTTTTTCACTGGCTCTTTCTTTCCTCTGCCATCACTTTCTCCATTGGCAATTTGGTTTACTTTCAGAGTTTCAGTTATTGCCTCTACACAGATCACTCTCGTACCTTTATCTCCAGTTGTTATTCCTCTCCTGAACTCTAGACCCTCATTCTGAAATGCTTACAAGACACCTGCTTCCAAACTCACCATGTCTAGAACTGAGTTCATTAACCTTCTTCCATGCCCTTGTTTTTCCTTCTGATTATATCATTATCTTTCTGATGCTACCATCCACCACCTTCTTAATCTTCTCTTTCCCTTTAAGGATATTGCCCTCTCCACAATATCTCTCTCATCTATCACTTTCTCTTCCCATCACCTCTTATCCAAGACTATTCTTCAGGAAACAGCTAAAATATTCTTTCTGTTGCAAAGACTTGGTGGTGTCTAACATTTCTTTGCTCCCAAATCTCCAGGGGGTCTCTCTCTGACTTATGGAATAAAGTTTAAGTTCTTCTACATCACCTTCAAAGACCTTCGTAATATAACCCCTATGATATTTTCCTACCTTTGTTTCATGTTACTTCCTCCCACATTCTCTGTGTCAAGTCAGATACCTCTGTCCCCTACAAAAAAACAGACTACACTATCATGCCTGTGCCCTGTCTGTTCCCCATGCCTGGATTTTCCTCTACCTCACTCTTCCCCTTTTGACTTCATATCTCTTCTTTAAAACCCAAATGAAATGTCATACGTACTAGGAATTCTTCTCAAATTCCTGTCTCACACTCCAATGCTAATGATCTTCCATTCATCCTTCATATAGCAATTTGTTTTATAAATATCTTATCACTATATATATATATCCTAAATATCACATATGATATCTTGTATTTTATAATATCACATAAAATAGTGATATAATTATCAATATAATATAACTAGGAATGTTACTCTCCCTTTCTCAGACTGTAATTGCCATTAGGACCAACACCATGCCATTGCTTAACTTTTCATCTTCCTCAGCACTTAGTACAATATTATTAGTGTAATTGGTATTTAACAAATGTCTATTGTCATGGCTAGAGTTATTTGTGTATTTGCCTTATCCCTGAAGTATATTATTGTGAACCAATGAAAACCATTTTGATTGGCACAGTCCTGGCTCCCTAATATGGATATATGCTAAAATTTAATTGGCCTAAAATCTGGATGTTATATACATACTCCACTTCTTATCTCAGCTACTCGCTAGCTGCAGCACAGAGATAAGCTTCCTGGGGCCCTGCCCCTCATTACTCATCCTTTTTGGCAACTCAAAAAATCCTGATTTCAGTGGACTATACCAGTAGTATCAAATTCAATTAGAATTGAGGGATCCCTGCAGGTTCAGTGATGTAGAAAACCACATGTTCTCATTAACCATAGTCTATTGTATTTTTTTGTTAAATATTTCCCAGTTCCATTTTAATCTGGTTCCCATGGTACTAGGGAGTATTTCAGCCCTAACGTGCCCAGTAGGACAGTATCTAACACATTTGTTATAGGCTACCCCACTGTCTTGCCCCACAGGGCATGGAACAGTCTCCTATTTGTGTCTCTTCAGTTGTTTGTCTAATACTCTGAGTAAGTTGGAGCCCAGAATGGGCTGGTGCTAGTTAAAGGTCAGAGTATGCTCTTGGATGTTGGTGCTGCTAGCCTTCTGGGGAGCTGGGGAGAGTGGAGGATGGCACCCCTAGGTTATTCCCCATTAGTATCTACTCTGCACCTATGGCTGCCATTCTTGTATGGGAAATTGTTCAAGAACACCTCCTTCCACCTTTGCCCTGCAATTCTATTTTCCCTGAGAGCAAGAAGCATATTTCATTTGAAACTTGGGACTTCTCCATTGCCTAGCACAGGGCTTTGTCTACTGTAGATATTGAAAAATTACTGAAAAAGGAGACAATAGAGAGAATAAAGACTAAAAAGAAGTGGACAAAAATTCTAGTTCTCAAATCCAGGGACTATATATGAACACAATTACAAAACACTTTTTGCACAAATAGAGTCATATCTAAGTGAGTGGAAAAACATCACTTGCTCATGGGTAGGCTGAGTCAATATAATAAAAATGACAATTCTACCTAAATCAATTTACTTATTCAGTGCTATACCAAACTATCAGATAATTATTTTCTAGAGTGAGAAAAAATAAAATCAAACTTTATCTGGAAGAACAAAAGGTCCAGAATATCAAAGGAACTAATGAAAAGAAATGCTAGGGAAGGTGCCCTAGCCCTACCAGATCTCAAATTGTATTATAAAGCAGCAATTATTAAAACCACTTGGTACTGGCTAAGAAACAGAAGGGTAGACCAGTGGAATAGCTTAGGTACTCAAGACACACTAGTCAATGAATATAGCAATCTACTGTTTGATAAACCCAAGGACCCCAGCTTCTGGGATAAGAACTCACTGTTTGATAAAAATTGCTGGGAAAACTGGATAACAGTATGGCAGAAACTAGGAAAATACCAATGCCTGACACTGTACACAAGAATAAAGTTCAAATGGGTACATGATCTAGGTATAAAGATTGACACTATAAACAAATTAGTGAAGGAATGAATAGTGTATTTATCAGATTTATGGAAAAGGGAAGAATTTTTGACTAAACAAGAGACAGAAAACATTATGAAGTACAAAATGGATGATTCTGATTACATTAAATTGAAAAGTTTTTGCACAAACCCAATGCGACCAAGATTAGAAGGGAAGCAGAAAACTGACAAAGAATTTTTGCAACTAGTATCTGTGATAAAGACCTCATTTCTAAAATTTATAGAGAACTGAGTCAAATGTACAAGAATACAAGTCATTCCCCAATTGATAAATGGTCAATGTATGAACAGGCAGTCATATGAAAAAATGCTCTAATCACTGTTAATTAGAGAGATGCAAATCAAAGCAATGCTGAGATATCATGTCACACCCACCAGATTGGCTAACATGACAAAACAGGAAGATGATAAATGTTGGAGAAGATGTGGGAGAGTTGGAACACTAATTCATTGTTGGTGGAGTTGTGAGCTGATCCAACCATTCTGGAGAGCAATTTGGAACTATGCCCAAAGGGCTACAGAAATGTGCCTACTCATTTACCCAGCAATACTGCTTCTAGGACTGTATCTCCAAGAGATCATAAGAATGGGAAAGGATCCTACATGTACAAAAATATTTATAGCAGCTCTCTTTGTGGTGGCCAAAAACTGGAAATTAAGGGGATAACCATCAATTGGGGAATGGTTGAATAAATTGTGGTATGTGAATATAATGGAATACTATTGTGCTATAAGAAATGATGAACAGGAAGACTTCAGAGAGGCCTGGAAAGACTTACATGAACTGATGCTGAGTGAAAGGAGCAGAACCAGGAGAACTTTGTACACAGCAACAACCACAGTGTGCAAGGATTTTTTTCTGGTAGACTTAGTACTTCATTACAATGCAAGGACTTAAATAATTCCCAATTGTCTCTTAGGGCAAAATGCCTTCCACATCCAGGGAAAGAACTATGGAATTCGATTGCAGAATGAATCAGATCATTCTCTTTTGTATTATGTTTTGGCTTGTTTTACGATTTCTCCCACTCATTTTAACTCTCCTATGCAACATGACTAAGGTGAAAATGTATTTAATAGGAATGTGTGTGTAGAACTTATATAAAATTGTATGCCATCTCAGGGAGGGAGGGGGGAGGTACGGGGAAAAAGGAGGTGGGAGGGGGGAAAAGTCCAAGATATATGGAAGCGATTGTAGAACACTGAAGAAAAATTTTAAAAAAAGTTCTAGTTCTGACTGCCAGTAACCTGCTCTCTGCCTTCACTGCTTTGGGCACCATGATCCTCCTGTGGAAAATGATGGCCTCCTCTAAGATGTCTTCCACCTCTCACATTTTATATTCTAAAGTATCTTCTAGCATTCATGATAGATAGTGCAAAGTCACTGTCAGCTTGTGTTCTAAAATCTCCCTAATGGTTACATGTAACATGTCGTTGGAAGTGACCTTATGGAAGTGTGTGTGTGTGTATGTGTTTGTGGTGTGGAGGATCTGGAATCCATGAATATGATTCTTATATTTCTTTATTTTTGCCTTCTCATATTCTGCCTCCCAATTTATTAGCAAAGTTATCAACACCAAAGAATGTATGTTTGTAATTCTTATAATAATTCCTTTTTCTATAGTACCTTAAAGTATGTAGTTTTTTTCCTTTTAACCCTCTCAGGTAAGTAGTACATAGTCTGGGTGCTTGTGGATTGATTATCCCTTTCTTATACATGAGGAACCTGAGGCTCTAAGAGATTAAATACTGCCCCATCACCACTCAGCCACTGAATGTCTGAGACAGGATTTGAACCTAAGTTTCCTGGCACCTGAATACCATGCCACTTTGAAACAGAATTCTTTAAAGATACCTCCGAAAGCAGATACCTTAGAAATCAGGAGAGAATAGCGGGAACTGTACTATATGGGCTGACATCTGCATGGTGCCTTTCTGCTTCATCATGCTGTGTCTGCAAGGGATTGTGGCTGCCATCAGGCAATTGGAACTACAGTTGTCTATCAAAGAGCCAACTGGGAAGTCGGGGCTGGTCACCGTAAAGCCCTTTTGGCCGTGATTGTGCACTCACATGAATGCTTCCTTTAGTAAACCTGCGGATAGGTAATAAATAACAGTGATAATAAAAAATTCTTGACATTTATGTAGTGCCTTACCAAAATGATTTCATCTGGTTCTCACCAACAATCCTATGAGGCAAGTGATATGATTATTCCTATCCTCATTTTGATGGATAAACTGAGACTTTCAAGGATGAAGTTCTTGGCCAAGGACACACAGCTTATTAGTGAAAGTATCAGGAACAGAGTCCAGGTTGTCTGGCTCTGGATATAAATATAAAGTATTATGATAGCATAATATGATACTGTGATATTATGGGGCAGCTGGGTGGTACCATAGAGAGAATGCCACATCTAAAGTCAGGAAGACTTACCTTCCTAAGGTCAAATCTAGCCTCAGACACTTATTAGCTGCGTGACCCTGGGCAAGTCAGTTAAGCTTGTTTGTCTCAATTTCTCCATTTGTCAAATGAACTGGGGAAGAAAATGGTGAACCACTCCAGTATCTTTGCCAAAAATACCCCAAATGGGGTTGTGAAGAGTAGGACACAACTGAAATAACTGAACAATAGCAAAGACAGTCATTTCACTTCTCCATTTGCCCTGCAACCCCATCCCTTATTAATTGTTCCCACTATGATCCTTAATCCCTCCACTCCTCAGTTCTTTCCCATTCCATCATTCCATCGCTGTGTGTACTCTCATGTCTTCCCCATTTTGACCTTTTGGTGAACCACTGTCCTCTTGAGTCCTTTGCTCCCTATTCTATAACTAATCTTGCCCTGCCAAGCCTCAGCCTTAGATTACTTCTGCCACCCCCCATCATTAATTCTACTCATATCCTGCTCCATGAGGATAGAAAAAAAAATCACAAACCATGTTGATTGGGGTCATTACAAATTTATGTTACATATAATCTCAACTGGACTCTCCCTTCAACAAGGCAATCTTTTTTATACCTTCCTAATAATTAACTTGCTATGCCATTTTGCCACAGTTGATCTTTCAAAGTTTTCATCCCTCCTTAAACATGCTATGGCTCCCTTTCCTCCCATCTTCTCAGCTAAGAATCGTTTTTCCTATTTTGCTGAAAAAATTGAGGTCATTGGGTGAAAGTTCCCTCTTTTCCCCTCTCTGCTATCTCATGTCATCATCCAGATGCCATCTGGGTATTCTCATCCTCACCCTTGCTTCACATGATGAGGTGGAATTTCTTTTTACCTGGAAAAACCCTTTCATGTGCACAAGTGATCCCATTCCATTCCATCTTCTCCAGCAAATTTCTTCCTCTGTCATCCCCATATTCTCACTTATCTTCAATCTTTCCCTGTCTACTGACTGCTTCCCTACTGTCTACAAACATGACCATATCTCCCCCATTATCAAAAGTTCTCCCCTGATCTGCCTATCTCCACCATCATACCATATCTCATCTCTCTTGGATCTTACTAAACAAATCCCACCCCCATACAACAGATATAATGGTTTCCAATTATCTCCATAATCAAATAAAAAATTGCTTGTTTCTCATTCAAAGTCCTTCACAACCTGGTTCATCTCTACCTTTACAGTCTTCTTACACTTTTCTCCTCCCCATAGACTCAGAGATCCATTGACACTACCCCCCGCTTCCTTCCTATAAGACACTCCATCTCCCAAATACTGGGACTCTGACTGATTTCTAGAATGTTCTCCCTTCTCGCTTCCACCTCCTGACTTCCCTGGCTTCCTTCAAATTCTAGTAAAAATCCCACCTTCTACAAGGTCCTTCCCCAATACCTCTTCATGCCAGGGCCTTTCTTTTGTTGATTATGTCCAGTTTGTCCTGCATATACCATGTGTGTACACAAGTGTGTTCATGTTGTCTCCTTGAGTAGATGGTGACTTCTTGAGAACAAGGACTGAGTTTTGCTTTTGTGTGTGTGTGTCCACACTTAGCACAATGCCAGGCACTTAGTAAATGCTAAGAAATGCTTATTGATTGACTCGGTAAATATAAAATATTTCCTGATGATGTCTACTCTAAATTGGGATTAGAAAACCATCTCGTTGTTCTGCAATGTGATGATACGTAGTAATAACATTGATTTTTTAAAACTATTTCCTAAGAAGCTGCTGGGTAGCATTGGAAGCAGAAGGTAAAGATGTGGCTCAGAGTAAGAAGGAAGGCTGAAATTGTTGCCCTCTTAGGACCCATTCCAGCAGGACTGGCCTTGCTCATGGATGAAGTTGGTGGTCATTTGCCCAGTGTGAATTCAAGGAACTTAGCAGGGCTTCTAGCTCCAAGACCTGCTGTCTTGAGGCCTGAAATGCTTTTTTTTCTGGGGGCCACAATCTTTCATTCTGTCTTTACAGTTTAAGATGTGATGTGCGAATACCAAAGTAAGAAGGTATACAGTAACTTAAATTTGTACTAGGGTTCAAATGAATGAGATAAGATGCTTCCACAGAAAGCAGGATTTGTTTGCTTTTTGATTTTGTCTTTTGCATGGAAGTAAGAAGACAGGAGCCCCAGGAGACCAACCTTGTTGACCTCAAGAGCTTCTGGCTATTCAAATGGGTCTGCTCTCCTTACAGAAGAATCTAGGACAAAGCAGAAGGCAGTAAAGGGAGGCTGTGTCCATACACCACCTGACTCCAGCTTAGCATCCCTGCCTTTTTATGTGTTATACTCTTGACACACTTTGTGGTCCAGACAAACTAGCCTACTGACTGTCTTCACATACAACACTCCACTTCCTTTGCATACCCCATCACCCATGTCAAAAAACGCATTTTCTTTTTACCTTTGTCTCTTAGAATTCTTTATTTCCTTCAAAGATGAGCTCAAGTGTCACCATACATAGGAAGAAATGAAGGAAGGAAGGAAGGAAGGAAGGAAGGAAGGAAGCAAGGAAGGAAGGAAGGAAGGAAGGAAGGAAGGAAGGAAGGAAGGAGGGAAAAAAGGAAGGAAGGGAAGGAGGGAGGGAGGAAACAAACAAGCGGTTATTCAGTACCTGCTCTGGGGCAGGCACTGTGCCAAGCGCTTTGCAGATAGAATCTCGTCTGATCCTCACAACTCCAGGAGATAGATACTATTATTATGCCCATTTTATAGTTGAGTAAACTAAGGTAGACAGAGGTTAAGTGATTTGCTCAAGTCATACACCTAGTAAGTGTCTGAGGCCAGATATGAACCTACGTCTTTCTGTCTTCATGAGGCCTTTCCTTTGGTCTCCCACAGGTGCTAGTGCCTTCCCCTTAAAAAATACCTGTGTTACTCATGGAGAAAAATGTTACCCATCTCCAAAGAGAGAAATGAGGAACTCTGAGTGCAGCTTAAAGCATATTTTTTCACCTTTATTTTCCTTGCTTTTTTTCTTTTGCAACATGGCTAATGTGACAATGGTTTTTGTGTAACTTCGTATGTATACTGGGTATCGTTTTCTTGCCTTTTCTATTAGTGGGAGAAGGGGGTAGAAGGAGAGAGAGAGTTTAGAACTGAAAAGAAATTTTTAAAACCAAAGAAGAAAAGAAGAAAATTACCTTTAATATGTTTATATTGATATAGATCTATGCTGCCACTACTATTCAAATGGGAGCTCTTTGAGAACAGGCACCATTTCATTTCCATCTTTGTATCTATGACCAGTGTGTGGCACATAGTAGGCACTTAATAAATTCTCATTGATTGATCGATTGATTGATTACCATAGTGGTGTATTGGTTTGAGGGGTGAACTTTGAGTGAGTCCTGTCCAATCTTAGATACTTACTTGCTGTGTGGCCCTGGGCAAGTAACTTAACCCCTCCCAGCCTCAGTTTCCTTAGTTATAAAATGGGGGTGATAAGAGGTCATTGTGAGACTCAAAAGAGATAATAAATATGAAATACTTTGTAAATCATAATGCATTATATAAAACTATAGCTTGATTAACTGCCATAGAAAGGACATTTGGTATAGAGTCAGAACATTAGAAAATCAAATCCCAGCTCTCCAACTCATTCTCTGTGAGATTCAGGGTAAATTACTTAATTATTCTATTAATTATTACTTAATTATTCTCAACTTCCTGATCTATAAGACGAGATGAATGAACTATCAGGGGTGAAGAACCTGTGTGGCCTTCTAGGTCCTCAAGTGCAGCCCTTTGACTGAATCCAAACTTCACAGAACAAATCCCCTTAATAAAAGGATTTGTTCTGTAAAACTTGGACTCAGCCAAGAGGCCACATCCAAGGACCTAGAAGGCCACATGTGACCTTGAGGTTTCAGGTTTGCCACCCTAGTACATGATTTCTAGGTCCCTTCCTGTTCCAGAACCTTTGAACCTGTGACCTAATGACTGTATTAGAAAACCTGGGATTGAATCCCTGCTCTTGCCACTTACTCGTAGTGAGATATTGAACAAAAAAGGTCATTTTGTCCCTCTGAGCCTTTGATAGCACTTAACTTTACAAAGGGGTTGTAAAGAAGGTGCTCAATAAACTCGTTAGAGTTGGCAGTTCTTAGCCTTTTGTTGTGTCATGGACCCTTTTTGTCAGTTTGGTGAAATCTATGGATGTCTTCTCAGAGTAATGTTTTTAAATGCAAAAAAAAAAAATTGCAGTGGAATACAAAGGAAGCTAATTGCTGAAATAAAGTTATCAATTTTTTTTTTAAAAGGAAAGTTCACTGTCCTTAAGTTAAGAATCCTTTGCTATAAGGTATTAGTTATGTAAATAAAAGCTATTTATAAGGTGTTAGTTATATAAATGAAAGCTATTATTTTCAAATGAAATAGAGGATGTGAAAGTAGTCTGTAAACTGTAAGGGAAACACATGGAAAGGATAAACCCTAGAGATTTCCATTTACGTGAGAAAGTTCTATTCAACTGGGCAGTGCCAACTTGGTTACTAATGAGGGCTGATTTGATTTCCTTGCTACAGATTGCCTTTTCCTCCTGGTGACCGAGTGACCTTTAATGGGAAGGAGTGTATCTGCCAAAAGTGTTCCCTGCCCCCAACTACCAGTGGGAGCTCCTACCTACTCCAAGGACTCCGGAGTAAGTATGCAAGTAGGAAGAAGACCCTGCCAAGCCACCAGGCTTCCAAGGTAGTTCTGAATTATTACTGCCACTAAAATTAGCTTCCAAGACTTCCTCAGGGTTGGGCCTAGATTCTCAAAGGAAGGGCAGAGAGCATGGGCTCAGTCCATCCTCCACTCTCCTGTCTAATGTATCTTAAAGTGGATGTTTAACAACTTCACCCTCCTAGTCAGCAAACTCCAAGGACTGCGTTGCCTCCAGAATCAAATATAAAATTCTCTAGGTGGCTTTTAAAATCTGCCCCCTTGCTCGTTTTCCAGTTTTCTTACCGCTTACTTCTCTCCATATACTCTTGGATCTGGTGACAGTGGCTGCTTTTCTTTTCCTCCCCCAAGACTCTGAATCTCCCCAAACAGGACACTTTTCACTCATTGTTCCCCCTGCCTGGAATTCTCTCCCTCCTTTCCTCTTACCCTGGCTTTCTTCAAGGCTCAGTTAAAGTCACACCTTCTACCAGAAGCCTTTCCCAGTTTTCCTTAATCTAAGTTAGCCTTCCCTCTGAAGTCATCTCCAATTTATCCTGCATATAACATGTTTGTACATGTTATCCATCAGCCCAGGGGTGGGGAACCTGGGGCCTTGAGGCTACATGTGGCCCTCTAGGTCCTCAAATGGGCCCTTTGACTGAATCCAAATCAGGCATTTGTGCTGTGAAGTTTGGATTCAATCAAAGAACCACACTCGAAAACCTAGAGGGCCACATGTGACCTTGAGGCCCCAGGTTCCCTACCCCTGCACCAGCCTTTCCCCCAACACTGTGAGTTCTTTGAGATCAGGAACTGCCATGTTTTGCATCCCTTTGTATCTCTAGTACTTAGCACAGTGCCTAGCACATAGTAGGCACTTATAATTGTTCATCAACTGGCAGGTCCTCCTCGACTGGAGAGGTTTCAAGTGGTGTCCTGTTAATAGACTGACTGTGTAACTGTTATTTAGGACCAATATAGTCAATTACAGAAAAACTCATCACCAAAAGACTGGTTACCCCAACATCACCCCCACAGAACATGGCAGCCAGGGGACACAGTGGATAGAGCGGTGGACCTGGAGTCAGGAAGACTCTTGTTCAAATACCACCTCTGAGACTTCAGAGCTGTATGAAACTGGGGAAGCCATTTAACTTCTGTCTGCCTTGGTTTCCTCATTAGTAAAATGAGAACCGTAATAGCAGCTACTTCCCAGTGTTATTGTGAGAATAAAATGAGATCATATTTGCAAAGTACTTTGCAAGCCTTTATAAACCCTGAGGCACTGTACTGTATAAAAGCTAGCTATTATTTTTTTTAATTTTTTTAATATATAATTTATTTATTTTTCAGTTCACTTCCACAAGAATTTGAATTCAAAATTTTCTCCCCATCCCTCCATCCCAGGCTAGCATGGTCCCCAACCACCCCTTTCTCCAGTCTCTCCTCCCTTCTATAACCCCCTCTTTTTCTAGCCCCCTTCCCCTCTATTTTCCTGTAGGGCAAAACTATACTCCATTGCCTGTATATCTTAATTACCAGTTGCATGCTAAAACAATTTTTAACATTCATTCTTAAAGTTTTGAGTTCCATATTCTCTCCCACTCTCCCCACCCACCCTCATTGAGAAAACAAGCAATTCAATATAGGTTATGCATGTGTAACAATGCAAAGCACTTCCATAATAGTTATGTTGTAAAAGACTAACCACATGTCCCTTTGTCTTATCTTGCCCTCAATCTATTCCATTCTTTCCCTTGACCTGTCCTCCCATAACAGCTTTTGCTTCTGATTATCCCTTTCACCAATTTTGCTGTCCCCTCTATTGTCTTCCCTCTCCTATCCCCTTGCCCCTTGCCTTCCTGCAGAGTAAAATAGATTTCCATGTCCAGTGGAGTGCGTTATCCCTCCTTAAACCAAATAACATGAGAGTAAGGCTCACTTAATTTCCTTTTATCTCCTCCCCTCCATTGTAAAAGCTCTTTACCTTCTTTTATGTAAGATGATTTGCTACATTCTACCTCTTGCTTTCTCTTATTCCTAGTACATTCCATTCAACAGTAAATTTTATTTTTTTAGGTATTCTCCCTTCATATTCAGCTCACCTTGTGCCCTACTTCTATCTCTCTCTGTCTCTCTCTCTCTCTGCCTCTCTCTCTCTCTGTATATGTATATATGTATGTATATATATATATATAACATACATACACATACACCCACATACATATCATACCTACACATATATAATATACACATATATACATACCCATACATGCCTACATATATATATATATATATATATATATATATATTCCCTCTAACTACCTTAATACTAAAAAAGGTCTGAATTATAAATAACATCTTTCCATGTAGCAATGTAAACAGTTCAACTATAATGAGTTCCTTAAGGCTTCTACTTCCTGTTTATCTTTTCATGTTTCTATTGATTCTTGTATTTGAAAGTCAAATTTTCTATTCCGCTCTGGTCTTTTCAATAAGAATACTTGAAAGTCCTCTATTTCATTGAAATTCCATTTTTTCCCCCATACTAATATATTCAGTTTTGCTGGATAGGTGATTTTTGGTTTTAATCCTATCTCCTTTAAACTCTGGAATATCATATTACAAGCCCTTCAATTCATTACTGTAGAAGCTGCTAAACCCTGTGTTATCCTGATTGTATTTCCACAATAATTGAATTATTTCTTTCTGGCTGCTTGTAATATTTTCTCTTTGACCTGGGAACTCTGGAATCTGGCTGCAATATTCCTAGGAGTTTTCCCTTTGGGATCTCTTCCAGGAAGTAATAGTTGAATTCTTTCCATTTCTATTTTATCCTCTGGTTCTAGAATATCAGGGCAGTTTTCCTTGATAATTTATTGGAAGATGATGTCTAGGCTCTTTTTTTGATCATGGTTTTCAGGTAGACCAATAATTTTTAAATTATCTCACCTGGATCTATTTTCCAGGTCAGTTATTTTTCCAATGAGATGTTTCACATTGTCTCTTATTTTATCATTCTTTTGATTTTGTTTTATAATTTCTTGATTTCTCATAAAGTCATTAGCTTCCATCTGCTCCATTATAATTTTTAAAGAACAGTTTTCTTCAGTGATATTTTGAACCTCCTTTTCCATTTGGCCAATTCTGCTTCGAAAAGCATTCTTCTTCTCATTGGCTTTTTGGACCTCTTTTGCCATTTGGGTTAGTCTATTTTTAAAGGTATCATTTTCTTCAGCATTTTTGGGTTTCCTTTAGCAAGTTGTTGACTCACTTTTCATGATTTTCTTGCATCACTCTCATTTCTCTTCCCAATTTTTCCTCTACCTCTCTTACTTAATTTTCAAAACCCTTTTTGAGCTCTTCCATGGCCTGAGACCATTGCATACTTTTTGGAGGTTTTGGATGTATAAATCTTGACTTTGATGTCTTCCTCTGATGGTATGCTTTGTTCTTCCTCGTCTGAAAGGATGGAAGAAAATACCTTTTCACCAAGAAATTAACCTTCTGTAATGTTTTCCCCCTCTTTTTTGGGCATTTCCCCAGCCAGTTCCTTGACTTTTGAGTCCTTTGTCAAGTGGAGGGTATACTACATTAGGCTTCAGAGGTTTTGTGCAGCTGTTCTCTGAGATATCTCTAGGGACTTGTAAGTTCTCAGTTCCTCCAAGGTAGCACAATTAAGGGAGAGGAATTTACTCCTCTCCTGGCCTGAGCTCTGATCTGTGAGCAACCAAAAGCATTCTTTTCTGCCCTGGAAATGTGAGTAGGGATACCTCTCCACAGCCACCACCAGCTCCACCTCCAGCACCAGTGCTCCTCCTCAGCCCAGGACCACCATTCAGGGCTGAGATCCAGATCAGCCACTTGATTCCCCCAGGGTCTTTAGGTCGAGGTCTCCAAAAGTGGATGCTGCTGCTTCAGTGGCATTAGCTGCTGCTGACCTGGAATCAGGGCTGGAGCCAGACCATACTCCCCTCTCACCCAAGTGAAAGCTTTCTTACTGACCTTTGAAGCTGTCTTTGGTATTTGTGGGTTGAGAAATCTGGGAACCACAGCTGCTTCCCATGATTCCATGCCCTGAAGCCTGCTCCACTCCTGTCCACGCTTCATGAGCCAGGCTGGGCTATGCTCTGCTCTGGGCACAATAGGATAGACCTTTCCTGTTGACCTTCCAGGCTACCTTGGGTTGGAAATCTCTTTCACTCTGTCATTTTGTGGATTCTGCTGCTCTAGGTTTAGAGTCATTTTTACAGGTATTTTAAGGGTTATGGGGGGAGAGCAGATCTGTTATTCTTCTCCACCATCTTTGCTCCACTCCCAAAAGCTAGTTATTATTATGGCTTGCATTGGCCACAGCAGATTATGAAAAATACTCTATTAAGATGGGAAATCAGTCCCCCATACTGAAAAATGATGAGGTCTCTGTGTTGAAATATTGAAAGAGACTCCTTCAAACCTTCAAGGAGCTGCTATTCCATCAATGTGAATGCACCACCCTTCTCCCACCCCTTCCTTCAGGTCATAACCCCTCTATATCTTGTGGCCAATCTGGTGTGGAGACTCTGTACCAAACAAGGGTAGTTCTTAAGTGACAGACTGTATCAGCAAGGACCTTGGCATACACAGGAAGGTCTGCTATACAGGTTCTTAGATCTGCTTTTCTAAAAGGAAAGCAACTTTTGAGGGGTCAACCATCACTTTAATCAAACACATAGTTTGATTAATCACTTAGTCCAGGGGGAAAAGACAACAACCTGAACTTTAGAGAAAATACTAATAGAGAAATAAAGACCAACAGACAGGGCTTCCAACTGTCTGACTACAAGCAATATATACATTACAGATCAACAGACAGATCCAGCTGTCATTACATACAAACATAGTTGCCAGAGAGACAATCATCAACATCTGGGTTTTCAAAGTCAGAGTGTTCCTTAGTGGCTACCCAGAGTCTTGTCTGGCCAAACACTTCCTATGAGTTACTCCCAAAGTAAAACCTCACCTTAGGGTATTTGTACACTTTTCAGAGCTAGAGGGAATGACCCTCTGACCCAGTGCCTCAATAGAAATTAACAAAAGATAGTGAGGCCTATTAATGGGTGGAGAAGATCTTTAACTCTTTCCTCCCACCCACCCCCCCACCATTCACCTTGCATTAACATTACACAGACACAGAATCCATCAGGTGACCTTGTTTATAAGTCATTCTAGCATGTCAGTTCTAGTCAGAGACTGCATTTCTTAGTTTTCAAGAGCCCAGCTTCAACTCTACTCCATGATAAGTATGGAGATTTAGTAGAAGATTATAATATATTGCAGCCAGTTTAAAAACAAAAAGTACAAAAATCATTAAAATCAATCAAAACAAAACCCTAACTTCCAAAAAAGAGGGTAAGATGTCTTCTCATATTCCCTTCTTTGAATCCAAGATTATTATGTGTAATTTGTTACATTAATTTAATTGTTTCATAGTTACTATTCTTTACATTTACATTGTCATTAAGTGTATTTTTCTCCTGCTTTTGCTTACTTCACTTTATATCAGTCCCTATAATTTTTTTCATGCTTCCATGTATTCTTCATAGTCTTTTCTTATATCAAAATAATATTCCTTTACATTCGTGTACCACAATTAATCAATGGACATCTAGTTTATTTCTTTCCAGTTCTTTGATCTCTCTCTCTGTCTGTCTCTATGTCTCTGTCTCTCTGTCTCTCTCTCTCTTACACACACACACACATACACACACACATGCAATGAGCACACTATATATTTTTTTTGGTATATAGAAGTCACTTTTTTCTATATCCTCTTGCAGGGGGTGAGGGTGATTTGCCTAGCAATAGAATTAATGAGTATGAACATTTTAATTACTCTGTGCAATGCTTTTTAGGACAGTGCCCTGTAAGACAGCTCATTGCTATATGTACTCAGAGGGAGACATGACTACTGATTGGTTGAGAGAATGCTGAGCATGCTGCAGACTGGAGCCCTGAGAGCCACAGGCATGTATGTTTGTGTCCCTTGACAGACATCTGTGTCTGTAATTGTGCTCTGCATTCTCTTAGGCACATATCTTTCTGCATAAAGCACAGGGCATTTCAGGACACTGACCAAGGGAGTATTGTATTTACATAATTCCAAATTGCTTTTCATATTGGTGGTACCAAATTATGGCTCCACTGACAATTCACTAATGTATCTGACTTTTCACAGTCTCTTCACCATTGATCGTACCCATCATTTGTCATCTTTACCAATTTTCTGGTTGTACTAGAGATTGGTTTTTAGTCTCTTTTTAAAGATTTATGACTCTTTTTAAATATTGTTTGAGAAGTTAGTAAAAACCCACAAGTCATTTGTCTCTGAACCATGCAGAGGATGTACACCTATGGAGGAAAGAGTGCTGAATTTGGAATCAAAAGGCTGTGCCATCTTTTTTGCCTGCATGACCTCAGGCAGGTCATTTATCCTCTCTGTTTCCTCATTTCTAAAATTAATGCATCAAAATAGATAGCCTCTAAGGATTTTCTATGAGAAGGGATAAATAAAGTTTATATATACATATATATATATATATATATATATATATATATATATATATATATATATATGTTAAAATTTGAAACTGCCCTGTTTGGATGCCTTAAAAAATAACTGGGGTTTACATCAACAACACAACGATTATTCCAGACAATAAGACAGGCAGGTCACATGAAAAGGGGGTAAGTGTTGTATAAACCATATGTTCCACTGGTATCCTCATGATATCAAAATAAAGTAAGGTAGATGCCCAGCACATTGGGTTGACTCCAGTGATGAACTGATGAAAAGATATGAAATAAAGTCACATAGAATGGACAGGAATATATTGGTTGTAATCTGAAAGATGCAATGTCCAAAACAGAGCTCATCTTTTCCACAAAACCCATTGTTTCTTTACATCTTCTCTATTTCTATTGAGGGCTTCACCATCTTCTTAATCTCTCAGCTTTGCAACCTCGGCACTATCTTCAACTTCTCCCCTTCCCTCACCCCACATATCCGACCAGTTGCCAAATCCTGTCATTTCTTGCTCCGCATCATTTCTCATACCTGTCCTTTTTTTATTGCTCCCCTAGCCACTGCCTTGGTCCAGGTTCATTCCTGATCTAACTGGCCTTGTTCCTGCTTACTTCTCACACAGAGATTCCATCTCCCTTCTCCACACCTTTGTATTGACCTTGCTTCATTGCTGGAATGCTATTTCTTCCCACCTGTGCCTCATAAAATATTTCACTTCCTTCAAGACCCAAAACACAGCCTTATATAGGGAGCTTTCCTGCTCTCTCAACTGTCAGTACCACCTTCCCTAAACTGCTGTGTATTAATTGTGCATTTATTCTGCATAAACTTATGTATATGTAGCTCCCCTTGGGAGAATGTAAACTCCTTGAAAGTAGGGATTGTTTTATTTTCTTTTTGTTATCAGTTCCCCAGTTCCTGTTGCAGTGCCCAGAATGTAATAGGTGCTTTGTAAATGTATCTTTATTGATTAAATGCTGTCTTCCAGTCAATGGGCATAGAACGAATTAATGTGTGAAACCCAGATTTAGGGTGAGAAGACTGAAAAATTGGAGTGGATAGAGTCGGACAGGTCTCCCTGTTAAGTTGCTGTCCTGATGTTATAAGGAATAAATTGCTGTCCTGATGTTAAAAGGAATAAACCAAGGCATATGAGCAGCACACATTATTTCACTACCCATCACTGGTTTCCCTGCATGAGAAGCTGAGTCATCTGAAGCAGGCTGGATGGTCTTTTGTGATTTGGAACAGTGTAGTGGTTGGGGGTGGGGTGGGGGGAACTGCCTTCTCCAAAAGCCAGCCAGGAAGCTCTTTGCTGATTATTTCAGTAGATCTGTGGAATTCAATGCTCTCCCTGCTCAACGTTTCTATCCTCTCTGACCTTTCCCAGTCTCTTGAAAGCCCTCAGGTTTGTGGCTCAACTAGGGGCCTGTCAATATAGTGTTGTGTAAATGGGAAGAATTTATCATTTCTTGTGGCCAGTTTGGTTTTTCCATGCATATATATTCAATCCATTATGTGCATACAGTACATAGTCAACTACAAGTCATGTCATCATCCTGATGTCATGGTCCTCTTTGAGAAAGAAGGACAAACGCAACAACAACATTCAATATCATATGTGTGTATATATAATATATATATGTTATATATATATATATATATAATAGAGGGAATTGTGGTTTTGTGTGTATATAGTTCCCTTATAATTACCATCTTCTTCTAAAAAAAAAAGTTTTCTCACCATTGCCACCAGTTACCCCAGCTTGGTGAGAGAAAGCAATAGGGGAAGTCAGAAATCCAAACTATGTGATTGGCTTGTAAAAGAGAAATAGCAGCCCATCCCTTAGAATCACAAATCTATTTCTCATTTTCTGGAAAGGAACATTACATCCAAGACTGATAGAGGCAGAGGATCTTAGATTTAGTGCTGGAAGAGACATCTGATGCCATCTTGTGCCATCCTCTCTATTTACAGATAAGAGCAGACTTTTCATCCCAGTCCCTACCCCATTGCTTCACTGAACACTCTATCCCTATTATACTTCATCAACACAACGGCCAGCCTCCACTTACTACCAACAAACATCCCTTAACAGTCCTACAGCAGTGCCTTTGCCATCAGCTTCCTCTGCTCCTCAGGTCATCAGGGCTGTTTGTTTGTTTGATTTTTTTGATAATTCTATTTCAGTATAATTGGTTTCTTTTGTAACCTTAGGTATTTTTTACATTTAAAAAACATTCTGAGAAAGGGTTCCTAGCTTCACCAGACTGTCAAGAGGGTCTATGACATAAAACAAGTGAAGAAAGACTGGGAGTAAGGTAGGCTTTAGGGCCCCTTCCAATTTGGAATCCCATAGCCCTCTGTTAGCTTAGTTAGGGAAGGAAGGAAGGAAGGAAGGAAGGAAGGAAGGAAGGAAGGAAGCAAGGGAAAGAGGGCATTTATTATGTGCTTGTAAGCTATATCCTAAGCACCTTGCTAACCACTGGGAATATAAACAGAGAAGTAAAACAGTTCGTGTTCTCCAGGACCTAATGTTCTGCTGGGGGGAGTGGAGGAGCCTGTACACATGTAAGGTTTTAGCTGCAAGTCACAACTAAAGGCCTAGAGGTGAAGCAGAGAGTAAACATTTCTTCTTTAATGCCAGCTTAATGGGTTGGAGTCTTCCTTTTACCACATACTAACTGATTCATCCCTGATAAAACATTTGACCTCTCAATGTCCCAGACAACTGTTTAAGACAATAAGTTGAGAGCTGCTAGGGATCATTTATTGGATTTCCTCCTCATTTGACACTGATGGAGGATACTGCCTACTACTGTTATCTCCTTTTATATGAATCCGACTCTTCTTCTAAACTTGGTTATAAGCTCTGGGGTTGGATGTGGGGGCTAGGGACTATGGTGTATACCTCTTTGTATTCTTCAGGTGCTTAGAACAGTGTGGGGGCACATTATCACGTAATATGAACTAAGATATGTGAGGCTTCATTATTCATTCTGGTTCATTTTAGAATCATTACTGAAGTAATAATATTTGAAATATCTAAGGTTTTTCAAAAACAATGGAGGTCAATTTGGTCCTTCCCTCTGAGTCTGTGCAGTTTCTGCCCATCACTGTCAGCTCAGGATCTCCAGATGGAATCAATATGGGAAAAAAAGAAAAGGAAAAAAGGTATAGACTTGTTTTGTTTGACTCCAGAAGCAAAAGTAGCAGCTGTGGGTGGTAGTTGCAGAGAGGCAGATTTTGTCTTGACTTAAGGATGGACTTCTTAGCAATTCAACTGAATAGCCTGCTGGGGTTAAGTAATGTCTTTAGAAGGGTTCAAATTTTGCCCCCCCCCACTTGCTATGAATGTTTTGGAGGCCATTTATACTTCTGAAATGATAGCACCATGAAATAACCAAAAGACAACTGGATTTGGAGTCTTGAGGCTTGGGTTTGAATCCCAGCTCCTACTAACTTTTACTAGGTGTGTGACCATGGCAAAAGTATTTAACCTCTCTGAGCCTCAGTTTCCTCATAAGGAATGTGAGTAAATGAATACATCATTATTTACCTCATAAGGCTGATTTGAGGAAAATATTCTATTAACCAGAAAACACCGTAAAAATGTGAAATTTATCATTCATCATCGTTCAGGAGTGGTTGAACTGAATGCTGGTATTTCTTCCCACGTCAAGATTCTATGTTGATTCTCTGATCATCCAGAGGCCATATTTTGCCCAAATGAGATCTGTGCAGCTCTTAAGGATCCCAAATTGAAAGGAACTGGGGAATGTAATTAGAAGGGAATAAAATAATGACTGCTATTGTAAGTGAAGAATGAACCCAGATGAGGAAATAACCAGCAGTCATGGGAGTTGTACATGAACACACAAGGAAAATCTGGCCTGGCAGGATGTGCCAGTTCTGCATCTGTTCTTTTGCTGCTGTTTTTCCATCTCTGCCAATTGTTTCCTCAGGGAACACTGCCATTCTTTAGGAAGCTGGACTTTCCCAATTGGGATAAATTCTTTTTCACAGAGAAAATGGAATGCTCAGGGAACCCCTCTCGTTATTCATCAAACCTATCTTTATTAATCTGATTATCTTTAAGCGACAAGAATAGCAAGGGCATACGATAGCTCCTTGGTAAATAATTTATGAACGCCAGAAAATTCAGATTAATGACTTTGGATTCTAATTATAGGAAATCAAGAAACCTGGCTGGGACATAGATAATGCTCTGTGGCCACATCCTTCCAATAGCAAACAAATATTTTAAGGAGAAATGACTCAAGACATACAGAAATTTTTTCTTTGAGGCAGTGTATCATAATGGTTAGGTGCTGGACTGGTAGTTAGAAAGGTCTGGGTTCAAAGCCCAGTCCTTTCACTTAATTGCACTGTGATCCTGGACAAATCACTTAATCTTTTTCTATTTCAGTTTCTGGGCAGCGAGGTAGCATCGTGGAGTGAATAAGTATATGGGACTGGAGTCAGGAAGACATTCCCTCTCCTCTTGAGTTCAAAGCTATCCTCAGACAATTACTAGTTGTATGATGTTGGGCAAGTCCTTTAACCCCATTTGCCTCAGTTTCTCATCTACAAAATGAACCAGAGAAGGAAATCATAAGTTACTCCAGAATCTTTGCCAAGACAACCTCAAATGGGATCTTGAAGAGTCAGACACGATTGAAAAATAACTGGACAATAACTTCAGTTTCTGAATCTATAAAATGGGGAATAGGACTTGGTGACCACTTAAGGCACATTTCAGCACTAAATCAATGATCCTACTAAATCTAATTCAATTCAACAATCATTTAATGCACCCCAGACAAGTAATATAATGTTAAATATGAAAAATGGCACAGCTATTTACTTCAAAGTTTTTCCATTTTACTAACAGAGCATATACATTTTCCTAGAAGGATGTTCTAACTATTAGAGATGTTCACATTGAAGTATGTAGTATTATGAGGTAGTGATCTCTCTGGCCACTGTTGAAGCAGAAGCTAGAGGACTATATTTTCAGTGATACTTCAGAGTCTTTGAGCTCCCTTCTCCCCCTAAGATTATGTATAGATGTAAAACAGAAGTAGATGAGTAATGGATTTAGGAATTGAGGTAAAGTTCCATGCTACCTCATTTACTCTAATTTCTTCCCTATTTTTTTTGGCAACCCAGCACATGTGCCTACCGCCAGTTTCAGGACACCTCTCCCTTTCCTACAGTCATTCAATGATCATTGACCAGCGCTAGTTATTCTGAACCCTGGAATCTAGTATGTTTTAGCCTTGTGGCTTGTACTTAGCAAAGGTAACTAGGGACTCTTACTCTCTTACTACTTCTCTTAGGTTTAAATTTCCTATTAATCATTTTTATTGTGTTCTTTCCTATCCAAAGATTATTCTTACTAGCAAAGGAAATAGGAGCAAAATATGGGGTGAGGAGTTTTGCCTTCTTTCTGTCATCTACTTGAATCCTTAAAAATAACAAAGTACTAAACATTTTCTTGTCTTTTACATTCTTGGTCATCCTCAACCCACTGTGAGCCTTTGGGCTACTTACACTGTGCTTTTTCCCATGGTTTGTATTGATCCTACCCTTGCTTCCATCTTCTGTTCACAAACATTTTAAAGATCAAAGCTGGTTTGTTATTTTCCTATGTATCCACATCAGTATCTTTAGATAACTTACCATTTTTTTTCCTTTGGAGCTGCTTTCCATGTAGTGGTCATTATTTAATTCTTGAGAACTATGTATTCATCCTGACCTGATTTCTTCCCTTATATAGTCCATAAGATCCTACCTATCCTTTCAACCCTGGATAAATGTACTTTCTCCAAATTGACAGTGCACATGAGATAAGACTCTGGTTTCTTTTCCTCTATCACAAATTCAAATATGGAGTGTCATTTCTTGAGTTTCCTACAATTTCTAATTCAGTAACTAGTTCGTCTTTGTTGATGAAAATCAAATCCAGAAGTGCAGCTGTCTTTTTTGCTTCCTTCACTGTTTAGAAAGCAAAACTATCACTAAATCATGTCTGTTTTTAGGGATAGGAATGGAGAGCGCTCTAGAAGATGTCTAGATGACTGAACTATGTCATGCCTCTGGGCTGAGCTGGTGGTCTGTTGGTCAAATGCCTCATCTCTTTTTATATTTCAATGATATTAATACTTTTATTTCTGTCTCCACTGATCTTTAATCAAACAATCATCGATCAAGTATTTACTCAGTGCCTGTCGTATGCCAAGTACTGTGTTGGGCACAGGAGGTACAAGAAGAAAGAATGAGACAAGCTCTACTCACAAGGAGCTTATATTCTAATGGGAAAGCTAACAAGGGCACACACACATGTCCATATATACACACACACACACACACACACACACACACATACATTTCAACATAAATTAAAATGAACAAATACCAATGTATATTTACAGAGTAGCTCAAAATCTTCCCCCACATGCCCTGTACCTTTCTTTCCCTAGTTCCTATATTTCCTTCCCTGAGGGTGCCTACTCCTACTCTCTCCTTAAGGCCATCCAGTTATTTTTGAATCAGCCATCTACTCTTCCAGAGCCATATCCCAATCATAGGGTTCACCGCACCAAGTATCTGTGATGCTGCTAATGTCCAAATTCACCTCCTTGAATTAGGATTTCTAGTTCCTTTTGACTATTACCCTTATTTGTGCATTTGCACACAGATATCTAAAGTCAGAGGTTTTGTTGCTGACTGTTTTCTTGGGTTTTTTGTCTTGTGGATTTCTACACATGAAAACTAGGGCATGTACCTTGGCAGATGTGCAGAGGCACATCTTTACCCCCTTCTAACTTATAGCCAATGCCACCTAGGGGAAGCTTTAGCCCTTTACCTTCCCCTCTCTCCTGAGCTGTATCCTTGTTCCTCCTTTCATCCACCACTGAGCTTTTTCAGTAATTGTCCACAGCAAGAAGCACATCACTCAGAAGAGTTCTGGGTAACGTTATTCAAATCGCGTTGCTGTTTCCATGCCAACTGCTCGTATTTTTATCTTAGCCTTTTTTTGTTCATCATTGCTGTTAAGAATTCCTTCATGTTCAGCTCATACAAATGATGCTTAGGTTTCCCAGGCTGTGGATTTTAGCTTATAAGGTTGACATAAGGGGATTCCTCCTGTCAGGTCCTTTTTAGATGCTTCCTATGACTTGAAGGTGCCCCTGAATTCTCAGAGGTTATCCTAGTAGAGTTCAGGTTACAAATGGGTTGCACCAGGCTAAAAGAGTTTCAAGTATGGGTCTCACAGCATCCTAGGATTCTGTGGCTTGATTATTTTTTCATACCC
The DNA here is from genome assembly GCA_023548195.1 of Bettongia penicillata ogilbyi. Taxonomy (NCBI): domain Eukaryota; kingdom Metazoa; phylum Chordata; class Mammalia; order Diprotodontia; family Potoroidae; genus Bettongia; species Bettongia penicillata. The sequence goes on from JAJHZJ010000177.1 coordinate 14,987,364, forward strand.
AGACCTATGATTTCATTACTGTAGAAACTCCTGTTAGCAATACAAATTGATAATTGCTCCCCAACTTATAGTCTTAGAGAGTTATCTGAGGGCACTGAGGGTTTAAATGAGTTGCCCAGGGTGGCACATCCAATGTCTGACTTTGGACTTAAACTCAGGTCTTCCTGACTCTCGACTAGCCACACTGCCTCTGTACTAGCTAAATAGGAAATTAAAATCCAAAATAACTGGCCAAGAAGCCCATTTATCGAGAGAAGATTAGCCACGAGGTATTGACCAGGGGGATAGGAAGGGCACAGGAACTCATGAAGAGAAACTATAAAGACATGGTGGGCTTGTGATGTATGCATTTATGGAGACTACCCACTCATTCACAAAGTGTTTATCAATCACCTCCAATGTTCCAGATAGTATCTAAGGCACAGTAAAAGAGGAGGAACACTCCAGCTGGTCCTTGAAGAAAGACATAGGATCATAGCATTATAAAACCTGGAAGAGATCCTAGTGGTCATCAAACTTAGCAGTTCTCAGACATTTTGGTCTCAGAATCCCTTTACACTCTTTAAAATCATTGACTCTCCCAAAGAACTTTAATGTGGATTATAGTTATTGACATTTACTATATTAGAAATCAAAATTGTCTTAGTATTATTATGAAGATACTTGGCCACATGGTCCCCCTGAAATAGTCTTGGGGGTCCCAAAGGCTTGTCTCAGGTCTCACAAGTTGAAAGGGATAGAGTCACAATTAAAACTCAGGTCTTATAACTATAAATCCTATTTATTGAAACTTGTTTTAGTTGTGCCTGACTTCATGATCACATTTGGGGTATTTTTGGCAAAGATACTATAACAGTTTGCCATTTCCTTCTGCAGCTCATTTTATAGATGAGGAAAGTTGAGACAAACAGGGGACTTGCCCAGTGTCACATAGCTAAGATGTGTCTGAGGTCAGATTTGAACTCAGGAAGATTAGTCTTCCGGACTCCAGGCCTTACATTGTATGCACTATGGTGCCACTTAGCTGCCAAATCTTCCTCTATTTTCATTATTCTATGCTTGTTAATAAGTGGAGATGAAACACAAGTATGTTCCAGGCATACTAGCACCATAGCAATGATGCCAGCATAGAACCTAGGCCATAAAAATATTTAATAGGGCCTTTTTGAGCATGGCCTATTTGAATTCCCCTTTGGTCCTTTGACTTAACCACCTAACGTCCCATTCATGCTTTGATGGTTGGTTGCTGGTTCTAAATATTTAGCAATTCCATCTTTTTGGATGCCAAAATTGTCTTTCTGCATATAGATCTCAGTCTTTCTCCTTTCAATGGCAAACTGGCATTTGCTACTGGCCTCATGTTGCCTTTCTAAGTCTGGGAAATCCAGGAGTTTTCCTCCTTTCCTAGATGATGATAAAGGTGAATAGTCACCAAGAACTGCTTTTGTTTTTGTGTTTTCAGATTGTGGAGGCTGTGGAGCAGAAATCAAAAATGGCCAATCTCTGGTGGCCCTGGACAAACACTGGCATTTGGGCTGTTTTAAATGCAAGACCTGTGGAAAGCAACTGAATGCAGAGTATATTAGCAAGTAAGTTGGAGACATCACAAAAAAAGTCAAATAACATTTCAGGAAATATATAAAATGCCTGCTATATGGAAGGTCCTGTGCTTGGTCACAAGGTTACCAAGATGAAAGCAACAGTCTTTGCTCTCAAGAGACTTGTATTCTATCAGATGGGGTGGGAGGAGAGGAAGATGTAGCAGGTTTGTACCCAAGTAAGAGTAACACAAGATGGATGGTGAAGGGGAAAAAGGAAAGGGATCTAGGGAAATTTCAATAAAAGAGGCATGATGTCAGTTTCCACATAGAGAGTGTCACCTGAACTGAACCTTGAAGAACAAAGAATGGTTTTAATTGTTATGCCCCTCATTTGAATGTAAGCTCCAGGGACTTCTTGTTTTTGTTTGATTGGCTGGTTTTCATTTATTTATTTATTTTTACCTCTGCACAGCTCCTAGAACATAAGTAGACCCTTAATAAAATAAATGCTAATTGAGTCTATATGTGTGTGTGTGTGCGTTTGTGTGTGTGTGTGTGAAGACAGAGTGCATTCTAAGCAACATGGGACCTGGGCAAAAGCGCAGAGTTGGTGGAGATGGCTCGAGGAACCATCACATGGAAAGACTGAAAACAGTGAAAAATTGACTCTTGAATTTTATAGATGAGGAAATTGAAACTTTGAGAGAAGGGAAATTGCTTAACCAAGGTCATAGTTCAGTGGCTAAAGTAGCTACTTGGAATTAGGAAGATTTTTAGTAGTTCTATGACTTTGTATAAATCACTTATTCACCCCCAGTCTCAGTTTCCCCCTCTGTAAAAAGGGGCTAATAATAACACTTACCTCCCAGAGTTGCCGTGAGGATAATATGAGATAATGCATTTAAAGCACTTTGCAAATGAACTGAAGATATATGCAAGGTAAAAGTCTTAGTGAAGTTTTAATAATCTTAAAATGGCTGTATTCGTGTTGTTCAGCCTTATACAATGCTTCTTGACCCCTTTGAGGATTTTCTTGGCAAGATACTGGAGTAATTTGTCATTTCTTTCTTCAGTTCATTTTACAGATGAGGAAACTGAGACAAGCAAGGTTAAGTGATTTGCCCAGGGTCACACAGCTAGTAAGTGTCTGAGACTGAATTTTAACTCCAGTCCTGGCACTCTATCACTGCCCAGCTGCCTAAAATCACTAGCTATTATATTAGCTGCTCCAAATGGCTATACTGATACTGTATCAGTATTAGCTGTTACCCAACCAGGTAGTGTGGGAGCTGGTATTCAAATTCAAGCCTTCTCTGTTTCTGGTTTTAGTTTACAAGTTGTTGTAGAAAGATACTTAGCAGCAAAGGTAGGAAACTTGGACTCTGTCTAGTCCTACCTGCCTTCTCATTTTACAGTTGAAGAAAATGAGACCCAGAGGGAAAAAACAAAGGATTTAAACCCAGGTCTTCTGAATCCAGAGTTCTTTCCAGGGTTCTACATAGTTTTACTGTGAGGTGCCGGTTTAGTGGAGGTTGAGGGAAGAGGAGTTCTGAAAGGCATGTCAGACATGAAGGATATTTATCAGAGCCAGTGGAGGGATTACTGTACTTAAATCAGGTTTGGGTCTTCTCTCTGCTGTTGTTATAAAGAAGCAGCATGATGTTATGGAAAAGGCATTTCTTTTGCATCCATAAGATCTGAGATCACACACTGGGTTCTTTTCTTACAAGCTGTGTAATCCTAGGGAAAGTTGCTTCCTCTCTCTGATCCTCAGTTTCCCCAGCTCTAAAATGGGACTGCTAACCCTTTTTCTCCCTGAGTCACAGCGTTGCGCGGAGGCAAGTTCTTAGAAAATTCTAATGTAACATATAAATATGAGCTCACACCATGGCAAGTGCTTGGAAAATTCTAAGCATTAGGTAAATATGAGCACCCAGTCTTAGCTCTTACCTTAGCTCTTACCCTCAGGCGAGCCACAACCTCTCCGAGCTAGTTTTCTCATCTGTAAAATAATGAAATAAATACTAGTTCTAGGAACCGCACAGGCTTATTGTGAAGAAAGGACTCTGTGAATAGAAAAATACTAAATAAGTGTAAGTTTTTCTTATCCCTGATCTCACACTGCAAACTGCTAGAAATTGTGTATTTGTGGCCCAAAGGGCACACTGAAACCTGGAGTGCTGGGTGGGCTTGCTGACTTCAGATGGACAATAATCTCAGAGCAAAATGGACGTGGGAATAGTCAATAAACCTTCTTCAGGCTGAACAGGGAGCTTTTAAATGCTCATTGAAATATTTCTTCCTAGAAACTGAAGCTTTTTTATTATTTTGCCTTTCCCTTGTACATCCTTAGGGCTTCTTGGTGCCCTGTGGGGTCCAAAATGCATTCAACCATTTTATTAGTTTTCAATGAAGTCTGCTGAAGCAGACATTTTTAAATAGGAGTTAGAGCTTTTTATTGAGAAAGAGAAAAGATAGAGGGAAAGACCAAATTAAAGATCACTGAATAGGAGAGCTAGAAAGAACTTGAAATGTCATCCAATCCACCATCTTCATTTTACATATGAGGAAATTAAGATACAGTGACTAGGCATGATTTGCCTAAGGTCATCTAAGCGTTCATGATAGATGCAGTATTCAGTTAGACTGTAAACACTGATTAAGCACCTACTGTGCGTCAGGCACCAGTACGATACAGTAGGCAGACAAAGAAAAATAAAAGACAGTCCCTGCCCTTGAGGAGCTAGGTACAAATAAGCTACGGATAGAATGAACAGGAAATAATTAACAGAGGGTAGACACTAATTGATATGAAAAGGCTTGCTGTAGAAAGTGAGTTTTTAGTTAGAAGATGTGGGAGATGAAGACAGAGAGACCATTAAACCTGAAAGGAACTTTGCACCAAATGACACTCACTAACTTTCTTTAAAAAAAAAAAAAGTTCAAGTTCTGGACAAATGATATGAGACATTCCCAGTAACTCTTGAGTATTTCTAACCTGAGTGTTAATTTTACTGTTAGACTTCAGTGAAAAGTATGACTAACAGAAGAAATGTGTTAAACTTTGAAAGCTTAGAGCTGTGTTAGCAGTTTATTCGCAAATTAAAACTCAAGTCAGAAAATGCAGGAATTTAAGTTCACATTATGATGTTAACTCACCCCCATTGCAATCATGTTACTTACCAGCCCACATAGTTCTCCAAAAATACAACTGTTAAGTTTGCGATGAGGGCAGATTCCTATTTCCATGGAAACCTTACCTTTTACAACTCTCAGACTCAGCCTCAGGTATACTAATGTAGTGAGTATTTGGTACCATTGAATCCTTGGGGCCACATTTCTTTCTCATCCTAATTGTGATGATGTTTAGCAATCAAAGAGTTATGTGTAGCAATTGTGAGGCTGTGTATGGTGAGGGAAGATATCTGTCAAGATCTGTTGCAAAATTGCAACTGAAATACAAGGACAGCTTAGGGTACCTTCATATCTCACATACTTAAAATTTCTATATTATTGACATCTGATGTTCCAAGGTCTCTGTGTGCTCTGGGATTTCAGTCAATTTGTTCAGCCAAAGAATCTTCAGCCATACTTCAGCAGTGATTTGAAAACTTGTTTAGATGTTAGGACATATAAAATAATACTTAACTGAATGTCACAGTTGAAAGAGACCTCAGGAGGCTTCTCAATCTAAATGAGAATGTCCTCTACCACATCTCAAACAAATAGTGTCAATTTGAGGACTTACAATGACTGAAATCTCACTACCGATTAAAGCAATCCACATTTATTCCTTGCCTCCTTTTTTTTTCTATTTTCCTTCCTCCCTCCCTCCATTCCTTTCTTCCTTCTTTTTTTCCTTATTTCTTTCCTTCCTTCCTTCTCTCCCCCACTCCTAGGATACAGATTTGATCTTAAACCAAAGGTAGAGACTAAGCCTCACAGGACCATCTTGCTCCAGAATACAGGAACAACTACGTGGGGAACACAAGTGGGGAGGCACATCAGATTGCTAGGACATTTTTAAAGAGTGCATGGAACTTTGGAGTGCCCTCTAGTTCTGATATTCAATAGTCTATAATCCTATGAAGCTCAAATATTCTCTATTCTGTGTTACAAAGTCCAATCCAGTCTGACATCCTATGAATTCCATGAGCACTTTGAGAACATGGAAGACTATAATAATGGGATAGGGAAAGTAGACAAGTTACCTTGACTTCCATTTTGCTAGGAATCTGATAGACCTCGTGAAAGGATAGAAAATTTATCATCATAAACATTATCATTGCAATCATTTGTTGTATTTTAGTAAGTTCCCCCTGCCTCCCAAAGAAAAATTTATGGCACTGTGTTGGCTTTTCTGAGAGAGGCAACTGGGGACATGATTCAATTCTAAATGTTTGCTTTTGTAATTCATCATTTTCTCATAATCATTAAACAACACAGGTATCAGTTATTCACTGATTAGTGGAATTTTGATTAAACATGACCATAACCATCTTTCATTCATAATTCTATTAGACAAAAGACTACCCTTATTCTTTGTAGTATACCTTCCTTTCTCAAAAAACTTTCTTTTGTAGAAATTTTTTGGTAGAAGAAACCCAGGAAGAGAGTCCACATTCCTACTGTAACATTTCTCACAAACCTTGTCCAGTCAAAAGATTAAGGACTTTTTTGGGGGGTCTGAAATGAACAAGCATTTCTCATATTTGGACATGTATTTATATTCAGGGGTTACTGCATTTTAGCTTTAAACCAACTGAACATTCTCATAGATTTGTAAAGGAAATTGAGAACCTCATTAATTGCTGTCTACTCTTATTCTTAGGGATGGTGTCCCCTACTGTGAGGCCGATTATCACACTAAGTTTGGCATTAGATGTGACAGCTGTGGAAAATACATTACAGGCAGAGTACTGGAGGTAAGTGAAAATAGCCCCCTAAAGGTACAACCTTGCCTACTCAAACACAAAAACATACTAATGTGCATACACTTGTACACCCTAACCACTTGTGCACCCTAACCATATATATCCCTTCTGAAACACATACATATGACATATGCACATGACATATATCGACATGCACATAGACATGTTTCCATATGTACAAAACAGGCACATTTGCAAGCACATATTATCAACTCACACACATCCCTACCCACACATACGTATTAACATGGTTACCTATTTCACCATACAAACATGCTTTTGTTTGTGTTCTCATACATACACACACACACAGAGGACATATGAGTATGTAAAGAATCTGTTATTTTGTCAGCAAAGAGGTACTCGTGGCCTAAGGACTCTTTCCTGCAATGTAGCTTGCAGTCTATACCTTAGTAGAACATAAAAATCACAGATTTCAAGACTGAAGAGAACTTAGAGCATATGTAGGCTAGTAGTATCAAACTCAAAGAGAAACGGGGGCCACTAAACCATACATAAGGATCCTGGTGGGTCATATGTTGATTTAGAAGATCACATATTAACATTATCTATGTTCTGTTATATCTTTATTTATTTTGCTAAATATTTCCCAATTTCATTTTAATGTGGTTCCAGTTGCACTTGGGGGTTTTGCTGGCAGCATGCTTAACCCCTCTGATGTAGTACAACTCTTGAAAAAAATTAGGAAATGGATTATACTGAGACTCATCTAAGGTCACATCAAGTATAAAGTGTCAGAGGTAGGATTTGAACCCAAGTCCTCTGACTTTAGTTCTAGCACCCTTTCCACTACACAAGACAACCTTTCAGGGCTGAAAGATGTTCAAATGATTTGTCCAAGGTCCCATAGCTAAGAAGTGTCCAAGATGAGATTTTGAACACAAGTCTTCAAGATTCAAAATCCAACATTGTCCAAAAGGCCACCCATCTGTACATACCAACATGTACACCTGTGAAATGATTCTAAAGATTACAGAGTACCCACCTTTGGTTGTTTTATTGTTTTGCTTACAAAAATAATGATAACTTTCATTCCTGTTGCACTTTCTTAACAAAGGCCTTTCATCTGTCTTGTCTCTTTGAGCCTCCCCATATCCAGGAGAAGGTAGTGGCACAGATCATCACCAATATTTTTATCAGGAGCTGATACCCAATGCTGTCTGACTAATATGTAGTGAAACTGAAACTGGGACCCCAGGCTCCAGGATCCAAGGCATTAGAGCTGAAAGGGACATGTAGTGGAGATTATGCAACATAAGGGTTTGGAAAAGCTACTTGTTATGTGGATTACATGTAGAATTACATAGATCAGGGAGACTATGAGTGCCTTTTTTGTTGAGAACAGCAAGACAGCTGTGACTGGATAATTACTTCCCTGTCTTCAGGATGGTTATGCCTATTATATACATACATACATACATATATGCATACACACACCTACATACACATGCATACACACATATATACACATATGTATATGTATATATGTGTGTATATTTCATATACACACATATGTATCTGTCTTGGATGTTTGCAGTCTAAGAGTATGAATTTTTTTTTGAGGGGGGAGGAGTTCATGATAAAAGCCACTTTTCCTGATAGTTTGGGTAGGTGAAGTAGTCCTACCTCGGACCAGGATGGTAAGTGTTTATTACCAGCCAGTTTGTTCTCCTCTCACCAAATGTTTTTTTTTACATTTTGAAGCTCACAAGGTCATGGTCATCTCCATTATTCTTCATGTGAAACAGAAACAGAAGCAACAGCAGGGTCGTGCTCTCTCAGCCTTATGCCAACTCTGAGTGAGTGAGGACCCAAGCCCTCCCCACCACCCAGAGGCCCTAGAACTTTGTCCTTGTTCTTAATCAAACAACATTATCTTCATTCCAGTCAACCTGGGAAGAGACATACCAAGGGACTTACTTTGGCTTGTTGGTGCACCCCAGTTCTGGCTCCACAGACAATTAAAAAGGTTCTTCTCAACAGCAGAACCAGTTACAGAATGTCTGTGTAACAAAATTCAAAGGCCACATGGGGCTGGCATCAGTAAAGCGTGCTTTGTATGCTCACCAGCCATGTTACAAGAAGGCAAACTCAAAAATGGGCCCTACCGGAAACGTAGGTGGATCAATCATGTGATGCAAGTTAGGGCTAACAAATGGATGGCCCCAAAAATTAAAGATTCTACAAAATATTAAAAGAAACAGAAGGAGGCCTCCAGTGCTTTGGGTGGGTTCTCTATGTTATATTTATGGAAAGATGGAAACAAGGATCACACTAGAAGAAAACACATGGGGGAAGCTCCAGTCTGCTTTGATAGAGGAAGTACTCATACTGAGGAGATCTCAGAGCTATAAAAACACTGAAGTATGCACATGGAAAGCACTGTGCTTATAGCTGGGCATATGAAGGTGATGCCCTCAAGGAGCTTATAACTTGTAGAATAGAAGAGGTATCTACATCAATAGATTTGGAGCTCCTGGTGGACAGGGGCCTTTTTTATCTTTAACTTCTTTTGGTATCTCTGGCATTTGACATCTGCCTGGCACATAGTAGGTGCTTAATTGATGTTGCTTGCTTGCTTGATTGATTGAAAAATGATACATGGAGACTAAGGAGATCCAAGCATCATACAATGGGAAATCTGAGGAGGAAGAGGCAACTTTCAGCTAGAGGGGAAAGGAGGACAGTACAGGGAAGGCTTCATAAGAGGAGGATGGTACACTAGGATTGACTTTTTAAGGGGCAGAGGAATGTAGTAACTCCAGCAGATGAAGAGGGGTAAAAGGTGGGTCAATTCTAGGTTCATAGGTATGAATGAACGTATGGAGAGTAGACTGAGAAAGTATGGTAAACTATCTAATCTGGCCCAAACAGAGGATCTATGGAGGAGAATGGGATCAAATAAACTTGGAAAGGTAGGTTGGTTCCATCTTGGGAGGGCCTACGCTCAGCAATATATTCATCAGGCAATGGGAATCCACTGAAAGTTTTTTCAGGACAAAAGTAGTATGTTTAGTGGTGCACTGAATCAATCAGTGAGCTTGTATTAAGCTTCTGCTATAGGCTAGACTTTGTTCCGGGTTCTGGGGATGCAAAGACAAAAGCAAAATAGACCTTGCTCTCAGGGAGGTTACATTAGATGAAATGCAACCTGCATTAGGAAGATTATGCAGGAAATAATTTTTAAAAAATAATGTGAGATGAATTTGAGAAGAGAATTGGCCAGGCACAAGAAAGCCAGGACAGAAGTATGAGAGAACTTGAACCAGGCAGGTTGTTGGGGAAGAACATAAGAGGGGAGAAAAACAAGAGATACTACCAAAGTGAGGAGGGCCAGAGACAAACTGTCCTGTCTCCTCATCTTACTAGGGAAGAAACTAGAACCTCACAAAGAAACTCGTGACAAAGCCATGAACAATAACCACAGCTAGCCCTTTTAAGAATCTCCTATGCTCATAGCCCTGCAAAGAGAACAAAATTTTGTCCTGATCTCTGCCCTCATACAGCTTATAGTATAGCAAACACAAATAATTATTTTCTATTTCAGCAGATCTTTAATCTCCCCACTGTGAATTCTCCCACCAACAGTGACTTCCATAACTCTAATTCTAATGGACAACATAGCATAAGTCTATCAGTGTTACAAAACTGGTCGAACCACCATATGAGGTTCCAGGGAAGACATCATTACTGAGTGAGGAATTAGGGAAAGTTTTATGAAGGTAGTGGCATTTGGATTAGGATAGAATTGAACAGAATTTGCCAGGCAAAGAGTAGAAGGGAAGATACCCCCGGCATAGGTAGAAGCATGAGGCACAAAAGTGTAAATGTTTGAATACGATCAGGAGACAGAGAGCAGTTCAGTTTAACATGGCAGTCAAATGAAGTAGGAATGAAAAGGCAACAAATGTGGCGGAGGGCCTGGGTCAGACCACACGCACCAGCAGCTCTGTGTTCAATTTAAGGCAATACATTTTAAGGACATCTTTACATCCAAAGAAGGGCAACTGGGATTTTGAAATAAGGAGTTCATGCCAAATAAGTATCAGTGAAAGAACCAAGAAGCCTCAGCCTGGTGTAGGGAAGGCTTAGGAGAGGAACAAGAGAGCTGTTTTCAGGGACTTGATGGACTGTTTTGTAGTACAGGGATCAGCCTTCTTCTGACCCCAAAGGACAGAAGTAAGAGCAGGGGTTACAAGTTACAGAAAGGCAGATTTCCTAACAATTGTATCTACCCACAAGTAGAATGGAATGCCTTGAGAGCTCTCCCTTACTGGAGGTCTTCCATCAGAGACTGGGTAAGCCAGGTTTGCCTTTGAAGACCCTAACAACTCTTCCATTTTGTGGTTCTGTATTGATGTCTAAGTTCTCTGGTATTCTCTTCCTCATCTCTGCCTCATTTTGCTCCCCTTCTTCTGAGGTCCCTTTCATGCCACCTTTTCCATTAAGTCTTCCCTGATGACCCCATAAATTCCTATAACACTCTGGACATTTCCTTTGCCCTGATCATTGTCTACCATGAATGCTCTCAAGGATCTCACTTTCCAAAGGAGGGGTGTGACAATACATAAAGAAGATTTTAGCTGCAAAGCTTATGGAAGGGCTGTCATCTTTGGGATGCAGCAGCAAAGAAGATCTGTATGGGTCTATCTTCCTTAATCTAATTCTAATTTCCATGGATAAAACCAGAGCTTTGTCATTACACTTTAGTCAGGTGTAGATCATTATATCTCCTCTTTGGATTGTAAGTTTCTTGAGTTTAGGGGTTATGTCATCAGGTCTCTTTGAATCTCCAATATCTAGCACAGGACTTAATACAAATTATCTGATTTGCAATCATTTCCTATGATGCTATTAAACCTTTACTTTTATGATGTCCATTTCCTGTTGTCCATTTCCATGCTGACTTCTGCCCTTTCTCTCTCCCTTCCTTTCTGCCCCAGCTCAGTGATTTTCTGATCAAACCAGATTCATTTCATGGCTCATGGTTCAAGATTTGGTTCTGTCTCACACAATGGGAGTCCCATATCCACACATGGAATAATAGGGTTTAAAGATCCTTGGAGGATCATCTAGTCCATCCTCTTCATTTTAATTATGAGGAAACTGAGGGCCAGTGAGGGGATATGGCTTGCCCCATGTCACACTATTAGTAAATGGAAGAGCCATGATAAAAATCCAGGTCTTCAGAAACTCCAAACCTAGCACATTTTTTTTCTCTGTAGGAAGAACCAAACTCTTCAATATGACATGTTTAAGGGATCAGTTCCTCATAGTCACATAGGAGGCTCAAGGTAGTACTCTTAATAGGAATAGGTCCCATTCTGATGGTGTTTTAAACATCCTCAAAAGTGATTTCATCACAGTTATTCTGCCAGATCATAGTGTGCAGTGGTGCAAACCCCCTTCCCTATTTATTATTTATTTTTAATATTCATTTTTTAAATTGAGTTCCGATTTCTCTCCCTCCTTCTCACCCTTTCCTTACCCATGGTGAAGGCAAGAAATGTGATAATTATACATGTAAAATCATGTGAAACATTTTGCCATATTATCCATAGTGAAAAAACAAAGCAAGAAAGATCCAAGTCTTTTACTCCCATTATACAAATGGGGGGATTTGAGGTTCATAGAAAAGTGCACTGCCTTCTACTACAGAGCTAGTAAGTGCCAGGGCTGAAATTTGAACCCAGGCCTCCTGGCTCTAAGATCTCTCCCGCTACACTATGCTGACTCACAGACATTGCCTCAAGAATGGGGGCATCTGCATGCATTCAATATCCTTGGAAATTCAGACAATTGGAGCTCAAGAGCACACCCTGCCAATGAGGTGAACTGGCTAAATCCTAACGGAGGAGGAAGGGACTGTCTTGACTGAGAAACAAGAAAGGAAAAAAAACCCACTCTTTCTGTGCTGTGAAGGATAAAGCTTTTGCAGTGAAGATTGATGCTTTTGTTTGCCCCTAAGCTTCTGCTTGCTAGGATGCTCTGGGAGGTGCACAGCCCACTCTGGAAGCCTCTTTGCCTTCACCCTTCTCCTTTTGGGGCTGGAAGCTTGAGCATCGAGACGAGACTAATTCCTCCAAGCAGGGTGTAGCAACTTTGAGCCTGCTGTGGGGCAGAATGGTATATTCTGATGCTGAAATACCTATTATACTGCTGCTCTGCTAACAACAGACTCCCCCATCATACCTGAGCTGCTGTAAATAACGAGGTGGGTGCCCAACAAGACTGCCGGCATTTTCCCCCTTTCTAAAGAGTAGGTGTTTGGGGCTAGCTCAGCAAGGCTTTGGGTGGCGAGATCTACAATGAAACGACACAAGGGTGAGAATTGATCTTCCTTACAGACTGCTAGCAGCGCCAGTTTTTCTCCTCTCCCTCCTCCCAGGAGGGGGAAGGAAATTTCTCTTGGGGAAAAGGGATCCAAATACAGCCTCAGAGTTAACACAGCTAACAGGAGCATTACCTTTGAAGGTAGGAAGCATCCAAAAGCCTCTACACACGACCTGGCTTATCAGAGGTCACTGCATTATTGTGATTAAAAAACATCTTTTGGGGAAGGTCTTCTGTATTTCTGCCAGAGCTGGTGGTGTGGGCTTATTTCTGCTTGGGTTGCCGGCAGCTGGGCTGCTTTGCATGGGATGGAGTTAAGAGTTTTTTAATTCCTGTTTTGATGCTTGCCCTTGGGCTCGTGGTGGGGGAAGGGGTACCTGTGGATTTCACCCCTACCTTAAGCAGTGGTCTTTTGACAACTGAACCCTAATTAACACTGGATCAGTATTTTTTTAATGACATAACAGTTGTGAAACCTGATGGTGCTTTTCAGTTTGTCAGAACTAGTCATTTTCTTTTTCATATAAAGGAAGCAACCATAAGTCAGCATGTGCTGGAAATGTTGGGGAGAGGAAAAGTCCTGGATTTGGAATTGAAAGATGAGGGTTGATTCTCAGTCCTGCTGCTGACACTTACTGTTTGGGCAAATCACTTCCCCTCTGAGCCTTAGTTTCCTCATCTGATCTCTAAATGTGATTACAGGCGTGGAAACATCAATACTGAGCGATACAAGCAATGTTCCAGGACACGAAATGTGAATTTAGTCACCGCAGTTTTCATTTCCCCTACTAATTGTATACTATTGTATCTTAAAATGCATTACATGAACATTTGAACATGTAATGATCATTCATATTTCTCTAATGTCCTAAGATTTACAAAGGCGCTTTTTTCACCACAAAATATTTTTACGCTCTCCATCTCCACTCGCTGGCTTCCTTGGCTCCCTTCCAGTCGAAGACGTCTCACTTCTCCAAGAAGCCTTTCCCGAGCCCCCGTAATGTTAGCACCTTTCTTCTTCAGTTATATCTAATTGATTTTATTTTCATCTTATTGACTTTTTTCAATTTTTATTATTAATAATTTGTTTTCAATTTGCTACAATCACTTCCATAAGACTTAGATTTCATTCCCCTTTCTCCCTCCTTCCTCCCCAAGCATGCAGTTTTATATGGGTATACATCTTGCTTATATCCTCGTTTATCTTCGTGCCTGGCAACTACTACTTAATAAATACTTATTCGCTTTCCCTCCCTACCCATACAAGTAAACACACAATCCCCAGTTTTATAAATGGGATTTGTAGGAGTAAAGTGACTTGCCCAAGATCATATAGCTAGTAAGTAGCAGAATTAGGATTTGAATTCATGACTCCAAGCCCATTGCCCTTTCCACTGCACTGCACTGCCTCTCCAGATCACATTTTCATAGTGGCAATGAATTTACAAAGTTTATCCCCTAGCAATTCTGTGAGGTCAACAGCAATATCATCAACTTAGATACAAGTCTTTGGCTTTGTCAAACCTTGCTGAAATGGATCTGCATCTTGAACTAATGCAAATGATGTTGGAATCATTGCAGGCAAAGATCCTTCTGAAAGGACTGTTTCAACAATGCTAGGGGAAAAAATGAAAACAAAATAACACCCTGATAGAAAGGAGGCTCTGCAGATCTGCTTTGGATTTATTTGAGCAGCCAGAAACAGGGTTATCTTACTAACTGGCCAATTTACATTGAAAGTGTGGCCACATAACCCAGGAAAAGCATCCAAGTGTTGCACATCAGAACCCTCACACTATGAAGGGATTCATGGCCATTAAGGAAGGAGAAACCTTGGGAAACAACTATATATTAAGGCGAGTTTATATACGAACTAGGAAGGTTTCTTCCAGCTGTGCTATTTTATGTTCTAATATGCCTTCAAGGTCTGACATTCCATGTTACAAGTTTTGCAATCTCTTCCATCTCTGACAATCCCATGTTCCACATTATAAGGTCTTTTCTAGCACTGATGTTATATATTCTAGGTTCTGAGTTCTCTTCTGCATCTGACAGTCCATGTTCTATGTTCTAAGATCCCTCCCAGCTCTTATACTCTGCCTCATCCTGTTGTCATCATCATTATTCTGTGTTCTGTAATATGCCTTCCCACTCTGGATTTCTGTGGTTCAGTGAAATCATTTCTCCTTCAGCAGAATTTCTTTAAAGATCATGTATCCCTTGAGCACTGTTCTGCAATCACTTTGATTTGTTTCTAGATGCAAGAAAAATTTTATAGATCATTGAAATTTAGCTGAAATATATGTGTGTATATATGTATATACATTATATACATGCACTTAATATTTCTATACTCTTACCATCCCCTGTCTCCTTTGCTCTTTAGATGACTGAATCTCTAATATTTTAAATTTGTTTTCACAACTCAGTCAAAGAGTGTTTGTAAAAACTGGTCAACAGAACCAGAGAAGGAGAAACCAGTTTGGGCCACACACACCCTTTCTGACCATTATTTTTAAGATCACTTGACCTTCTTTTATTGGCATATTTGCACAAACCCATTGACCCATCCCCTGTTTGGTTTAGAGTGGGAGGCATCTGTTCTGAGGAAGGTTAGAGTACTGTAATAATAGGGGAGACAAATCAGGGCATAATTCTGCTAAGAAATTCAGTAAGAAACAGGATGTTTCACCTTTTAAAATAAAGTAACAGCTCATACTTATATAGCTGTGTTTGTGCACAGTAAATGCTTAAAAACTCTCATATCATATAGCTCCTAAAGGTTTACAAGACATTTTCCTCAAAGCAATGCTGGGAAGTGGGTACTGGATGTATTATTATCACCTTTGACACGTGAGAAAACTGAGAATCAGAGGTAAAGTGACTTGCCTAATGACACGCAATTCAAAAAGGGCTGAGGCAGCGCTTGGACCTCGAACTGTGATCACATGATGGATGCCAAGTGGGCCATCATCGGGTCATCTTTGGCCTTGGGTGGGATGATAAAATGAGTGAAGATATCTGTGTTTATACCAGTCTCTCTATTTTTTATCCTTTTTCATCATTTTTCAAATAAGGTTCAGGTCAACCATTGAATTGTTTTGAAGCAAATACTAGAGGTTTTTAGGGAATGAGGAGTAGATCTGTGATTTCATTAGCATAGGGAACTTCCAGATGAGGAAGCTCTCACCAGTGGAGCAGGTTGGCACCTCTGCAAGAGCACAGAGAAGTGAAGGGAGCAGCCATTCTGTGCCAGAGGTGGGGCTTGGATCCAGCTCTTATTATCTTTGAGGTGAGCTCTCTTTCTTCTATACCACGATGCTTTTCACTTTTCCAGAAACTGAATCTCTGAGAGGTGAAGAAATTTGATTAGGGGAACATACTTAATAAAGCTAAGAGGTGGATTTGAACCTTCTTGACTGTAATTATATCTCTCTAGCAGTGTGCTCTCACACACTATTGCCCTCAGTATTTCATACTGGGAGGTAGGAAATATCCATTCTAGGCATGAGCCACAAACTAGAATGCTATGTGACCTTGGATAAGTCACTTCCTCCTCTGCATTTGTTTCTCCAAAATAAGGGACCTAGACTAGATTCCCTTTAAAATCCCTCACAACATTGACATCCTTTTTGTATGCATGGAAGGTCAGCCTAGCATGTGAACTCATCCCTATTCCTTATTGTCTCTAGATATTTTTTCTTAAGAAAAAAAAGGAACTAAGATCCTTTTGAAATGACTGATTCAACAATGCTAGGGGAAAAAATGAAAATAAAACCATACCCTGGTTTCCAGGTTTCCATCAAGCCACTTCCAGACTGACTCAGTTACCAGCAAAAGGAACTTTAGAGACCATTTAGTCCTGCTCATTTTATAGATGAATAAATTAAGGCCTGTAAGGTACAAGTTACCCAATTCTATCAACATGAAAAATTATTTAAGTGTTAAGTTTTTGGTAGAAAGTTCAATTAAAAAGCCACGGCATAATTAGTTTCAATTATGGACCAGACAGCAAGTGGTTTAGACAGCACTATAGGAGATCAGAGGAACTAGTGTAATGAAGCTTCATGGGAGAGCTTCGAGTCCCTCTCCTGCTTTAAGATGCAGCTCAAGCACCATCTGCCACATGAATTCTTTCCTGGTCCCCCCAGCTGCCAGCCTCCCTCCTAAACTCCCTTAGATTTAATCACTTGGTATACAGTTTGTATTTGTTCGTTCTTCGTTTGTGTGGAATGTATTTATGGTGTGTTTAGTGATTTCCTCACTGATTGTGAGTAGAGATAGTTACTCTCTGTGTTTGTACCCTCAGCACCACATCCAGTGTCTGTCACATACACTAAGTGCTTCAGAAATGCTTGTTGCTAGAAGAAGATGGGAATTCAGTTGGATATTATGTGATACAAAGGAACTTAGATTGGCAGAGCAGAGAGCAGTGGGTTTCCTAGGATGGTCGAAGAGTATGGACAGAAGCATGAAGGGAGAAAAAGCAGAAGGTAAAGTCTGTCAGAGGTGAAGTGAAATGAGGAACGGTGAGTAGGTCAATTTTTCAATTCGATAAACTTATTCAACATTTACTATATGTAATCCTTAGTGATTCACATGGTCCTAGGTAATGGAGATACAAAGAAAGATGTTCAGCTCAAGATGCTGAACATCTAGTAAGGAGGCATTTAATAGATATTTAATTCAGTTCAACAAGTACCAGGTGGATCCCAGGCACAGTGCTAGGCACTTGGGAAACAAAGAAATAGAAAGGAAAGAAACAAGTGTTCATTTAGTACCTTCCAGGCACTGTGTTAAACTCTTAAGAAAAAATGAAATAGCCTCTGTGCTCAATGATGCAATTCACCCCCATGATTTATTAAGCAAGATCCACCAATATATTTCAAGTTTGACTATGATTAGTCAATAGGAGAAACAAAACTAAACCATTAGGGTTCCATTGCAGGGGGAGATCACATCTAGCTAGTGGGACTAGCAAGTGTCATAGGAGAAGTAACCCAGGAGGTGGACATTGAAGGAAGGAGAAACTTTTAGCTGGTGGAGACATAGAAGTTTTGACTTTTTAACACAACTTTTTAAACAAAATTTAACAAAAAAAATTTTTTTTAACATACCTGAGACTTTATCAGTGAATGGAATGTTGCAGGGAGGACAGTTCCTCTGTCAATGCAGATCAGCAACTTTTTCTACAGCTTCTTTGTAGAGAGCTGCCTGACTCAAGGTTAAATGACTAGAACTCGAACCCAGAGTTTCCCAACTCCAAGGCAAGCTCTCTATTCACTCTTACAGGAAGCATCTCAATGTGTAGAGCTGCAGTTACTTGCCAGAAAGTGAGCTACCTCCTAATAGAGAGCCACAGTCAAAAGACCTTAATCTCTGGATCTTCCAAACTGCTAAATTTTTGCATTTAGCCAGTAAGAATTTACTCATCATTTAAAGCCCAATTCACAGGTCACTGATTCTCTAATGCCTTTCTTGATTCCTCTGATTTGTAGGGGTTTTTTCCCTCTCAGACCTCAGATAATATTTTATTTGTACTACTTTGATCCCATTGCTTGTTATTTTTACATGTTATACTATTATTAAAAATATATTATATTTTATAATATACTTATATATTATAATAATATATAAGTATATTATAAAAATAAAATCTGTTATTATTTCATCTGTCTCTGTATGTCATTTCTACTGTTAGACTTGTAAGTTTCATGAGAGCAGGGTGTGTATTTTATCAACCAACTAGACGTTTTTTAAAATTTAAATGCCTACTATATATCAAACATTATATCAGTATTTTGTATCTCCCTTAGCACTTAGCACAGTAGCTATACACAGTAACCAAAGTTAAGTGAATGAATATTATCAAAGTGAACACTGTAGAGATCTTTAAAAGAAACATAGGACAATGGATAGAGCAATGGGCTTAGAGAGTTAGCAAGACCTGAGTTCAAATATGGCTAGATACTTATGAGCTATGTGACCTTGGGCAAGTTACTTAACTTCTTTGCCTCAGTTTATTCAACTGAAAAATAGGTGTAATAATAGTACCTACCTCCCAGGGTTGTTGTAAGGATCAAATATGATAACATTTGTAAAATACTTAGCACAATCCCTGGAACATAGTTAACCTTTGATTTTTTCTTTCCTTTCTTCCTACCTTCTACTCTTTCTTCCTATCCAAAGACCTACAGTATAATAAAAAGACTGCCAAGCACGAAATTAGAGAATCTGGGTTCAAGCCTTGGCTTTGCAATTACTGGTTATTTGACTGTAAAGAATCACTTTACCTCTCCATGTCTTAGTATTCTCATTCTGTAAAATGGACATAATACTTAAATTTCCAACACCACAGAGCCATTATAGGGAAGTCCTTCATAAACCTTGAAATACTGTAGAAATGGTAGCTATTAGCAATGTCATATGACCATCATCAATCAATTACTGAGACCATCATTCATTAACAAATGAAATGCCTGGTTATAAAACTACTCTAATACTATCCCGAGCTCTCAACTTCTGTATTACACGTTAAGGGTAAAATCTGAATGTTTGTAACTTTCCAGAAAGCTGAATTTGTTTTTTTCTTTTCTCCTTGTTCTATGATACTAAAGATGACATCTGCTTGTCAGTAATCACAAAATAGACCTTATAAGAAGCAATCACTAAGGGATTTCCTATAAACTTTTTATGTCAGAGATACCCTGTGCTCTCTCTGGTATCTCACCATCTCCTCAGTTCTTCTGTTCTGGGCTAACTGCAACAGGATGAAGAAAAATAAAGCCATGGGTTCAGACTTTTAAAAAGCTATCCTTTCTGGGAGGTGTTGTCTAGAAGGTCCTTTCTCTACTGGTATAAAGATACTGACACTAACAATTGCTCTCATTTCACAAAGCTTTGAAGCTTATAAAGTGCTTTTCTCACAACAATTCTCTGAGAGTGCTAATTCAGGGGTTTTATTTTGGGTCTTGATCTGTGATTTTATCCATGAAGAAAATTCCTGTCCTTCCACTGATGTAAATCATCTGCAATTTACAGTCTAGAGAGTTGTCTGGGGCCACTGAGAAGGAAGGGGGGGAAAAAGCATTTATAAAGTACCTACTATGTGCCTGGCACTGCAAAGTGTTTTACAAATATTATCTCATTTCATCCTCACAGCAACCCTAGGAGTTAGTACTATTCTGATCCTCATTTTACAGTTGAGGAAACTGAGGGAGATAGCATTTAGGGGATTTTCCCAGGGGGTCATGCAGCTAGTAAGTGTCTGAGGCTGGATTTGAACTCAGATCTTCCTGACTTCAGGCCCAGTGCCATATCCAATGGACCACCTGAGTCTGCAAATTTTCCTAGAGTCATGTAGCTTGTCAGAAATAGAAACTGAACCCAGATCTTCCAGTCTCTAAGTCTGGCCTTTCACTCATCATTTCATACTACAACAAAGTATCATCATCCCCATTAAGTAGATGAGGAAATAGAGGCTTATTGCTAGTCAGTGTCAGCATCAGGGTTTTTACCCATGTCTCCTGAGTCTGGTCCCAGCACTCTTTCTACTATTTCACTTTGCATTTGCTTTGAAGTGAATGTTGCATTGTGAATCAATTCAGTATTAACAGTAGCAGCTGAAGTTATATTATAGTCTCTTATGTAAGCATCTATTTAATTCTTCTGCAGGCCCACAGCTGTTCAGTTAGCCTACCATCACCATAAAAAGACACTCAGGCTTATGCTTTGAGTGAGACAAACTGTCAGGCCCCAGGCTGGTGCTTCTCCCTTCCATGGTCCTTCCCCGGCCCTGCTCTATGTAGACCTCCCCTCAACCTTGAATCCTTTTCTCTCAGTTTCATTTTACCTCCTGCCTAACCGTCTGGATGGGATACCTCTGGCTTTGACCTCAGCAAACTTGATCTGGGTTGGGACCTTTCACTTTACCCCCATCCACGTTACCCAGTCAAGGTTTATTAGTAGGTTGATGGGCCCCTTCCTTTCTCCTTACCTCAGTAGTCTCCACTGTAAAGTGAAGCACTTTATCCAGATCAGTTAATCAACAGATATTTGCCAAGTGCCTACTATGTGCTCAGCACAGTGCTACATGCTGGGACACAAAGATGCAACCAGAAATAAACCCTACCCTCAAAGTGCATACTTTCTACTAGGGTGGGGGTGTGAGTGGTCGCATGTATGTAAGTAGGGAGTTATAAAATAAATACACAGTACAGTTATTCCCTCCACTCTGTGATTTCCCCATCTTGGTTTTGATATATCACAGGTCTGCATAAGAAATTCAATGGGAATTTAGGGAGATTTTTGTGGAAGCTTCAGATGATACACGAAGGCTGGCAAACATGGCAGAAAAAAATTTAGAAACTCAGAAATGCATTATATAACATTAGCATATTTTATCTTTTAATACTATAATAATTCAGACTTCTCCTCTGGTACAAAGGGAGGGCCAAAAGTTTTTACATGGATTTTTCAGATCTTGGGGGTGTCATGCCATGCCATGGGGGTGCTAACCCCCATGATGTAGAAGGAATAATTGTAATATTTTTATAGGATGAACCTGGTAGCTGAGAGAATCAGAAAAGATTCCCTGTAAAAGGTGCATGTGAACTGCTCATTGAAATTTATTATGTTGGGAGTGTTGCTTTCCTTAGTGAACAGATGAGGAAACTGAAAGGTTAGATTGCACAAGACATGGGGATGCCTAAGTCTTTGCTGTAAAAAAGATGACTTTGTTCCTCTATTGAAGGCTTTCACTCCACAAGAATTAAGTGAAATGAGGAAAGATTTGAAAGGTTTTGACAGAAGGGTAAGAAAATTGTAGTGTTGACATGGCAATCCTACCACCAAATTACAGGGCAAGGATGGCCGGAAGCTTCCTGCATTTCAGCTAAAAAAACTGCAGAACCTTGGGGGTGGAGGGGTTAGGATAGGAGAGAGGATGAGGAAGGGAGCAGAACGTCATGCAAATAGCTTTCCCTTTGGCTTTCACACATTTGAAATTTTCACCCTAAATTTTCTTCTTCAGAGATAGAAATCAACCAAGACTTTCTCCCCTGGTTTCACTGAAGGACAAACCAGCCAAAAGAGAGTATCTGGGATAGGGCATCATTAAGGGAGAAAGTCAAGAAAATGCCCAGTATCTGTCTGAAATGTCTCTGGCATGTCATGTCATGGACAATTTATGAAGTGCCACTGTTATTTGGAACTATCTATTTTGAATGGGTTCAGTGGGTTGAGCAAAGGGACTTAAAAGTAACAGAAAAATGGAATTCCTTGTCACTAGGCTCAGAAGAAACATTTTGTTCCAAATCCTACCCCTGCTTCATCCTACCTTCTCAAAAAATGATTTGCTCTATGATACTTTGGGTTTTCCTTTGCTTCTAATCATTCAGAGAGCTGTAGATAAGCAGTCTACGGCAATTCACAGAACTGCTGACATTTAAAGCTAGAAAGAATCTTTGAGATCATCTGTCTCAACTCCCTCAGCTTACAAGAGAGAAAACTGAGGCTCAGAAGGGAAGTTATTCAACTAAGATCAGAAAATAAGGTAGTGTAAGACTCTGGAGTTTCTTGTGATTTCATTTTTCAGCCTGAAAATAATTTGAAATCCCCTATATATGCAGGTGGGGGATTTGGAGGAGTGGAATTGACATTGAAATGGAGGTTTGGAATAGCAGTATCACATTTTTCCCAAAAGTTTCAACTCCCAACTAAATTTATTGAAGGTTTGCTCCCCAAATTGCATCAAATCAGCTTTGCTTGTTAATATTAGTTTATAATATATGGGTATATATGAATATTTATCAATATATTCTGACCCTCATTGGCCTATCTATATGCAGTTAATGATTGGAGGGTATAATTATGATAATTCAAATAACTAGCCTTATGATTGAATACTTACATACCTGTCCATATATTTCCATAACTGCTCCATAGATGGTCCATCTACCCGGCACACTACACATAGTTTCCTGCTTTTGTTATCTTCTAGCTACAAATGTATCACTTGAACTATCCGTCTAACCTCTTTCCTTCTTATTCCATGACCTGTGCATTTTCACGTTCATACATGTCTCTGTCTTTTATGTGGTCATGCTCCATTTTTGACAGCATCATTTGCTTGTGAAATTTCTAGTTGGTAATATTCCTTCTTGCATCTTTCCATTGATCCATAAAGACAAAATCACTAGATCAGAACCTCTTCACATGTCAAATGACTGTGTGCATTTGTGTTGACAATAGCTAACATGAGCAATTAATGTTGGACCTTGCCCAGGTAAAGTTAGAGGATAACTTATTGTAGGAATTTTGCTGTATCAGATTCACATTACAGAATTACTTGAACTGTTGAAGGGCATGTGGTTTAGGGAGAGAAATTAATTTTCCTCTATAAATTACCAAATTATTTTGCATATTGTTGAAATAATTCAGTTATTCTTTTAGCTTCTCTTCATTAATTCAGTTCAACAAACTTTCATTTCACATCCTTTAATAACTGTAAATGAAAATCAAGATAGATATGACTAAGTCCCTGCTCTCAAGAGGCTTCTAATCTAATCAACTAATCAAGAGAGGAAATGCATATACAAGTGATCATCATGTAAGTTAGATAAATTGGCCATACAGAGAGGGTAGGGTCAAGATGGCAGAGAGAAGTCAGGAAGTTGCCTGAGCTCTCTCCACTTTCCCTCAGAAACAACATTAAATCAAGCCTCTAAAAGAATTTTGGAGTGACAGAATACACAAAGAGTCAGAGTGAACGAATTTTTCAAGCCAAGATAATTTAGGAGGACTTCAGGAAAGGTCTGTCTTCCTTGGGTAAAGGGGAATTGGAGCTGAGCACAGGTGGGACCTTGAAAGAAAAAAATTGCTTCAAAAGAGATGTAGTAGTGAAAGCATTCCATTACAAGCCTCCTCAAAATAAGAGATAAAAGCATGGCTACTCTGCCCCAGGTCACAATATAATATTAGCAAGTGAATTAACTTATGAGAGAAGATTTCATGATGTGAAACCCATCCCCCTATTACTACCTGATGAATATGAAATGACTGATAGTATTTCTAGAGGACCAATACAAAGTACTGCTTTTTGCTGTCACTTAGCATTTAAATAATACTTGTAACTTGATAACATAGAGAGGCAGAGTGACATGATGGATAGAGTGTGGGGCTTTAAGCCAAGAAGACCCAGGTTCAAAGCCCATTTCTGATACTTACGAGCTGTGTCATCCTTGGGAAGTTACTTAATTTTTATGTCTCAAACGAACCTCTAAGTAAGATTGATCTAATGATTAGACATGAATTGAGAGAGGGAGGTCCCACCCTGGGAGTAATCCACAGTGACAGAATCACAGATCATTTGAGTTCTCATGTAACCTTGATAACAGGAATGAGCATATTTACTTTATGATGTGCCATGTGAAAGAGATATCCTTAATGTTTTAGTATACATACAGAAAGCAACATGGTATAAGGAAAAGGTCATTGGACTTGGAGTCAGAACTAGGTTTGACCTGGCACCTATACTTCCTATATGGGTATGAATATAGATTATACTCCTAAAATAAGATCCTTTATTATACTTGGCCTTGACCTAAAATCTCATTGAGAATGGTGTAGGAAGCTCTTGGTATGGAAATCTCTCTACCCATGCCAGTAGCAACTTATCTGTAACTTATAATCTTAGAGAGTGGATTTGAGCACTAAAAAAATACTAAAACTCTTAGCCATGTTCCCATAGTTGGTGTGAGTCAGAGCCAAGATGTGAAGCCAAGTCTTCCTGACTTCTGGGTAAACCCTCTGTCCGCCACAGCAACAGTGCCAAACATACAACCTGCAGGCCAAATGTGATCCACCACACTCCCAAGTGTAGCCAAACCTGATTAAAGTATAATTGAGAAATATTTAACAAAATTAATAAAAATGAAATAAATATAGATAATGTTACTTCTGAAAACAAGTCAAGTTTGCCCAAATGGTTATAAAACTGTGCATACCCTTTGACCCAACAATACCACTTCTAGGTGTGTATCCCAAAGAGATCATAAAAATTGAGAAAAGGACCCACATGAAATATTTATAGCAGCTCTTTTTGTGGTGGCAAAGAATTGGAAATTGAGGGGATGTGCACCAATTGGGGAATGGCTGAACAAGTTGTGATATATGATTGTGACAGAATGCTAAGAAATGATGAGCAGGTAGACTTCAGACAAACTTGGAAAGACTTATATGAACTGATGCTGAGTGAGATGAGCAGAATTAGGAGAACATTGTACACAATACAGCCACATTGTGCGATGACTAACTTTGATGGACTTAGCTCTTCTCAGCAATGCAAGGATCTAAGACAATGCCAAAAGACTCATGATGGAAAATGCTGTCCACATCCAGAGGAAGAACTTTGGAGTTTGAATGCAGATGGAAGCATACTTTTTATTCTCCTTTTCTTTAGTTGTTTTATTTTGTTTCTTCTTTCTCGTGGTTCCTCCCATTAGTTCTAATTTTTCTTTACATCATGACTAATGTGAAAATATGTTTAATATGAATGTATAAGTAGAGCCTATATCAGATTGCATGCCATCTTGGAGAGAAAATTTAAAGTTCAATATCTTATGGAAATGAATGTTGAAAACTAAAAATAAATTAATTATAAAAAAAATTAAAAGTAAGTCAATATGCGGCCCACAGGGACCTTTATGTACAGATTACTAACCCCTGTTTGCATTTGATACCAGTGCTCTAAGTAGGTGACAGCTCTCATATTTATTTTTGTGCATATATGTTTAACATAGGGCATCTAGCAGAGTAGTGGACAGAGTATGGGATCAGAAGTCAGGAGACTCATTTTCATGATATTTATTAGCCATGTGGCCCTGGGCAAGTACCTCAACCATGTTTGCCTCAGTTTCCTCATCTGTAAAATGAGTTAGAAAAGGAAATGGCAAACCACTCCAGTATCTCTGCCAAGAAAACCCCCAATGGAGTCACCAAAAGTCAGACACAACTAAAGACGACTGAAGAACAAACCAAATCATTTATCATGTATATCTACATAGATATCTACATATAGGCATATGCTGACACATATGTGTATATATAAAAAGTAACAGTATGAAATTTGGGGAAAATAAGTGTAGTCTTTATTTGGAGCACACCTGTACTGCTTGTAAGACTTCACATAGGTCACTGATTCTCTCTGAACCTTAATCTCCTCACATGTAATAACATAATTTCATGACCTAACGCAGAATTCCTATGATGAAAATTCATGACAAACCTCAAAGTGATATAGAATTGCTCAACATCTTTTTTATTTTAAAGGTTTTTTCTTCAGTTCGACAGAAAAAATCAACTTGTTGAAAGAAAAATGCAGTAAATTAAACATTGAGAACTGACATTTAGGCTTCCCAGGTTCCCCTTCACATTTCATCCCCTATCCTCCCCGTCACTCCCCCTAAAATCTTTTCCTATAGAAAATTACCAGGTAATAAATCCCTCCAGCAGAGCCTCCCCTTTTCCCACTCATGCCCCTTCCCACCCCTAACCTTCAAACCAAAGAGAAAAAATTAAGAAAGAAAAAAATCCACAGGGAACATTGTCTGAACTCCCAGCAAGAGAGATAATAGCCAGCTGGCTATGGCACCAATGTGGTATTTACAGGAAAGAGATCAGCAGAGATTGTAAATATTATTTGGGGGAGGGAAGATCTTTTCTCAATCATTTTGGGAGAAAGATCTCTGAGTAGGAGATGGGCAGTCCCAAGGGGCCCTTGGGAAGATAGTGAGCTTTAGGGACTAAGGACCAAGTATAGGAATGTCCTAACTCTTACAGGGGTATAGGAGTGAGAGGGGGATAGCTGCTGGGAAACTCTAAGATTGGAGGAGAGACTGGTAGTAGGGGGCATCTGAGTCCCTTGTTCCCCTCCTAAGAGTCTGCATATTTCAAGAGATAGAGGAAGTAGCCCCTAATGAGGAGAGATGGGGGGGAGAAGGCTGGGCATTGGAGGTGCCTGGCCCCAAGTACCACACCTTGGCAGGAAAAAAAGAGATGCCTTAGAGCACATTGAGCTGTGTCCTGTGGTTCTTATTCTGCAAACAGGTCAAACAGTTACCTGGGAAAGAGGTTGGGGCTCAGTCATGCCATTCTCCTCAAGACTATGGTGATCATCAAGGGAGAAGAAAGTTGTTTATTTTTCGAAGGGGTGAGGATAAGTGGAGGTGTCCTGCTTTCCCAGGACTCATGAAGCTGCTGTCCCTTAGGACCCCAAAAAATGGCCAGAACAGATTGCAGAAAGGACTGGGGGGTGGTCAGTAATGGAGCAGGGAATTGAGAGAATACCCCATTCCCCTGGTATCTCCAGATCTATTGGCCCTCAGTAGGGGTGGCTGGCATCCTTGGCCAACTTTCCTATCAATACCACATTGGTGCCATAGCCAACTTGGCTTGAGCTGGATTTTGAGGTGCTTCATGCCATTCTGGAAATAATTCGTGGTCTGAGTAGCAGCCTGTGTGCTGACTGGATTGTCAAAACTCTCAAAGCCAAAGCATTTATTCTGATTAGTGGCCGGGTTGACAAAGACCTTGG
Source organism: Bettongia penicillata ogilbyi (assembly GCA_023548195.1). Lineage (NCBI taxonomy): Eukaryota > Metazoa > Chordata > Mammalia > Diprotodontia > Potoroidae > Bettongia > Bettongia penicillata. The sequence goes on from JAJHZJ010000177.1 coordinate 15,014,786, forward strand.
CAGATATGGCACGGCCAAAGGGGACAAAATTTGAAGGATCTCAGAGCTAGTGAACTTCTGGGACAGGTGATAGATGAGATGTGGCAGCCACCAGGGCCTTTTCACTGCTGCTGTTGCTGAGGGGGAGCAGGGAGGGTGGAAGGGGCTGCTGGATGACCCAGGCTGGAGGCTGAGGGAAGGCAGGCATGACCAGGTGACAGCATCAGCCTGCTGAAGGGGGCCCACAGGAGCAGTTGGGCTCTGGGTTGGAAAGAAGTGGACACCATTTAATAAAGGGTGTCAGGGGCTGGCTGCTCAGTGGGTTATATGGGCACAGAGCTGTAACCATTCACACTCGGAGCAACAGGGATGACAGAGACAGGCATAGCAGTGTTGGCAAGCATGAGTGCGATCAACCCATTGGCATTGATGGCAGCCATGTGCACAACTACTATAGTGGCCACAGGACTGAGGTAGGCACCTGGAGCTGCTCCCAGGGCCGCCTGCTGCTGTGTCAGGGTTGGGTGTAGGTGCTGTAGGCTCCAAACTGGAGGGCAATTGGGTACATCATTGTAATTATTGTCATGAATGTTTTATCTGGAGGTTTAAAAAGTCATGATAAAATGTTTAAAATAGAGTCTTATTCTATTAGTGATTTCTTGATGAGTTCTGCTGTTATTTTTGTTGGTTTTTACTATTATCCTTTTTCTCATAAAGGGAGCTAAGGACAGCTAGCCCTTAGTGTATCAGTAGATAAAGGTTTGGACTTGGAGTCAGGAAGAGCTGAATTCAAATCTAGCCTCAGACACTCATTATCTCTGTATCCCTGGGCAACTGACTTGACCTTCTCTGCCTTAGTTTCCCCATCTTTCAATGGAATAATATTAGCACCTACGTCCCAGGATACTTGTAATGAGATGATATTTGTAAAGCACTTTATAAGTCTTAAACCATTCTAAATGCTAGCTGTAAATATTATTTATGTTAAATTTATTTTGTCTATATTCATTATGTTGTGATCTCTATTTAACAATAGGTTAATGACTCAGCATAACTATAAACCACATGCTATAAGTGCCTTACCCCATCTTCACTGATTTTCAGATAGGCACAGTTAACTCACTAAGCCAATAATAAGATCAAAGATGTATTCACATTCATAAGAGGAATTTCCTGGTTTTATTTAACTATTTATTTAATAGTCAGCCAGCAAAACTATTATTAAATAGTATCCCGGTTGAAAGGGTTCTCTCTTTTTTTTGAGTGTTAGAGTACTTTTATTATATCTCATGAATTTACCATAACTTATTGTGCCTCAGTTATTTGCATACATGTCTTTTTCTACTATACTAAAATTGAAGCTCATTTAAGGTAGGACAAGGGACCCTGATGATGCTGTTTCCCCATATATGTATCTGCCCTTACACTTAGAATAGGATTCTGTACTTATCAGATACTCATTCAGCTCATCAATCAGTGTTTATTAAGTGCCTACTATGTGCCAGATACTGTGCTATGCCCAGGGGTACAAGTACAGAGAATGAGAAAATACCTAGTCAGAATGACTTTACATCCTAAATAGGGAGACGACAACAAGCATATATATATATAAATATATGTATGTCTGTATGTATGTATATATATATATATATATATACATATATATATATAGAGAGAGAGAGAGAAATGCAGTTTAAATATGTACTTAACAAATGTAAATAGATACAAAATAGTTAAATACGTGGCACTTTGGGAGGGAGAGAACTAGCAATTAGGGAGATCGCAGAAAACTTACACATAAGATGATGTCTGAACTACTTCTTAGAGGAAGAGAGGCTCTCTTTCTGGCAGAAGGAAGGACAGCATCCAGGTATGTGTGACCAATATAAAGATATGGACACAGGAGATAAAGTGTTATATATATATATGAGTCTGAAATTTAGTATTGATTGATTGGTAATTTATTAGTAATTAATTAATCACAGCAATAACTATTATAACTAGTTTCTAAAGGCAGATTTAGAATTATTTGGTATAGACTTTGGTAGTTTGATACTTAATAGGAGAGGAGACTATATATATATATATATATATATATATATATATATACATATATATATATATATATATATATAACTTTGAGCAGTATAATACTTAATAGGAGACTTAAAGGAGATAAAGAAGATAAATGAAGGGTGTTTCAGCCTGGTCATGGGATATTTTTCCTAGCATTGGGTTCCTGTAGTACAAGGGAGGGTAGGATTGGGGACTTTCCAAGGATGTTGACTAAGTCTATGTTCCTTTCACCTTGGGATCTGGAAGACCCTTTTTTGCAAGTCACTTTAATTATGGACCAATCACAATCTTAGTTTAGTTGGCACCAGTTGACATTATGTAATGAACTTATATAATCAAACTGTATACAAAGGATGCTCTCATTGTATGGGTGAGTCTCTGGTCACTGAAGAGCCATTGACCTCTATTATTGACAATTGCTAGCCTTAGCCTCTGTTTTCCTTAAAAACAGATTTATCATGACATGAGCATAGAGAAAACTAGTTTGTATAACAGAATGTGGGAGAGGCAGTAATGTTTAAGGAAGCTAGAAAAATAACTTGAAACCAGGTGGTATTGGGCTTTTAAAAAAGTTAAAGAGAATAGTTTATATTTATTTTATTTTAGAATAATAGGAGGCCACTGGAGGTGGATGAGTAGGAGAGTCGTATGTTCTTATCTATGTTTACGGAAAATTACTTTGACAGCAGAATGTAGAGAATAGACCAGAGTGGTGAGGCAGAGAACAATCTTAGGGGAGAGATAATGACAGTCTACGCTGAGGTGTGGTGTCTTTGTAAATGGAAAGGAGTAGGATGCCAAAGATATTGTGAAGGGAGAAACAGCAAGATTTGGCGACTTAACAGTTATTAAATTGAACTGAATGGAGCTAGGCTGTCTTAGTTGTAAACTACATTCTGTTTTGCATCATAAGAGTGTTTTTGAAACATAATAGAATTCTAGAACATGAAAACTGGAAAGTAACTGAATTTAGGCAGAATCAAAGTTAGGAAAAAACCTCAGAGACCGTCTTAGGTGACTTCATCATTTTATGGACCAGAAAAAGGAGGTTCTGAGAACCTTGAGTTCCCTGGTCATACTTCAAGTTCATGCCAGAGGCAAGAGTAGAATTCAGATTCTGAATAACTGACAGTCCCTTCTAGCTGCCCTTTTCTGTGATTCAATATAATTAGATCCCCAGTATGCAGTCCTACTCCCACCTTCAGAGAATTTCTTCAATTTATAGAATCATCGTATTTCAATGGGCAGAGTCACTGGATCATAGGTTAGGATCTGAAAAGGATTACTCCAATCCCTTTAATCAAGCAGTCAACAATCAAGAAATACTCACCTTGCCACTGTGCTCAGCTGAACACAGAGAAAAATAGTTATTTCTCTCTTATATAAGTTAATAATCAATTATTGAATTAGGGCTAAGGATTTTCCCCTTCCTATTTCCTCATTCAGAAGTCAGCCCCTGTGGATTATCCAGGAAGTCTTTGAAGGGCAGGGCTAATGATAAGAGGAAATATTGGGTGAGATACACTCAACTGAGAAAACTTAGATCTGATCAAAAGGTAAATTCCAGTCTAGGTGAATAGGTGAATTCCAGCTCATTATGTTTCAGTAAGACAGGTCTGAGAGAAAGTGGATTCCCTCTTTTGTCTAGACTGCCTTGGATGGGAGTCATCTGGACAGAAATAAGTCTCTTTGTCTAAGACTGAGTGATCAGTCATGGCCCCCAGACCTTTATTAGAATAAACCAACCTCTCATTATAATATTCATTCTCTTATTACTTGTTAACCAATCAGAATTGATTTCCACCTCAAAACACCTACTCTTCCAAGGGCATAAAAGTGTTGAGTAGATTACGTGAGAGATCTTTGGGTTAGGAGAGACAGCCAAATAACCCTTTTATTAATTATCCACTGGCCATAATTAATCAAATGATTGTTAATTACCCAGAAACTATGTCTCTTGAACTTTTTAAATCTCACATGTCCAAAACATAAATTATTACTTTCCCCCCAAAACCCACCTCTCTTCCAAATTTCCCAATTACTATGCAGGGTAGTTTTATCCTACCAGTTACCCACATTTCCAACCTCTCTTTCATCCCTGGCCCATCACTTTGCCTCACCCCAAATATTCAATCAGTTGTCATGTCTCATCATTTCTATCTCTGTAACATCTCTCACATATGTCCTTTCCTCTCCACTCACACAAACAGCACCTAGTTTAGACCATTATCTGTTCTTGTCTAGACTATGGAAATAGTCTTCTATTTTGTTTCAGTACCTCAAATCTCTCACCTCTCCCTTCTGTCCTCCGTATAGCTATCAAACTGTATCCCAAACATGAAGAGGGAAAGCCATGCACGAGCAAAGAGATAGGAGCAAGAGTGTCATGTATGGGAAAGAGTAAGACCAATTTTGCTACACTGTAGAATACATGGAGGGGACTTATTTCTAATAGGACTAAAAAGCCTTTAAGAGTTTAAAGCTGCACCAATACTTTTGGGACACCCTGTATTGGAGTCATGTTGTAAAGAATTTTAAATTCAGGGACTTATTTTGATCCTGGATATAATAGGGAGCCCTTGGAATTTTTTGACCAAGTAAATGACATGGTCAGGGCTATGCTTTTGTATGACAGATTGGAGAGGAGAGAGAATTGAATCATGAAGTCTGCATGGGAAATCCCATAGTCTGAATGGGAGATAATAAAGCCCTGGACTAGGGTTAATACCATGAGCAGAGAAGAGATAGATACAAGAGATGTTGTGGAGATAAAAATGATGACAACTGATTGGATTATAGTACGAGAGTGGGGAAGAAGGAAGAGTCCAAGATGGTGCCAAGGTTACAAAACTTTGATTTTTTCAGATTGAGAATGCTAAAGGACAAAGAATTTAAGTGATTTCCCAAAGGTAATGTGTGTTGTAAATGACAGAGCCAGAACTTGAACTAAGATTCTCTGCTTACAAATCGAGTGCTCTTTTCACCACGCCACACCTATATTTCAACCTGTACCTGACCAAGAATCCCCTCCATGACATATTCACCAAATACTCATCCAACTTTCATTTGAAGATCTCCAGTGACAGGGAACTCACTAACTCCTGGGACAGCCCATTACACTTTGCAGTGAAAACTTTTTCCTTATCTTGATCCAAAATTGTCCCTCTGCAGCTTCCTGAACTTTTGAGAGAAGTGGAAAGCAGTTTTTCAGTTTTCTAAGGGCTGTCATCATTCCCTTCATGATCTACTAATCTTTACTTCTTCGGGCTAGGCATCCCCGTGCTTTTATCCAGTCTGTATGTGGCACATTCTTCAGACCCCTCTCCATCCTATTCCCCTCGTCTGGATTCATTCCAGCGTATCGATGCTCTCACTAAAATGGAATAAGGAATTATAATTGAATACAAGGTGTCCTAAAAGACAATGTAATTTTAAGGTCATAAAGCTGATAAAACAATCTATACAGTAGTATACATCTGGTCTGAGCAGGACTGAGAATAGTGGGGTTGTCACTCTTCTGCTTCTGGAGACTCCATCTGTATAACCATGTGGTCCGGCTGAGACATTTTCCACATCAAAAAGGGAATGGGGAGTGAATGACTGTATAATCTGCATAATCTACCTATGATCATTTCCAAAAGCCACGTGGAATTAAAATACTCTTGTTGCAGGCATGCTCATATGGTAATTTGTAATTTAGTAGACAAGTGTTCCATAATTTCAGTGAGGTCATTTTTATAAGTAAGAACAAGTTTACAAAGCTCTTTATCGTAAATTATCTCATTTCATTTTCACAGCAGAAGTGTAAAATAGTAAGAATATTATTATCTGCATTTTACAAATGAGAAATGGAAGTCAAGTAACTTTTTTTTAAACATCACCAATAGCAGGGCAAGGATTTTGACTCAGAATCTCAGAATACAAATTCTGTATTCTTTACGCTATAAAAAAATACCTCACATGAATTTTTCAATGTGATTTTCTCATATACTACCTCATTCATCCCTCAACCCCTTTTTTCTTTTGTGTCTAGAAGACAACTTTGAGAATACATACTCATTTTTGCAGAGGAGCAAATTAATTACGGCCCAGCGAGACCAGACTCATAGCAGCCAGGACTCAGGGCTTCCTTAGAGCTCATCTACTCTGATGCTTTAATTTTACAATTAAGAAAATTGAGACCCACAAAAAATTACGATTTTTTTCAAGGTCGTGTACCAAGTCAATAGCACTAGATACTCGGTCTCCTGAAATGAAATGCCACCATGCTTTTTCTAACATGGTACTAGATTTAGTGTTAGAAAGGGACCTTGGGAATCAATTAGATCAATTTTACAGATGAAACTGGGACAAAAGTTGTTCAGTGATTTTCCCAAGATCCCAGAGACAGTAAATGACACAGCTGGGGTAGAGGCCAAGGTCCTGTGACTTCCAGTATACAGTGTCTCCATGACAGCATGCTGCATCTGGAACCTACCATTTGTACCACTAAACTGTGAAAGGAATCATATACTGAGGATAGAGCCAGGCATACCTATGTACTCACAAACAATTTCTTTTGATTCCTTGCCAGAAGCATGCTATTGCTATGTGCATAATGTTTCCAATAATATGCATATTTTTAACTTGAGTAGAAAGGCTGTAATTTCTTTCTTTATTTCTTTTTCTTTTTTAACAGGCAGGAGAAAAACACTATCATCCTTCTTGTGCATTATGTGTCAGATGCAGCCAGATGTTTGCAGAAGGCGAGGAAATGTATCTTCAAGGTAAAAAAAAGGAAAAAAAATATTTGGGAGATACAGGAATTATAGGGTATCTAGAAATAGTCACAAGACGGGAAAATACAAAATTTTAAACTTAAATGTTTCAATTTAAAGATCTGGTTAATTACACTATGTCATAAAATCATAGGACTTGGAGCCTTAAAAGTTTCTAGAATTCATTCAGTCTACTGAATTTCATATGAATGAATAAATGAATAAAAAGCCTTATTAAGCACTTATATGCTAGGCATAGTGAAGTTCTGAGAATACAGACACAAAAGTAAAAAAGGCTTTGCCATCAAGGAGCTTACATTCTGATCTGAGGGGACAACATATATGGTAGACTAGTGGCCAGGGAAGGATGAAATCACATGGCTGGTGAGTAGAGTTATAGGGCAATAAATTAATATGCCCTTTTCAGAAATAAAAGTAGTCTTGATAAAAGTTCTCAAAGTAAGAGATATTTGGGAGGGAATCCTGATAATACATCTAGAGACATGGCTGGATCATGGTACAGTTGGGTGGCTAGGGCCAGCTAGATATAGGGATATCTCACCAGTTCCCAGGGCTGAAGAGTGGAGGTCCCATTCGGGACTGTACCGCCACAGGGGTAGTAGGAAGCATGGCAAAAAGATGCTACATGAAGAAACTGAGGCTCTAATAGGGAAAATGACTTGCACAGGTCATTTAGGTAGTAATTAATATAGACAAGACTTTAACCTATACCTTCTGAGACCAAACCTAGTTTGATTCTACTATGCCCTTTGCTAAGGAGTGCAATGTCATTGAAATAAGAAGCTAATCAAAGTTTTAGGTGACAGCATATCCAAACTGAGGGATAGAATCATTGGATTTTTCAAGAAAGCTCCAGAGGAGCAAATTCAGGAGAAAAATATTTATCTCTCCAATCCTCCAGAGGAGCTTTCTTATCCAAATCCCTGAAAGACAGGTGAACTCTCAGATAGATAACAGTTCAAATAATTGGTCATCCCTCTGCTTCTAGGATACTTTTAGTAATGGGGAACTCATTACCTGCCAGGATAGCCTATGTTGTTTCTAGACAGATCTCATTGTTAGGGAGTTCTTCCCCTTGTACTTTCTACACATCACTTCTAATTCTCTGCTCTATGTACCTCATATTAGTTATAGATTGCAAAAATATCATAACAAAATCAATCAATTTCTTTCTTTCACATCAGTTTTGTAGAAGAGTCTTAGACACGGAATCCTCTGATTTGAGGACTGAGGATTTGTATTTACAAATAATAACTCTTGATCTGCTTCCCTAAGCCTGGGGCTTATTGAAAGTAGAAAAAAAAAGATGTTAATGATGAATACAGAAACATTAAAACAGCATCTAGAACCTCAGAAATTAATATTAATAGCTCCCTTTTCTTCACCTTTTTTAAGGTTTTTGAGGAACTTTCCCCTCAACACTGCCAATGAGAAAGTTAGTTCAAGAATCTTTACCCTCATTTTAGAAATGAAGTTGAGCTTCCCAAAGGTGACTTGATCTGTCCATGGTCCCATAGCTAATGCATTTTAAAACCAGAATTCAATCTTTAGTCTCCAAATTCCATTATTACTTTAATAAAGTTGTATTTGTCTGAAGCTTTCTGAGGAACCAAGGTTTCTTTATTGATGGGAATCTCTACCACTTCTCTTTGTTGAATATATAGATTATAACACAAATTCAGGAGAAAAATGAGTCTCATTAAATATAAAGATATTTATCTCTCCAATCCTTCTGTTTCAACTATTTCTAGTTTTTTTTAATATACTCACTTAATAATCACTAAATTAATATGCATTTGGGCCATTCTTCTGTGGCTCATATATCATGTTTTGCTCTAAATGTCTGAAATCGCCTCTATTTCTATATGCTGAGTTTGTCCTATTTTGTTCCACTTTTTATCTTTTCACAATGTAGTTAAAAGAGTACCAGGTGAGGAGTCAGTAGGTCTTGGTTCTACTTTCATTCTGTCACTAACTTACTATGTGCTCTTGGGCAAGGGATGCCACATTTTGGGACCTTTGTTTTCTCACCTGACAACTAAAGGCATTGAACTAGATGATTTCTCAAGTGTTTCCCAGTTTTTCTTTTCTATATTTTAAGACCTTTTATACCTAAAACATTCTATGATTTACTATTATCTTTATTTACTTAATACTTTGGTTAAATAGATGGCTTTGAAGATTTTGCTTTTGTTAAGGTGATTCCAAGTCAGTTAGATAGGATCAGTTGGAAGGATGAGACATCAAATCTGGCTTCAGATATTATCTCCAAAGCTATTCATCATACTACACACCCTCATTTTTTATATTTTCCCTTTGAAATCTCTGATAGCCATAAAATGCAATTTATGATCTCAATTGTCTTTTTTTAAGTACAACCCTATTTTTCTGGTACCAGTTACAGTCAAACAGAGATTAGCAATCCAAACTGTCTCAGATATTTTCCATTGCTCCTTTTGTCAGACAGAAACCAGGCTTATATTCAGTTATAAATATTTTGTGAAAGGAATCATTTTGACTGATCTCACTGATCCCTTAAAACAAGACCCTTTTCCTAAGAGTATGAAATTGTCCAGATAGTCCAGATCTCTTCTTTCTGTCCCTGCCATCCTCCTCACCCTCCCTAACTTCCGTTCAACACTCATTTTTGACTCTTTCCAGTGCTCTTTTAAAGACAGTAGCTTACTCATGGGAAACAATAGCCTACAGGATGGGCGTTCTAGGATACAAGCTATTTAATTGAATGAATCAAGGCTGCTGTGACATTGCACATGAACCGAGTTAGGTCAAAAGTGGCAAAAACATTTAACATGATGTAGATGACTGAACTATGAGGCAAGGGAACTGACTTCTAATCTCAGCCCTGTTACCATTGTGTAACTTTGGCTAAGTCACATTACTATCTCTGACTTCATATTTCCTTCATTTTTAAAAAGAGAGGATTGGACTAGACATTCTCTAAGGTCCCCCCCAGCTCTAATAATCTACGTTCTTTGCTCACTTCCTGGTGTAACATTATGTCTTATGTAACAACATGCTGTCATCTCTTCTAGCCCTAACATTCTTGCTTCTAAGGTTTGTCTGCAGGACAGAGCCTATACATCCAGGCTACACTGTATCAATTGCAATTTCATTAGCACCAAAGGTCCTTACCCATAAATGTCTCCCCCACTGGCATGATACTTTGATGGATCTGTGATCTTTTCTATGTGGTTCCAATGTCCAAACTCATGTACACCTTCCCATCCTATGATGGTGTCATGTACATCCTGCCATGAACCCTTCCCCCCAGAAATTCTCCCAAAAGTGCTGAAGTCTATGAGGTCAAAATCATTTTCACAGAATACTAAAATATTTTCATTTCATAGATGGTAGATATCAATACATATAACCTACATAAGAAAGTTTTAGGGGGCTTCTCAATAACTTTTCAGATCCCTACCAGGATCTGGAGACTAAAAACTTTGAGAACTGCCAATCTAGAAGATTTCACCATGTTTAGGAAATCCCTCTTCCACATAAACTGAGTATTAGGTACCTTTGTTGTTTCATTCATTAACTTTGGATAAGCATATCTGTCTCTGTTCAATGCCTCATTTCAGATAAATAATCAGATCATTGAGCGAGGTTATCTTTTTTTATTGCATGGAAGATGCCTTGCTGAAGGAGATAGCACTTGAGATACCTTGGGATAAATGTTGTTAATGATTTTGTGGGTATGTGGAGGGGCATAGGGCTGGGGGTAGGGAGGAGTTCCATTGCTTAAGACTTAGTAAAGAGTTAGGAAGTTGTAGTGGCAAGGTTGCTGAATTACTGTTGTTGCTTCATTGTTGAAGAGGACCATGACATTAGGAAGATGATGTCATGACTTCCAAGTGAAGTAGATTTAAGTGAGGCAGGGCTGTGCAGTCACCAGCCTCACTTTCTCCTCTAGAGCCATCTGGGTCTAGTGACCAGGTGTAGATCAGGACAACCCCCACTTAGTTACTGAATTATGCACTTGGTCTTCTTAGAAGGCAATCCCAATGCTTCTACACTCTCATCTTTTTTTCTGTGGGGAACAACAATAGCATTGATCAGTTTGCTAATAAATAAGGCAAAAATAAAGAATGAGATTTCACACCAGGGAGTATTTTTCCCATTTCTACTGTGGCACATATCGATTATATTATTTACTAGAAATTCATAAACCTTTCTAGGCCACTGAAAAATAGACTGGCTCGCTTTGCACTCCAGATAAACATCTTTTATCTTGGGGACAAATGATAATCAAACTTTCTTGGCCTATTGTGAAAAACACATTCTATTGACAAATGCATTAAGATCGTCATCCTGAATATCCTCAGGAGCCTTTTTGCTGGTAGTTTCACAGGAAAAAAAAAACCACAACATCATAGGAGTAGAAGTCAAGAAAGCTAGAATCTTGTTGTAGCCGAAGGGGTATATCCTTCAACATGTAACTTCCCCTCTTGGAGTTGAGTTTTCTGATTAACGCAATGTTCTAAAATATGTTCAAGTTCTGATATTCTGTATTCTAGGGTTTGGTTTTTTTCCAAATTTTAATATCTTAAGGTCTTTCTATTCCAAAAAACTTTTCTAGATCAGAACAGTCTATGTTCTAAGGTCCCTTCAAATAGTCTGTGACCTGTGTTCAATGTAATACCTGTTCTGTCTACCTTGAAGAGCTTTTGGGAGGCTAGATGTTACCACTGGATTTATGGTTACAGGACCTGAATTCCAATCTTCCTTCTGATACTTACTGCCTGTGTGATGTTGAACAAACTACTCTACTCCTCTTCTCTGGGGACTCAGTTTTCTCATTTATAAAATGAAGAAATTACCCTATGGCCTCTCGGATCCTTCCAGCTCTAAATCTATGAGCTTATGATCAATTGAGCTACAGTATATAAACTGTTTTGCAGCTGGAAAGCAGTCTATACATGTGACCTATGATTATTATGTAAGCTATTGTTGTTTGGGTTCCAACAGTTTTTAACTGTGGTTTATGGCAGTGAGGAGATTCAAGCTGAGAACCTATTAACTTTACAAATTAACATATAATTGGGGTAGAAAGAAGCAATGGCTTAATTTTGCCAATAAATTATTTAAGGAAAAAAAGAATGACACACTCAGTCTCTTTCTTATGGTCTTAATCCATCAACCTGAAAATCTCATTAAAAAACAGAGCAGCTTAATGCCTTGCAAAGCTACCCAGAGGGTTGACAATCTTGCAACCTGATTTTAGAGAAATATACACTGGCACTTATGGCTTAAACATTTTGAAGTAGGAAAGACTTTCAGATTTACCTGCCTGAGTTTCTCCTTACTTGTGACCTTCAGAGATCCTGCAATGCTCTTGTGAATCCCCAGTTCTTTAAGATAGTCACAGAATTTCAAGCTGGAAAAGATCATTCAAATCAACCTCCCCATTATTTTTTTTTTAAATATGAAGAAACTTAGGATTATAGATGGGGAAGTTCTTTATTGAAAATTTAAAACTCTCTGTGGCAGAACAAAGATTAGAATCCAGAACTCCCAATTCCGTTTTAAATCTCTTTCCACTACAACACACACTTGATCACACAGCTGACAACGGTCAGAGTTGATAATTGACCCAGGTCTCAAGTTGTTAGTTTTTTTAGTTGTATCCAACTCTTCATGAACTCATTTAGCATTTTCTTGGCAAAGATACTGGGCCATTTCCTTCTCTAATTCATTTTACAGATGAGGAAACTGAGGCAAACATGATTAAATGACTTGCCCAGAGTCAGACAACTAGCAAGTGCCTGAGGCTACATTTGAACTCAGGTTTTCCTGTCTCCCAGACCAGAAATCTATCCACTGCAACACCTAGCTGCCCTGGATCTCATGACCTGAAAATAAATATATTTTTGAAAATAAATAATTAACTCTAAGTAATTTATTTGCAGGCACATCCATCTGGCATCCAGCCTGTAGACAAGCAGCCAAAACTGAAGAAAAAAACAAGGTAACATGAGTCAATTTCATCTCAATCTATTTCCTTCTAATGATTGTCTTAATTACTGCTTCACTACTGCCTTCTCCATATTTCAAGATGTCCATCTTTCATTATTTATATTATATATATATATATATATTGAGTCCCCATACTATGTGTCTCATGAGTAGGGAATACTAAAGATGTAGAAAATGTGCTCCCCAACTTCCAAGTTTGAGATATGTCCAAGAAGCTGTCCAGGAGGCAACTAAAGCCATGCAGACACATGACAAAGTGCCAAATTGTTTGGCTAGAAGATTGTAGTCTTGTGAGGCTTCATGAAAGTGTTGAAACTTGAGTCAAACTTTTCAGAAATAAGCAGGTTTGATGAGGCAAAGAGGGGAGGTATTCCAAAAGATCATACAGGAATACAAAGAGCTAGGTAGACCATTTAGTTTTGGTGCTTTTTCAAGATAGAAAAAAAGGCAAATAACTAAAGAGAGAATGATGGATTTAAAAGAGCATCAGTAACTGTATCAAACTTAGACTGATGATAAGGGATGAAAACAATAAAAAGTACCTGGTGATCTTCAATGAGTTTACATCACCAAACTTGGGTAAACTCTATCACAAAGTATGTAAGGTCTAGCAGATGTCACTTCTGCGCCCCTGGTAATCATCTTTGATAAACTGTGGTTTCATCTAAATCACTAATCATTAGAGAAATGTAAATTAGAGCAACTCCAAAGTTGCTTACCCATGAGACTGGCAGAGAACACATAAAGGGAAAATGAATAATGTCACAAGAGCTGAGGAAAAACAGGCCCATTAGCACAATGTTTGCAGAGTTATGAATTGGCTCAGTCATTCTAGAAGTCATTTTGGAACTTTGCCCCAAAAGCCACTGAACTGTATATGCCCTTTTTTCCAGAGATACCACTGTTAGGCACATGGTCCACAGAGATCAGAAAAGAAAAAGGGACCTTTATATACACAAAAATAGTTCTATCAGATCTTTCTGTAAACTAAGTGTAGGGTGTCCATCAATTGGTGAATGACTGAAAATATTATGGCACATGTTATCCCAGTACACTAGTATGCTTTAAGAAATGATGAAAGACTCGGTTTCAGAAAAACCTGGGGAAAGTTGTATGATCTAAAGCAGAGCAAAGTGAGTAGAACCAGGACATCTGTTTACATAATAATAACTTGTAAAGACAAATAACTTTGAAAAGATAAACAACTATGAAAAACTTAAGAACTCTGATCAACGCAGTGATCAACCGTAATCCCAGAGGACTGATGATGAAACATTCTATCTACCCCGACAGAGAACTGACAAGTTCAAGATACAGAATTAAACTTACATTTTTGGACTTGGGCTATGGAGAAATTGTGTGTGTGTGTGTGTGTGATGTATATTTGTAAAATTTTTATTTTTTCAATTGTGGGATTAAGGGGAAAGTTGAGAAGAAAAACACACACATACAAACACACACACATGTACATACATGCACATTTTAATAAAACAAGTAATGAATTCAAGCCAGAGAGTATTTACTTTGACAAAGACAAGGATTTCATAGTGAGTAGCGTAGTTTAATTGGATAGTGAGGGAATTTTCATACAGTAAAGGATTCATTCAAGAACCATGAATTAAGTATCTATAATGTATGCTTGGAATTGGGGATATATAGATTAATTATTGGACTCAAAGATTTAGATTGAAAAATGCGAGACCTTAGAGTTAAACTAGCATAATTCTGTCTATTACAAATGAGTAAACTGAGGCCCAAATTGATTTGCTTAAGGTTACCCAGGTGACAGAATCAGGATTCAAATCCAGGTCCTTAGGTATGAAACCTTCCCTAATGGTGTTCTCACCATCTAGTAGGGGGCACATTGCCAACTAATACAAAAGTAAGCAATATCATACAAGAAATATGAATCAACTATAGTACAGAATAGACCACACTCAAAGTGAACGTGGCAGAAAGTGAGATCATTTCTAACTATGGAGAAATTATGTATATTTTTCCATATATGTGTATGTCAGTAATTTTCATACATATATATATGTCTATATATGTGTGTGCATACATACACATATGTATGTATGTATGTATGTACATATATATATGGCAGTTTTAAGAAGGTGGACTGGTCCAGTCTGTGAATAGGGTAAGACCACCTTAGGAAAAGCCTTGAAAGCCAGGTAGAGGACTTTAGATATAGAAATGAGGGCCCATTAAAGATTTTATACTGAGATATTTCATTGAGGAAACCATAAGTATAGACTAGTTTGATATTTTGGCATAGAATATACTTGCTCCTGAGCATGTTTTATCCAGGAATTTATTGTACTAATGAATTTAATAAGCAGGACTAGTAACTACTCTATACCATATTATGTGCTCATGTGCATTTTATTCATTGTGGGAAGTTTGGGGTATTTTTCTCAGTGTCTGTACTCCTTAAATAACTTGTCTGTGGATGCCAAATAATGTAGCAAGCCTGATCTAACACAGCTGCCGGTTGATCCACTTCTGATCTTCTACACATTTAAATCACATTTGTTCAAACATAACAACATCTGGCTTAAAAAAGAATAAAAAAAAGCTGGATGAGACCAATGCTAAGCTTATTAGCATTGATTAACAGATATTTATTAAGCACCTACTTTGTACAAGACCCTTTGCTTAGTGTTGTTGACATAAAAATAAAATTAGACCCAGACACTGTCTTCCAAGAGCCTACAAACTAATATGGTAGAGAATGTGCATGAATAAAACTCTAATTCAAGGCCCAATGTAATGCATGTCAAGGTTAAGAATAGACAAGAGACTATGGGAAATTGGAAGGAAGGAAGAATATTTTTAGTTGGAGGGATTTAAGGGAAGGCTTATGGAGGAGCTGACTCCCATGTTTAAAGGAAAGATCTTATTTTATTACTATTTTGATTTTAATTTCACTTTTATAACTATCTTTTGTTTTGATAAACATCTTCATTTCAAATACACCTTTCCCCTCTCCTCTCCCTAAATAAAACATCTCTTTTAACAAAGAATACAAAAGAAAAAGCAATAGTTAAGCAAAACCAACCCAACATATTCATCATGTCTGATAGAATGTGCAACGGCAATATTCTATCTTGGGCTATGGAGAAATATGGAGTATTCTTGGGGCAGTTGTGTGCCAGGACATGCTGAAGATGTCTTTGGTCTTGCACAGAAAAGACTACAGATGTGTTTGGATAATGATACTATTCTATGTCCTTTCTTCTCCAGACAAAATAAACTCAGTTCCTATAACCAATTCTTATGTGGAAGGGTTGACAATATCCTCACTAATGTGGTCATCTTCCTCAGGTCATTCTAGGAGACCAGATATCTTAGAAACCTGAAATCTCAGAGTTTGAAAAGAATTCAAAGGGATTCTTCAATATTTGAAGCAGAAATCTATACTTCAGTTCACCATCTCCTACTAGTGATCTTCTAGTATCTGCTAATACATGTTTTGTCAGAGGAAATTCATTATTTAGCCACAGAGCCAATTTCACTTTTGGATAGCTCTAATGTGAAATATTTTTCCCTCTGAATTAATTCCACTTTTTCCAGCTGAATACAACAGTCATATTCTACTAAAATCAAAGGGCCCTCCATTAGGAATCCTAAGAGAATATTAGCACACAGCAATATAACAAATTATAGAACTCAAATGAAATGGAGAATTATTTACAAAAATATAAATTACTAACATAGACACAGCAGAAACTTGATCATTCTAATAGACTAAGCTTGGAGGAGGAAATAAATCAAGATTATAAAAGCTGAAAATACAACAATAAAAAAGATAATCATAGATTAATTTTCCTAATGAATATAGATGAAAAATACTAAATAAAATCTTAACTAAACAATATGGCAATTCATTTAAAATAACCATTATAACTAAGTAGGATTTAAACCAGTCATGGAAGGCAATATTAGAAAGCCTTTTAATATAGCAAAAGAGTTTTTTAAACTTTTAAAACATATCATTAGATACAGAAAATATTTTTATGAGTCAATACATATTCATGGTAATAAAATTACATTAAATCCAGGAAAACAATATACATCAATATTACAACTATGTAAGTTGAAAGAGCAACAAAATAATTGGAAATAAATGGTACAAAAGTATAATGGAACCCAATCAGAAGACCTGGGTTTGTGGGCTGCCTCTGCCTCTTCCTCACTGTTTGACTTTGGACAAAATCCCTTAAATTCTTTGGGTCTTGTTTTCCTTTGATAGTAAAAGAAAAGTTTAGACAAGTTGATCTTTAAGATTGTTTCTAGCTCTGACCTTTCAGACCTCTAATGTTGCCATACTGCAACAAATGTGATGTTGCAGTATGACATAGTGAATTGGAAGCTGGACTTCAAGCCAGGAAACACTTGATTTTGTGTCCAATCTCCATCATGCTCTGACTGTTATGATGCTGGCCAAGTTACTTAACTTCCCATTGCTCTAGGTAGTTCTCTAAGACTACAAGTTGTAAAGAAGGTGCCGACCTACCTGGGTAGAAGGAGTTTCTATCACCTATACAAGTGATAGTTCCAGTTCCCTTGATGAGCTGAGGTCATTGGCCATAGCAGAAAATGTAGATCTGTAACTGACAGACATTTCCACGTGAATTATTCTTAAAGTATTTCCTTTATCCATATGTGTTTATAGATAACAATCTTCTCTATGTTTGACAGTAAGGATGCCGATGTTGATCAACTCCTTTGTTCTGTGCTGTTATTGAAAAGCTTATTCTGTAATTTAGTGCTAGAATATGTCATGCGCTTCCCAAATCAAAATTAGCCTACAGGAGTAATGAAGGAAATCTGTGAATGGGAGTAGGGTGAGGGGGCATAAAAGAAGGAGAAAGTTAATCCCCTCTGGGGGTAGTAGACGGACAAGGTTCATGATTGGAAAAGAAAGACATCAGTCTAGATCCAAGCTAGGTCTTTGATAGGAGTAATTATAAAGGTTGAGATGAATGGCTTTTGGACAAAATTCAAGTTTAGGAAATAAGATGGTTAGGAGATAAGAGGTTGGGGAGTTAATTCTTTGTCTAAATTCAAGCTGCTTCCTGAAAGTTTGGTTGCTTTTTTTTTCTAGAGCTGTTCATGTCATTGTTGACTGTGACTGAGCTCTCAATGGAGTGGCTGAGTCAGTGAGGTACAGCTTTAGGGTTATCTACAACTCAGTTTCAGAGCTACCTAAAATGCTTTGAGAAACCCCTTGAGGAAAGAGGGGTGGATTCCCTCTTTTTGAGGCTCATAATCTTTTGTTGAGAATATTATAGGGGAATTCTTTTTTTAGGCCAAATGGACCATGGGTTCATAGATTGAGAGCAAGAAGGAATCTTAAATACTATTGAGTCCAAGCCTCTCATTTTGCAGATAAGAAAATTGATGGTGAGAGAGATTTAAGTGACTTGCCTAGTGTGTGAGGTGGAACTTAGAGCTGTTTTAATTTGCATTTCTCTAATTTAAGATGATTTATTTTTAATTTAATATCTATTTTCCTCCAATTATATACAAAACAATTTTAGCATTCATTTTTTAAATTTTGAATTCAAAATTCTCTCCTTCCCTGCTCCTTCATTGAGAAAGCATGCAATTTATGTAGTGTACATGTGCAGTCATGAAAAACATACTTCTATATTAGTCATATTGTTGAAAAAACATAGAGCAAAAAAAACTCCAAAAAAAGAAAGTGAAAAATGTATGCTTCAATCTTCACTCAGATTCTATCAATTCTTTCTCTGGGGATGTATAGCATTTTACATAATAAGCCCTTCAGAGTTGTCTTGGACCATTGTATTGATTAGAATAGCAAAGTCATTCATAGCCAATCATTATAAAATATTTTTATTACTGTATACAGTGTTCTCCTTGTTCTGCTCACTTCACTTTGCATTAGTTCATGTAAGTCTTTCCAGGATTTTCTGCAAGCATCCTGCTCATCATTTCTTAAGCACAATAGTATTCCATCACAGTCATGTACCATAAGTTGGTCAGTTGTTCCCCAATTGAAGGGCATCCCCTCAATTTCCAAATCTTTGTCACCACTAAAGGACCTGCTATAAATATGTTTGTACTTATACATCCCTTTCCTTTCCTTTTTTATCTCTTTGGGATATAGAACTAGCAGTGATATTTCTGGGTCAAAGGGTATGCATAATTTTAGAGCCCTTTTTCAAAATTGTTCTACAGAATGGTTGAATCAGTTCACAACTCCACCAACAATGCATTTGTTTCTTAATTTTCCCACATCCTCTCCAACATTTGTCATTTTCCTTTTCTGTTAGCTAGTTGATAGGTGAGGGTGGTACCTCAGAGCTGTTTTAATTTGCATTTCTCTAAGCAGTAGTAATTTCGAGCAATTTTTCATTTGACTATAGATAGTTTTGATAACTGTCTGACAACTATTGACTATCAATTTGGGAATCATTCTTATTTTTATATATTTGACCCAGTTCTCTATATATTTAAGGAATTAAATCTTTTATCAGAGAAGCTTCCTGTAAATTTTTTCACAGTTATTATTACTAACTGCATTTCTCTCTATGATATTTCCCCATTTATCATACTCTCACACTTCTTTCACCCGTATCCATCTTCAAAAGGGGTATGCTTCTGTTTACTTCCTCCTCCATCTGCCTTCCCTCCTGTCATCCCCTCCCTCTTCCCATTCTTCTTTACTTTGGGGTAAGATTGATTTCTATACCCAGCTGAGTATGTAAGTTATTCCTTCTTTGAACTAATTCTTATGAGAGTAAGGTTCAAAGGCTTTTGCCTACCTTCCCTATCTTCCCTTGCACCGTAAAAGCTCTTTCATGCCTCTTTTATGTGAGATAATTTGCCCCATTCTACCTCTCCCTTCCTTCCCTCCTAGTGCATTCCTCTTTCTAATATTTTAATTCTATTTGTTTTAAAGATCATCCCATCATATTCAATTCACATCCATGCCCTCTCTCTATGTATACTTCTTCTAGCTAAGAAAGTTCTTAGGAGTTACAAGTATCATCTTTATATGTATGAATACAAGCAGTTTAACATCATTGAATCCCTTATGGTTTCTCTTTACTGTTTACATTTTTATGCTTCTCTTGAGTCTTATATTTGAAAGGTTTTTTAATTCAAATTTGGTCTTCTTATCAGGAATGCTTTTGAAAGTTCTTTACTTCATTAAGTGTCAATTTTTCCCCCTGAAAGATCATGCTCAGTTTTGCTGTGTAGGTGATTCTTGGATGTAACCCTAGGTCCACTGCCCTCAAGAATATAATATTTTAAGCCTTCTAATTCTTTAATGTAAAAGCTACTAAATCTTGTGTTGTCCTTCAGTCACCCCCAAGTTCTGCTGCTAATTTTCTGGAGAGAGGCTTGTACTGGTACAGCCTGTACTGAAGTGAGCCCCATTTTCACTCCAGTGTGATAGACCTTGCCTGCTAAACTTGTAAGTTGTTTTGGGCTAAAAAATTGTTTTACCTCATCCTTTTGTGAGTTTTGTCACTCCAGAATTGTTTGGAGGAATTATTTAAAGTTGTTTGGAGCAGAATTTGGGAGACCTCAGGCAAGTCCCTACTATTCTCTGCCATCTTCTAATTATTGGTGATTTAGACCACTTTTTTCATATGACTATTGATAACTTTGATTTCTCCCTCTGAACATTGCCTATTCTTATCATTTGCCCATTTATCAATTGGGGAATGACTTTTGTTTTTGTAAAAAAAAATTGTATTTTTTTTTATTTTAGAAATTAGACCTTTATCAGAGAAACTTGATGCAAATGTTTTGCCCTCATTTTCCTGCTTTTCTTCTAATTTGGACTGCCTTGCTTTTGTTGTCAAAAAAACTTAAATTTCATATCATCAAAATGATTCATTTAACCTCCTGTGAGTCTTTCTATATCTTATTTGGTTATGATCTCTTCCTATCCATAGATCTGAGAAGTAATTTCATTTCTGTTCTATGAATTTGCTTGTGATATCATCCTTTACGTCTGAAACATGCAACCACTTTAACCTTATCTTGGCAGATGGTTTGAGATGTCAGGCTATGCCTGGTTTCTGTCAGACTACTTTCTAGTTTTTCCAGCAGTTTTTGTCAACTTTTGTCAAGTGAGTTCTTTCACCAATAGCTAGAATCGTTGAACTTATAAAACATTAAGTTACTATGTTTATTTAATAGTTTCTGTATATTATGTACCTAATCTGTTCCACTGATCAACCAGAGAGAATATTTATTGAGCCTTTAGCAAGTGCCATGATTGTCTGGGCCAAGGACTCACCCATCAAAGGAGAGGGCATCAAGGTTGAAGCAAGACAGGGTAATTTAATTTTTCTCAAGTTCAGTTTCCTTGTGTGTGTGTATGTGTGTGTGCGTATGTGTGTGTGTGTGTGTATGTAAGAGAGAGAGAGACAGAGAGAGACAGAGAGAGAGAGAGAGAATAAAAAGTACCTATTTTCCAAGGTTATAAGGATCAAATGAGATAAATGATGTAAATTACTTTCTAGACCTTTATGTGCTATACAAATGACTAGTAGTAGTAGTAGTAGTAGTAGTAGTAGTAGTAGTAGTAGTAGTAGTAGTGGTAGTAGTAGTAGTGGTAGTAGTAGTAGTAGTTGTCATCTGTGTAGGACTATACTTTTTACACAAGAGACACTTAAAAATTAACTATTGTTATACATCTCCAGGAACAATTTCTGGAGCCTGTCCCTCTTTGGGAGACATGCGGCATACCAGACATGCAGCATGCCAGAAGCCTCTATCCCAAATCTGCTGCTTCCTTTACTGGAAAATGTTGAGTCATCATGAACAGTCAGTGAGCTTTTCTTATCAGGAAAGTCATTTTTTCTGCTCTAAACCAAATTCTGTAAGACAATGCATGCATAAAGTCTCCAATCATGCCAGCTAGCAGAAAACTGGCCATTTATTCACCATAAGACATTACGTGACGTTTACAAACAAGCTGCATTTGGGGGAGGGGAAGTGTGAGGATGGAAGCCTGTCCTATCAGGAGATGAAAAAAAATAATGAGGATATTTTCCCCTCTGATGGCATTCAGAACCAATGACTGAGGCTGGCAAAGAAGAATTGACTTATCTGAGTTGTGTTCATGGAAGCCAGTTATGTCATGGACCCTGTGTTTGCAGCTGGCCTTCTGGGACCATAAGCAGAGTTGCAAAGTATCCATCCTTGCTGTATTTTTCAGCTCTTATCCAGTTTTGGGGGCCTGATTTCTTCAGGTCTCCCATGGATTCCCTGAAATACTTTTACATGTGGAAAGGATGGGAATAAAGGAAGAGATTTCACCTCAGTGGTTGTATCTAGTTTCATGAGAAGCAAACCTTGGAAATCTTACACATGCAGAGTACAGGTTCTAGAAACTACTACCACACTGGAAAAGCTTTAGGTATGGGCATAAAATGATGGATTGGATGCCTGTCATATAGAGAGCAGCCTAAGTGTAGAAACTCTTCACAAGAAGATTGGCCATCAGATAAATCTTTTTTCATCACAATTATTATTAAAACATTGTACTAAGGGGTGGGGGAGTCACAGTTTGTTTTGGCAGAAGAGTAGTTATAGCATTTGAATTACATATCTTTGAAAAATTTAAGTGCTCTATATGTGTATCTATTTACCTATAGAGACATCTCTATACACACGTATATACATCTACACTTCAAAGATTCATGACTTCATTAATGTCATAGCTTCTTCCACTGTATAGATTGCAACCCCTCTGCAGTGTAGGTGACAGTTTTTGAGAGTTGCTGTGGTCAAAACCCAATGATCACTTTGTAGCCAAGTTGGTGACGATATCTTCAACCTTAAGGTGGAACCTTAGATGACAGACACTGGTGACTTTCTCAATATATCATTCCCTCCACCAGTGCTAATCATAAATACCCCATACCTTAGTAGGTAGTTTCTTGAAATTGTTATGAATCAGATTGTATCAGTCCCAGAAAACCTTCTCATGATGAACCTCCCTACTCTTACTTTTACTAGACTTTATAGAATAAATATACTTTTTTTTTAAGTAAATATACTTGTTAAGCCTTTCTAACTCATACTGGAGTTTGTGCTCTCCTAGGGTGACCTTGTCAAATTCAAGGTCATCTTCATACCATGATTTATCATATACACATAGTCCTACATTCTTATCCATTGTATTACATGACAACTCATGGAAACAGTAAAGTTTCGAGGTACAGGGATCTACATGAGAGTGAAGAAGTATATTGATGAAATCACCAATCTTTTAAATATTGACTATAAATATATAACATATGTGCATATGCATATATGTGTTACACATGTACACACATGCACAAAAAGGTTGGGGGCAGGTAGCATAGAAGAATGGTCTTAAAGTGCAGAAAACCTAGGTTCCTGTCCACTTAATTTCTCAGCGCCCTCAAATCTCTTAATATTCTATTACATAAAAGTTGCTGATTTCCCCGCAACCTTGTTATAAAATGTCTCCCTTGCCAACTTATCCTTACCCAAACCCACCCAACCATTTGATATTCTTTCCCCTTCTTCCTGTCTTTCTCCTCCCTAACCTCTTCCCCAAAGTACAACTTAATGAAACTGAAAAGAAAATTTATTACAAGGCAGCTTCAAGTTTAATACTCTTTATATATAGCATTATATAGACTTTTGAGATTTGAAAAGTGCTTTACATAAGAGAGATCCCCACCCTGATGAAAGCATAAGTCTGGCAAAAAAGTCATATTTGTATATGCTAATATGCATATTAAGACACCTGTATATATTTATATATGTGAGGTGGTTTTTATGACTCTGTTGGTCAACAACAAAGCCTATTCTTGGTAACTTTGAACAACACTGATTATTATTAAACTAGATCCATTATAAAATAATCACCATTCTATAGTAAATTGGTATGACTGTTTCAACCCCAGTGCGCAATGACTCAAGAAAGGATCTGCTGGGGGTAGGGATGGTTTCATAATTCACTTACGAAACAAACATGATATTCATATACATATATTCTCCTTCTATTAGCATCATCAACAAGAGAAAAGTAGTTTAAGATATTCCTTAGCCCTGTAATGTACCTTTCCCAACTATCACAGGATGCTCTTAGATATCTTCCTTTTACCTTTAAAACTGTTTCAGAAGGCCATTGGATATTTGGGATAATGAGGCAGTGTTTTACAAATAATAGACATGAGTGTGCTATTATTGTTAATGTTAATATGATAGCTAGAATTTCTGTAGCTCTTTAAGGATTGCAAATTGCTTTACTAATATTGTCTAATTGTATCCTCATGAAAAACCCTGGGAGTTGGATTCTGTTATTAACCCCATTTTACAGTTAAGGAAATTGAGGCAGAGAGAGGTTAAATGACTCATCCAACATCACACAGTTAATAAGAATCTAAGACTAGGTTTGAACTCATATCTTCCTGTTTCCAGGTCCAGAAATCTATCCCACTGTCTCACTTAGCTACCTCTCATCATTGCTGTCATTCATTATAACCTGATTTTACCTGAATACAAATGTTAGGAGTGACATTAGACCTTGAACCTACAGCATTTTCCTATTCCTCCAATTCTAAACAAAGAGTGAGGAGTAGCGATAAGGGCCACATACAGAACTGGTGGAAAGTGCAGTGGTGAACCTTGCCCAACACTAGCTGACATCTGATGGCTCTCAGGGCCTAGGAGCCAGAACCTGATGGGATGAGATTGTCCTTAGTCATGAAACGTAAAGGTTAAGAGACAATGGAAGTCAAAGGAATAAGAAGAATTTGTTCCCTGGAAAGGTAACATGGAATAGTAAAAATAAGACTAGATTTGCAATCAGGAGAGATCTGGGTTCTGAATTTTGCCTCAAAAACTTACTAGTCATAAGACCATGGGCCAGGCATTCAGTTTCTCTAAGTTTCAAGTTTCCTCAACTCTAAGATGAGGGTGATAGTACATGTATTTATCTAACTTACTGGGCAATTGTGAGGAATACATGATATAATTTCAATAAACCTTAAAGTTCCATATATATTCCCTGACTGGGAAACATTCCAGCAAAACACCTGGAGACAAAACATCTGTATATCTGGAGGATGTAGTCAGTAAATGTAAGAGCAGGATTTAAAGGAGTAGGTATGTTAGTCTGTTTATTTTAAAAGTGATCAGCTCCATGGCTAGGGACAGCATCTGACTCTGAAACTAGGAGAAAATAGAGGAGGCCAGTGCCACTGCTATAGATAAGAAAGTAAAGAAGCTGTTAGCAGTAGATGGCAGATTTAAGTGAACTAGCTGAATATCTGTGCCTTTAAGCATTTTTGGATTACATAGTGAGCCTTTAGCATTTGACTAACAGGTAAGGAGATTGCCTGGGCTAGCTAAGCAGAGAGGGTTAATCCAAAGTGTTTAGCTACCTTGACCTTGTGTGTGCGAAGCACAACTATAGACAGCTCTCCCTGACTTCTGCTGGCTCCTAGACAGGAGGCAGATGCATTTAGATGGTGACAACTTTATATAGTTGTTGGCACTGAAAATACAATTTCAAAGTTTCAAATTTATCATCTCATATTTGGGTCAAAGTAAGTTGAGTTCTCTCTGATGATACATTGATCACCTCAGTACCCACATTTGTATTGGCATTGCATCACAATATACCAGAATCTAGAGTAAAATTGACCTTCGAGCTATTGCTTACCCATGTGTCCATCTTACTGATGGTCTTTGCTAGACCAGTTGAGGAAAAGGTTTGTCAACAACTATAATGTCTGTAAAAAGAAAATCAATGTGGTCCCAGAAAAGTTATAATAGATATTCATATTTCTGTGACACAGTAATGATTATAAAGCACTTTCCTGACCATAACCTTTCAAGATAGGTAGTACAATTCCTATACCATAGCAAACTAAGCTATAGATAGGTTCAATTACTTTCTGAAGCTTACATAGCTTATAGGTGTCAGAATTCAGATACAAATCTAATTCTTCTCATTCCAAGTCCAATATACTTTCTGCTATACTATATTATTAGAATCAGTAAATTATGGAAAGGTAGTAGAAAGATAAGAGGTTAACAATTAGATGTTTTTCAATTTTTGTGCTTTGATTTTCCTGTGGATTAATATACCAGTTGGTTACTGAGAATGTTCTAATATTGATCTGATTTTTGTGGAAAGTGAGCATGATGTCAAGAATTGAGCACTGGACCAGGTATCAGAAGAACTTGTTTCAAATCCTGGCTTTGGTATTTCCAACTATATGACCATGGGCTAATCACTTTACCTCTTTTAATTTCATTTGTAAAATAATGGTTAATGTCACCTATGCTACCTCATGGAATTGTTGTGAGGAAAGTGCTTTATAAATCTAAAATTGGTATAGGATTATGAAACACTTTTTAAATAGCATTGTTGACACTACGAGAAATTCATGAACTCTCCAAATATGCCTTCATCAGTTCCCATACCAGTTTGATGGATGCTGGGTACAATTAAGTGTCCTCATCAATGAGACATTTCCACTATAGCTCACCAAATGGGTTCATCATGTAAAAATCCCAGAGGTATCAGTACATAGCTCTTTAATGTAATATCATTTCCTTCTACTCTTTTTTTCCTTTATAGATGCAGAACCAAATTTGCAATCAGGTTTGCCCCATCACCACCCAAAATGCCTTAAAGGTTTGTGTATGAAGCTTTCTGTGTTGTGGCATAAGCTTCAGGTGTCAGTTTGGCAGTGTTGTGACCTTGGCTCAGTTCACGTTGTTCAGCATATTGAAGGAATGGCTTTACTTCATAGGCACAATCAGCTCTTTATTATTTGCGTAATGGATTATCCATTCGTGTGGGTATCTATTCTGTGTGACACAGTTTCTGAATACCTTCTAGCAAGCCCAAGATCATGACCTTATCACATACTAAGGATATATAGGTGACATAGGGAACTGGGGTACGACTCAGCTGGATAGCATTTTGGCAGGTGGAGGCTCTTCTCTGAGGGATCAGAAACACTGAATATTTCCACTGATGACAAATCAGATTATTCCTACTTTTCTATTAACTGTTCCAGCAGATAGAGATGATTGAGAGTCAACTATAATAATAACTCACATTTCTATAACACTTCATAGTTTATAAATATATTATTAGCAATAATGCCATGAGGCAGGTAGTACAAGTATTATCTTCACTTTATAAATGAGAAAATTAAGTCTCTGAGAGTTTAGATGATATCTTTATGATGACCAGGATGGCAAGTGTCTGTGTCAGAACTCAAACCAAGGTCTTTTGACTTGAATTTTAGTGCTTTCCCCACCCCTCATCTCCACTAATGGTTTGGCTTGGGGGCAGGGTGTATGATGTATTGTAGTAGGTGGGAAGGAGTTTGTCATTTACAAAGAAAGAGAATCATTTAAGGTTGATATAGGGGGGAACTGTTAGAAAGTTTAAACTGGAATTGAGCTCAAAACCTCCGTTCATTCTGCCCTGTGTCATTGTTAGCTCTCCCCCATAATAATATTTTATATAGCTACCACATACCCCATGAGGCAGAGGACAAATATTATTATCTCAGTTTTATAGATGAGGCAATGAACGTTCACAGGAGTGGATTCAGAGTTAGGATTTGAAACCAGATCTCTGGACTTCTCACCCAAGGCTCTTTAATGATAGAATGTTACTCCTTTATAAGCAGAAATGAACCAACACGGTAAGTTGTTTGACTAGAAGCCAAGGATCATGTGAGCAGGTTGAGAATAATTTTATGGAGCCACATTTCTACCAGGATCCCCTGTATACCCCATAAGTCTTACCCTACTTATTACAGCAATAGAGGCAAGTGTTTATATGGATGTTCATCTCTGTAATCTCTGTGGGTGGAGATAATGTCATTCTAACGCCCTGTCAATTAATTATCAACTATTGACTAGGTGCCAGACACTGTGCCAGGTGCTAAGAACAGCTTTGCACAGATAGGATGACCACCAACCAGAAATTGGAAAAATGTCTCTTAATGTAAGGGAATCTTCATGATTCTGGGACCCTATGAAAGTGAGACTTAAAAAAATGGATGGCATTTGGTGGGATGTTACTCACTTACGGAGTTGAAGCAGCACATTAGTAGATCTGGAGAAGCAATCTTTGGTACTTGTGTCTAGTGTACTTTTACTTAGAAAGGATACTGTATGAACCATCAGACAAATAGCATCTGTGTTGGAATCAAAGAATATAGAATGTCAGGCCTGGAAAGAGCCATAGACCACATATCATACAACATTACAGTTAACAGAATTCTAACATTTCTAGGTTGTTGTAGTCCCAGGAACTTTAGCAGAATACAAACTAAAAATAAGTTAGCCAAGAAAACTAATATAATCTTCAGTTATATCAATAGAAACCCAGAATAAGGGAAGCAACAATCCTGGTGTCCTATGTCATGGTATATATGGAATATTTGAATCACTTAAAGTAATACACTGAAAAAGTGGAGTGTGTCCAATGGAGGATGACCGAGATGGTGGAGTTCCTCAAAAATATGTCATAAAAAGATAGATCAAAGGGATTGGAGTTGCTTATCTTGGAAAAGACATTTGGGGAACAAGGTTGCTGTGATTTCAAATATTGGAAGGATTATCTTATAGAAAAGGAATTAGGTGAGATTTTCTTCTTGGTCCCAGAGAAGAAAACAAGGACCAACTGATAAAAGTCATGAGGAGACAGATTTTGGTTCAATATATGAAAACATTTTTTTTCCAATAATTAAAGCTATCTCAAAATAAAATGGGTTCTAACAAGGGGTACTGATTTCTTCATTAATGTATATATTCAGGCAGAGCCTATTTTTCAGCATACAATTCTAGTAGGTCAACTATATGAGTTCTGTGGTTCCTTCAAATAATGTAAGATTTGATGTTTCAGAGAAGATAGAATGTAAAAGAATAAAAAACCGTGTGGTAGAAGAGACCTTGTAGACATTTACTCCAACATTCCCCACTCTGTAAATTGAGAAACTGAGTCCCCCAAGGGGGAAGTAACTTTCCCAAAGTAACATACTTAGTAATTTGACTCTGTCTCTTCACATAGTAGAAACTGAGTTAATAGAGTTGGATGCTTGACCAGCTGGCCCATGGAGAGTGAGTAACTGTATGTTTGCTTTATCTAGGTGCTACACAGAAATAACAATGGTTCCTATGATTTTTCCCTAACCTGTTCTTCCATTTGGAATGATTTGTCTTCAATTTTCCTTTTCCTGTCTTTCCTCTCTAGGAAACAAGAACTTCCTCAGAGAGCATAATTTCTGTGCCTGCCTCAAATACATCAGGATCTCCAAGTCGTGTGATTTATGTGAGTATAGGATGAGGGAGGGCAGGAAAGGTTAAAGGGGATGGGATTATAGGTTAAGTGAATGAAAAGAAAAATCAGATCCTTCCAGCTTATAGTTGGTGAGTAAAATTGATTATTTCTTTTTTGTTGCCTCAAGAAATATTCTCTCCAAAAAATTAAAAGAGAAACATAAAAGTGGCACAAGACATTATTATTTCTATGGTAAAAAAGGCACTAAAATGAGAATCAGAACTGTGTTCTAGACCTACCAGTGTTTGGCTACATAATTTTGCACAAATGACTTAATCTGTCTGAACCAGTTTCAGTATTTACAACATGGGGAAGTGGCGAATTAAATGACTTCCGAACTCTAACATTCTACATATTAAATTTACTGAGCTCTAAGAGTCTATGTTCTGTGGTCTAAGACAGCCTCTAGCTCTAACCTTCTATAATAATAAGGTCCCTTCTAATTCTGTCATTCTGTGTTCAAAATTCCCTCTAGAGTCTGAAATTCTATGTTTTAGGGTTCCTCCCAGGTCTAATATTTTACACTTTGATAACTCCTCATGACATGGAGACATTGCGAACTTGGTTTGAATCTAAATGATGCCAAAAAAATAGTTCAGTGGCAAAAATCCATGAGTTAGTTGCTATATCAATTTTATTTTCATTATTCATCTAATTTATATTGGAGTTAGTGTCCACATTTTTGACACTATTCCTTTACTTTGCTAAAATGAAAAAATAAACCTATAAGCTGACAAAGCCAAGTGGAGATAATCATTATGTAATATACACACACACATATATGTACGTGTGTGTATGTATGTACGTATATATTGGCTTTATATTATGGGTTAAAGTTTACCAAGAGATTTGCCATATGATCTTACTTGATCCTTATGTTCTCCTTGTGAGGAATTTAGGCAGACACAATTTCCCCTATTTTTCAGATAAGGAAATTGAGTCACAGAGAAACTGGGCAACCTCTTCAATCTGTGACAGAGCCTCAGATTCCTCATCTGTAAATAAAATAAAATAAAATAAAACGGGGGATTTTAAATTATCTGGATAGCTATATATGTGTCTATATGTATATACATATGCATACACATATTGGTATAACTACTCTTGACTGAGACTCTCATAGATGGAAGTTAACCCTAAAAGTTATCTAGTCCTACTTATGACTGAATAGAAATCACCTCTGCAATATGCCTAATAGCAACCATCTTAGCCCCTACTTGAAGACCTCTAGTGTTAGGGAACCCAGCTCTTAGGATCATAATAAGACAATAGATTTAGAACCGGAGTGATTTTAAAACCATTCGTTTTCCTTTTATAGGTGAGAAAAGTGAGGCTAAGAGAGATTAAATGACTTACCAACATTCTTGGTGATAGCAATGGTAGACACGATAATTGCCAGCATTTATGTATAGTGCTTATTTAACAATGCCTTAAGATTTGCTGAGAACTTCACAAGCACTATCTCATTTGATCCCATGACAACCTTGATAGGTAGATGCTCTTATTTTATAGATAAGGAAACTGAGATACAGAAAGGTTCAGTGACTTCCCTACGATCACACAGGTAGGAAGTGGCTGAGACTTGATTTGAACTCAAGTCTTCCTGACTTCAGGTCTGGTGCTGTGATCACTTTACCACCGAGTTGCCTCTGTTAGGCAACTGTACCTAATTTATTGTATGTCTAATAAGTCAAATATTCCAGTACCTTAATTCTTAAAAAAAAATCATACTTCAAAAGCTTAGTAACTATCAAGACGAGCAAACATTTTACATGCACAAACATTTTTAATTTTTTTAAAAGATCATAAAAGAAACCAGAAACACTATTATTTGTTTTGCTTTAAAATGTTAACTTTTGGGAGGAGGAGTCAAGATGGAGGAGTAGAAAGATTCAGGTATGCTAGCTCCGAATCCACAGCCCATAAATTTCCTGTAAAAAGAACTCTCCACAAATTCTGGAGCACTACAAGCTGTGCAGAAACACAGTGGAAGAGATTTCCATTCCAGAGAGCCCTGGAAAGCCATCCCCAGGGGTCTGTCATGCCCCGGACAGCAGAGCCCACCCCTGTGCTGCCCTGGCCGCGTGGCCCCAGAGGAGCGGATCTGAGCAGGCTTCAGGGATGGAATCTCCAGTGGCCACAAAGCTCCCTCCACCCACAGATGCTACAGGTCAGTGACAGAGACTTCTGGGCTGGCCGAGAGGGGAGCGGGGTGTCTCTGTGGCTCGGGCCCCCTTGGGCAGCAGCAGCAGAGGGAGCGGCAGAGGCAGCAGCGGCCGGGCACTTCCCAAGCAGGAAGGAGCTCCATTACCTAAGGTCTCTGCATAAACCCCCTGAGGGAACTGAGCCTGGGAGGTGGCCCTGCCCGCACCCAAGCACCAGAACTTAAGCTCACATTGAATAGCAGCTGCTCCCGTTGTGGAAAGCTCTGAGGCTGGGAAGCAGTATTTGAATCTCAGACCCCAAGCACTAGCTGGGCAGATCCAGGCAGGGGTGGAGAGGAATCTCAGAAGTCAAGTAACTGGCAGGGAAAATGCCCAGAAAAAGGAAGCAAAATGAGACCATAGAGAGCTACTTTCTTGGGGAAGAGATGTTCCTTCCTCCCTTCATTTCTGATGAGGAAGTACAATGCTTGCCATCAGGGAAAGATGTGGAAGTCGGGGCCTCTCTATCCCAGACATCCAAGGTGGATGTCTGGTGGGCTCAGGCCATGGAAAAGCTCAAAAAAGATTTTGAAAATCAAGTTAGAGAGGTGGAGGAAAAACTGGGAAGAGAAATGAGAGAGATGCAAGGAAAGCATGAAAAACAGGTCAATACCTTGGTAAAGGAGACCCCAAAAAAAATGCTGAAGAAAATAACACCTTGAAAAATAGGCTCACTCAATTGGCAAAAGAGGTTCAAAAAGCCAATGAGGAGAAGAATGCTTTCAAAAGCAAAATTAGCCAAATGGAAAAAGAGGTTCAAAAGCTCACTGAAGAAAATAGTTCTCTCAAGATTAGAATGGAACAGATGGAGGCTAATGACTTTCTGAGAAACCAAGAAATCATAAAACAAAACCAAAAGAATGAAAAAATGGAAGAGAATGTGAAATATCTCATTGGAAAAACAACTGACCTGGAAAATAGATCCAGGAGAGACAATTTAAAAATTATGGGACTACCTGAAAGCCATGATCAAAAAAAGAGCTTAGACATCATCTTTCATGAAATTATCAAGGAAAACTGTCCTGAGATTCTAGAACCAGAGGGCAAAATCACCGCCTGAGAGAGATCCAAAAAGAGAAACTCCTGGGAACATTGTGGCCAAATTCCAGAATTCCCAGGTCAAGGAGAAAATCTTGCAAGCACCTAGAAAGAAACAATTCCAGTAGTGTGGAAATACAATCAGGATAACTCAAGATCTAGCAGCTTCTACATTAAGGGAGTGAAGGGCCTGGAATAGGATATTCCAGAAGTCAAAGGAACTAGGACTCAAACCAAGAATCACCTACCCACCAAAACTGAGTATAATACTTCAGGGGAAAATATGGTCTTTCAATGAAACAGAGGACTTTCAAGTATTCTTGATAAAAAGACCAGAGCTGAAAAGAAAATTTGACTTTCAAACACAAGAATGAGAAGAAGCATGAAAAAGTAAACAGCAAAGAGAAGTCAGAAGGGACTTACCAAAGGTGAACTGTTTACATTCCTACATGGAAAGACAATATTTGTAACTCTTAAAACGTTTCAGTATCTGGGTAGTTGGTGGGACCACACACAGACATACACACACACACACATGCACATACACACACATGTACATGCGTGCATGCACACACACATACACACATGCACGCACACACAGAGACAGAGAGCACAGAGTGAATTGAATAGGATGGGACCATATCTTAAAAGAAATTAAGGTAAATGGTGAGAGAGAAATGTAGTGGGAGGAGAGAGGGTGAAATGGAATGGGGTAAATTATATGTCATTCAAGAGGCAAGCAGGAGACTTTTTAGTGGAGGGAAAAAGAGGAGAGCTGAGAAAAAAACATGAAGTTTACCCTCATCACATTCGACTAAAGGAAGGAGTAAAATGCAAACTCATTTTGGTATGAAAACCTATCTTGCAGTACAGGAAAGTGGGGGAGAAGGAGATAAGCAGGGAGGGAAGGATGATGGAAGGGAGGGCAATGGGAGAAGAGAGCAATTGAAGCCAACACTCAGGGAGGGACAGGATCAAAAGATAGAATAGAAGCTATGGGGGGCAGGATAGGATAGAGGGAAATACAGTTAGTCTTACACAACACAACTGTTATCGAAGTCATCTGCAGATATGGCCTATATTGAATTGCCTGCCTTCCCAAAGGGAATGGGTGGGGAGGGAGGAATGGGGAGAATTTGGAACTCAAAGTTTTAGGAACAACTGTTGAGTATTGTTGTTGCTACTAGGAAATAAAAAATACAGTTAATGGGGAATAGAAAGTCATCTGGCCCTACAGGACAAAAGAGAAGATGGAGACAAGAGAAGGGAGGGATGATAGAAGAGAGGGCAGATTGGTGATAGGGAAAATTAGAATGCTCGGTGTATTGGGGTGGAGGAGGGGATAAATGGGGAGAAAATTTGGAACCCAGAATTTTATGAAAATGAATGTAAAAAGTTAAATAAATAAATTTATATTTTAAAAAAATAAAATAAAATGTTAACTTTCATAAGAAACAAAGATATCACATTTTTCTTCCTTTTGACCCTTTCTGAACTCTTTTTCTTGCATGACTGTTTTTGCAGTTTGTTACTGAGACCATTGTTGCTTATTTTAGTGTCTTAATTTCTGACAACTGGACATGGAACCTAATTTTTAAAAAAAATAAATGTAAAATTAATGAAAAATATCATCATTTCATTTTATATTAAAAATAGACATGGTTTTATTACACAAAAGGGATGATCTTTGCCTTATTGTCCATTAGTTGCTTAGTGAAAACTTCAGATAGAAAACTTTTAATTATATATGCTCAAATAGTGATATAGAATAATGAATGATACAAAATAGAAATGCTCAGCACTTCAGCCAGGAAGAAGGTCTTCTGCTGTGTAACTACCTATTTGTAGTTGAAAATTTTCTATGAGTCTATACATACATATGTCAAAGGCAGAAGGGACCTTAGAACATCAGAACTGGAAGGATCTTGAGAACACAGAACAGAGACCATGAAGGTTAGAAGAGACTTTCCAACATGAAATGGCAGAGCTCTAGAAATATCCTTCAGAAACCTCTGGACCCACCAGCACCTAAATGAAAATCCCCTCCAAAAGTTACCCAGCAAATGGTCATCACCTTTTGCTTAAGTACCTCTAATGAGGAAAAACCCACTATCTTGAGGCAGATTGAGGAAACTGAGACCCAGAGTTCTATGCCTAAGGCTATGCAACTAATTGAATATCAGGATGGGAACTCAGATTTCTTTATGCCCAACATGTTGCTCTTTCCACAACACTTGTATGACTTTTCTTATATATTAGGAGAAGAAACACATAGAAGGAGGGATGTGGTGGGGAGGGGGGTGAAGAAGCCTCGCCAAATGGCCTTCATTTTATTAGTATGATCCAGCTAGTTGCTGTAGCAACCAAGTGAAGTGTGTATGCTACATTAGATGGAAATAAATTCGAGAGTCACCTTATGAAGGACAAATGCTAAAGAGTAGGTGGCATTCATCTTACTGTCCAAATGTTCAAGACATGTCATTTCTGAATATTAAAAAGAAAAAGTCATCATTCTGCCTGTCTCTGTGCCCTCACCACATTACTCAGGGCTTGTTTCTTTCTCTATTCAAGGGGAATATGCTACTCAAAATGCTGGCTTTGAGCTAGAGACACTGGGTTCAAATTCCAACCTTTCTCCTTAGGATCTGGGTGCTGTTGGGCATGTGCTTCTCCTCTGCCCTTCAATGTCCTTACCTATAAAACAAGAGAGTTGGACTACATTTCAAATGATTAAACTATGAGGCTTTGACCTGCTCCACCTCAGCAGGCTTTTGTGAAGACTAATTGATATCCTCCACAAGAAAGGTTTTTCTTTTTCTATAACCATAAATGCACATAACCATTAGTGTTATTGTAATTTTCTCTCTTGCTGCTATATATATTTGTTATCCTTTTCATTACCACACCTAAAAGAAAGTTATTTGGAGGAAACTTTAAATCATTTAAGAACATTTCCCCTTGAAATATTCAATGGATGACTGACAACCTCTAGGAAAAGAGAAGCAGGTACACAGACCCCACTTCTAGTTGAACATATCTAGTTTAATATAGGTGGCATAGAGTTGAACATAGTTGAAAAGTGGAGAGAAGGAAAAGGAAGGATGTGTTTGATCAATAATTATTTTTTTCACTACCTGCTTTGCAGTTAAGGTTAGCACTAGGGGAATATAGAAGTAGGAAATATGATACTGGAGGAGGTAAGACATCCATATAAAATAATTAAGCTATGAAAGAATGTGGTAATAAAATGTCAGAATGAAAGACATACGTAAGAAGTACTTTAGGAATTCAGAGAAGAGAGCTATTGCAGGCCCAAGTTTTTAATAATATAATCATATATATAATCGATCTGGATGACTTCTGAGTTTGCTTTTATCTCTAAAGAAGAGGCATCTCGATGGAGTGGCAAGAGCATGGTATTTAGCATCAAAAGTCCTGGGTTCTAATTATTAACCTGCATCACCTTGTGCAAATCACTTGATCTCTCTGGACCTTAATTTCATCATCTGTTAAAATGAGTAAATTGGACTAAGATACCTTCAAATCTATGATCAAACAATCCTAACTTCAACAAAATGCTTTCAGTATTGGTGCAAGCGATTCTTGCCATGCCCATTTTTCAGATAACAAAGCTGAAAATCAGAGATGCAGCTTGCTCAGGGGCACATAGGTAACAGACTGCAGAAATGGTCCTCAAGCCCAGCTCTTTTGACTCTGGAGTCCAGGGTGCTTTTCACTATATGCTTGCTGCTTTACTGAATGGCTACTCTGCATCTGGGGGTGACTGCTGGTTCTTGGCTCATATCTATCTCCTTTTGATTTGGCTCTAATAATTTCCCTCTTCTCTTTGGTCTTTCCTCTCTTTCTTAGGCTAAGCTTGGAGATGAGATTCTTGACTACAGGGACTTGGCTGCTCTTCCTAAAAGCAAGGCCATCTATAACATCGATCGCCCAGACATGATCTCCTACTCTCCATACATCAGTTACTCCTCAGGTGACAGGCACAGTTATGGAGAGGTACGGAAACTGAACAATGTCATGATTTTGGAGATGAGGCGTGGATGATTGGTGTCATTCAACTTGGTGTTTGGTCTCTGTAAAACTAACACAATTTGATCTGTAAGCTGAATATCTTCATCCTCCTTTGAGTAACCATTTCATAGCAAGCTGCTTTTTTCAATGCTGCATAAAACCAGAAAGCTTTCGCTACCAAATTTTCTGATCTGTAGTAAATAGAGGAGTGGGTTGTGTTTTTTTGAGAGGATAGACATTTTAATGAAATGTAACAGGAGACAGGAAGCAATGGTGGTTTTAAGGAAATGTCAGGTACTAATCCAAATACTCTTTTTGACTCGTACATAGGCATACCTCACCTAACATGGTCCTAGCCAATAATAGTTTCATGATAACATGATTACTAGAGTATCAGTTGAATGGTCAATCTATAAACCATGTGCTATGCTAGGTTCTAGGGATAAATACAAAGAAGGAAATCAGCTTCATTCTCACTGCTTTTACATTTGATCATCAACGTTCCCTTAATTTCACAGAAGCCTACTTCCTGTCTATCCAGCCCAGAGACTGAAATGCCAGTAGAATGGTCAGCTTTACCATAAGTTAGCCCTTGATCCCCAGAATCCTTAACTCTCCTGAGTATCAGACTGCTCATGGTACCATTTATAACAGTTTGTCTGTAACTAACCACCCCGTAAAATGTCCTTAATGTCATGTTTGCACAGAACAAATTGACATTTGGCAGGGTTTGCCTACATACAGAGTGATTTTCAAGATGCATGGAATGTATCATTTTCCTATATGCAAAATGCTTTTCACTGTCTCTGTTTTTGTCTCCATTATCGTATACATAAATTTATCTCATAGGAAAATCTGCCATCCCATTATTCTAATGGCACCTAAAACACGTTATGTATTTCTCAATATTTTTACATCAAATGCCATTTTCTTTCATTCTCTTTCTCATATTACTTGATGCCACCTTTATTCTACTTGATTTGAATTGTTGGTGTTTTATTTGATAGTCTAAGAATTTCATTTAAACTTTCAGGATGTCTGGACTATAAAAGGCGCTTTTTTGACTGATTTTTCATAAATACATATGCACAGGCCACACTATCCAGAGAATAAATTTTGTTTAGGTTTGGTTTATGATATGAAATCATCAGAACTTAAAATATATGTATATGTACATATAAATACAGTAGGTATCACAATTGAATTGAAAAGACCTGGATTCGAATCCTACCTTGTATGCTTACTAGATATGCCCCCGGCTAGTCATTTAAATTCTCCGAGCCTCAATTTCTTGATCAGCAAAAAGCAGATAATGATATCACCTGCCTTGTAGGGTTGTTGTAAGGATCAGGTAAGATCACATGTATTTAAGGTGCTTTGTACATCTCAAGCACTCTATAAATGTCACTGTAATTATGATTAGAAGTAACAGTATTATTATCATAATTGTTATCATTAAAATCCCAGCTCCATTGTTTGCTAGCCATGCAAGGTAATCATCACCTTTCTGAACCTCAGTTTTCTTATCTATAAAATGGGAATAACAATATTGGTAACAACTACCCGACATAACTGTGAATGGTTGTAAGACACTTTGTAAATAGTAAAGCATCATAGGAATATTAGGTATTATTGCCATTTCCTCTTTACTCCCCAGTCTTCTGAAAGGCCATGATCTCCAGTGGATGCTAACAAGAACTCAGTACCAGCTGCAGGACAGGAAAACTAGCCCCAGTGCCCAGATGCTACTCCAAGGCTTCAGTGTATGCTTGGGGGCTCTCTGCCCGTTTCAGAAGTTGGCTTTTTGCCCCCTTTCTCTGCCCTTCCCCCATGAGCTGAACTTATCTCGCTCACTCACTTAACCTCTGTTCTTCTGCACATCTCCAAGATAGAAATGGCCTCCAAAGTGTATAAGATTGTCCCTTGAGACAGCAGTCACTTCAGTGGTGTCTTAGTATAGAACAGGGAAGCATAGTGAAGGACAAAGATAAGTATAGACCACTTTTAGAACATTAGAGAAATCATATATTCATTCAGGGCCAGCATTTCTTTGTACATGGCAAAGTCCTACTCTCATCTTGCTTCTGGGAACCTCACTCAGGTCTCTCTATTTTCTGCTGGATCTATACCCCAGGTTGTTCTTTTTTCTCAGGGACCCTAAGGTCTTCACCTCCCATCTTAACTTACAGGGTAGTGTTTCTACATAGAGACATCTAGATGCCTGAGTAAATAGAGAGCTGGACTTGGAGAGTCTGAGAAAGCTGAAGTGATTCTCCCAGTGTCATACAGGTAATAAGGATTCCAAAAACCTGGGCTGGAATCCTGGCCCAGATACTTATTACCTGTATGACACTGGGAGAATCTCCTCAGCTTTCTCAGCCTCAGTTTTCTCATCTATAAAGTAAGGGTAGCAGGAGTACCTATCTTGGGGAGTTATCCACAAAGATTAAATGAGATAATATATGTGAAATATTTTGGAAACCTTCCATATTATCAAATGTTGCTTATTGCATTAAGAAAATACCAACAAGATTCTTGAACGTTAACACAGTCGTCATTTACTTCAGGCAAGAAATAAAGCACAGGATGAGTCAGCCTCCCAACAGGAACTTAACCTCATATGGTCTTTGCACAGAGCAAGGGAAGAACCATTCTTTCATCTGCCCATTGCTAATAAGTGTGGTCCCAGGCCAGGCTGGCTCAGTTCAATGTGCAGTCCAAGGATCTGAACATTTCCCATTTGCCCGTCTCATGAGGGCAGAGTAAAATTCAAGCTCCCATCTGGCTACTAGTTTGTCCCCTCACCCTAACATGTACAAACAGAAGGAGTTTGGGGTGGATTAAACAGGATACTAAAAACAGTTAGAAATGAGGGACCGAAAATAAAATGCTCCTGCTACTACTCTAACTAATAACTTGCATTTCTAAAGGGCTTTAAGGTTTATAAAGTACTTAACTCACAATGACTGTATGAGGTTGGCAGTACAATCTTCATACCCATTTCACAGATGGGGATACAAACTAAAATTGGGTAAGCGAGCATGGAGTAGTAGAAAGAATATTGGATGACTACCAGAATGCCTGACTTGTTTACAAGCTGCACGACCTTGAGCAAGTCACTTCACCTCATTCAGCCACATTTTCTTCCTCTTTAATGCGGGGATGATAATACTAA
The DNA here is from genome assembly GCA_023548195.1 of Bettongia penicillata ogilbyi. Taxonomy (NCBI): domain Eukaryota; kingdom Metazoa; phylum Chordata; class Mammalia; order Diprotodontia; family Potoroidae; genus Bettongia; species Bettongia penicillata. The sequence goes on from JAJHZJ010000177.1 coordinate 15,054,416, forward strand.
GCTTCTCCCTCACAAAGTTGTTGGGAAAGGGGAAGGAAAGAAAATAAGCATTGAATGCCAACTATGTGCCAGGCATTGTGATAAGTGGCTATAATAATTACAAATGCTATGTCATTTGATCCTCATTAAGTGCTATTATTATCCCTATTTTATAATTGAGGAAACTGAGGGAGGCAGAGGTTAAGTGACTTGTCCAGGGTCACACAGCTAGTAAGTATCTGAGACTGGATTGAATGCAGTTCTTCCTGACTTCCATTCCAGTGTTATGGTCACTGTGCCACCTAGCTGCTTTGTTGCAAGGAATGTACTTTATAAAGTCTACAGCACGCTATACATGTGGGCTATGGTTCCTGTCTAACATCACATAGCTTGTATCTAAGCCAGAGCCTGAACCCAGCTCTCCTGACTTGAAGTCCAATGTTCTTTTCACTACACTGCATGCAGGCAGAATTGATCCTCCCACCATTTGTTAACACTCATGGTTCTTGAATTAATCCAGTTGGTACAAATACCACTTACATGCCCTGGGCAGCTTACCCATACAATGTGCATGTCAATAGTGAAATTAGAGTGCCTGTGTCTTGGCACACTAGTCTTCAGTGGGTTCATATTCTAGAACCTTAAGAGCAACTGAAGACCTAGTTATTTGTTTCTTACATTTCTAATTGTATTCCCCTCCAAATGATGTGATAGGCAAAGTGCCCCCTTGGAAGTAAGCCATGGATAATCCCTGACCTGAAAGACAACAAGGGAATTTAGCTGGCAATTACAGCAGATACAGAAGGATGTGCCAGGTGGTTCATGAATCCTGGCAAGAGGTTGATCCTCCCTTATTTTCAATCCTGATGTCATGTGATTTATATTAGATAAGACATAAGCATACAGGATTTCATTTCTGACTCAGCTCATAATTCACAGTATGTATCACACACAAAAGTAGTAGAAAGAGCATGGGATTAGACATCAGAAGACCTTGGTTCTCATCCCTGCCCTGCCACTAACTCGCCATGAGACTTTCTACAGGTCATTTTCACTCTGTAAAATGAGTGTGTTACATTCTATAACATCCTTTCCAGCTTTAATGCTCCACATCTTTATATATCCCAAGCTCCCTTCCAGCTGGGGCAGTAGAAGAGTCAAAGGAAGCTGGATTCAAATCCTGTCCCTGATGCTTATTAAGTGGGTGACCTTGGGCAAGTCATTTAACTTCCTTGTACTTTTGTTTCCTCTTCAATAAAGTAAGGTTTAGACTGGAGGGTCTTTGGACTCCCTCCCAGTTCTGATACTGTATATTCTAAGGCCCCTTCTAGCACTAAAATATTATATCCTATAACTTATGGGCTGTCCTGAACATGGAGGAAGAGGGGACAAGGATGCTATCATGGAACAAGTGTCTTGGGAAGAACTTTCTTTGGGAGTCACTTCACCCTATTTGTTTAAAAAAAAAGTCTTGAAAAATTATTTTCTTTCTTTCAGTCTCATTCTTTCCTTTTTTCCTTTGTCTAGCCAAAGGAACTGGATCCTGTAGCTCTAATCTGTATGACTCATGTGTGTTGCCTGTGATACTAAAATGTCTTTTTCCCCCAATGATGTAACATCCTGCCCGATGTTTTATCACTAATCTGTTACTCTGTGTTGCTGTTTGCAGTCACCCCAGTTGCTCTCTCCAACTCCTCCGGAGGTAACCCTAAAAGCTTATGTTGTCTTACAATGTCTTTCACGGCGCATCAGACCAGCCCCCCATTCTGGACTGCAGACCTGTGCTCGTGTGAATGTTGCTTCTTTGCAGACTCCAATCCTTTGTAGAGTCAATCAGGGACCGCTGTTCATTCTGAGCTATTTCTTTAACAGCAGCGTGCTGATATTATCATATGCTTGCTTCCATTGCATCTGTCACAGCTCCAGAAATACAGAATTAGGGGGCACAGACTAGAGACCATCAAAAGATACTGTAGTTTGAACTGTTGCATTCCTGAACGGTGAAAAGAATGCTATGCAGCATCTAGTCTACTCACCATATCACAAACCCTGCCGAGTGTTCCAATGAACTCTTCAGAAGCTACTACCCAGGGGAAGAAGGGAAACACTGGCATCCAGCAAAGCGTCTGCCTTGTGACCTGCACTGTGGGGGGCAGCCAAGGGGAGAGCAGTGAGCCAGCTTATAGTCTAGGTGAAAAGTCAAGGATTAGAAACACAGGACAAAGAGAGAGAATGCTATAATCAATCCATAAGTATTTATTAAACACCTATTATGTGCTAACGTTGGGGACACAAAGAGGAAAATGAAATAGTCCTTGCCCTCAAGATACTTATATTCTATAGGAGGAGATGTATGTCTCCTCCATGTATAAATATATACAAAATAAATCCAAGATGGTGGAAAAGGGTGCATTAGTAACTTGGAGATCAGTAAAGTCTGTCTAGGAGGCATTTGAGTTGAGCTTTGAAGGAAGCAGGGATTTCAAGAGTCAGAAAGGTCAGAGGGGAGCACATTCCAGAAGTGGGAGATAGCCTCTTCTAAGGAATGGAGACAGATAGGACATGAAATGCCATGTGTAAAGGCCAGTAAGAAGCCCAGTTCACCCAGGCCATAGCATGTGTGAGGGGGAGTCATGGAGAAGAGGTTTGGGATGGTAGGTAGGCTGCAACCACATGGCAAAAGGCTTTAAACACCAATCAGGAGTCTGTATTCAGTTCTAGATGTACTTGGGAGCTGCTAGAGTTTATTGATTGGGAAGTGATATGGGACTTTATAAATATGTATATATTTATACATACTCTCCATGCAAATCCCTGGTGTGGGGGCTGGAGTTGGGATAGAGGAGCTAGAGAAGGCACATACCCTAGCTTCAAGGCTTTCACAATCTAGTAACTAAAATTTTATTTTAAAAAATCCTTTTATTAAGGGGATTTGTTCTGTGAAGTTTGGATTTAGTCAAAGGGCCATACTTGAGGACCTAGAGGGTTACATGTGACCTCAGGTTCCCCACCACTAACTCTGGTTGGAATAATAAGGTATACTTCCATGAGAAAATTATATTCTATTTGACCATAAGAAGATGCATGTCTAATAAATGGTACAAAGAGCTAAGTGCCAGAGGAGTCCATAGGCAGAAAACACTGAGTTTGTGATGGTCAAGGGCCTCATGGAGAAGGTAGAGTTTAAAGTGGTTCTTGAATTATATGTAGGATTATGGGAAAAGGCACTCCAAGATTCGACAGGAGCAAAGCCACAGAGGCAGGAAAGTATAGGCTATGTCTGAGCTTCAAGTGAGGATAGTTGTGATAGGAAATAAGGTTAGAAAGGTAAATTGGGATCATGTGATGGAAGGCCTTGAATGCCAGTAAGAATGAATGGGACTTTATTCAGTTCTGTCCCAATAAATAATCCACCCCCAGCCCTGGGCCTGTGGGTGCAAATTAATAGTACTCAATGAACGCAAGATACTTTTACGCGAGATATTTTTATGTGTTGTGTACAGCCTGGCCCCTGCACGTGCTTTGCTGTGGAAGGGGTGGGTTGGGCCAGGATAACCCACTCTATTTACGTGGCATTGGTATCATGCCATCTCATGCTGCCTGTTTGTGTCCCAGTTCCATCAGCTGCTCAAAACAATTGCCCATCCCTATTTTAAACAGAAATTGTAGCATAGATTCCTAATCATGAGATACATAAATCCCTTGAGTCTCAGCACTGTCTATTTTTATCTCTGTATATCCCTTTGGAGCACACAGAATACTCTGGGACTATCACAAAAGACATTTTTAGGGGGTAGGCTGAATCTGAGGGGAGGGGAATATTTTTGCCAAATGTTTCCAGCACTAAGTTCTTTGCCCCCTTTTTTAGAGGAGGGGAATGTCTTCAGATCTCTTTGAGTCTCATCCTCAATAAGGCTAGCTAGTGAAGGAAAAGGCACTAAAGAGTCTTGGCCTTTGTTTCAACTGGCAGGCATTTGGAGATCATCAGAAAGGGCAGATCTAAGAGCTGACCCCGTTCTGAAGCAGAGATGACTCCCCTTTCTCAGCCTTCCAAGTTGATCTCTTCAGAGATTTCTTATCACAATGGGAAGGACTTTAATTATAATTTAAAGATTGAGGGAATTCTTTTGATTTCCTGGATTTATGAAGTTGTTTTCCCCCTCCCACCTACCCCTTTCCGTGCCATTTTCTCCCAGGGTGACCAAGACGATCGATCATACAAGCAATACAGGACCTCCAGTCCAAGTTCCACAGGATCAGTCAGCTATGGGCGTTATACTCCAACTTCCCGCTCCCCTCAGCATTACAGCAGACCAGGTAAATGACCCTCAGCATTTTCACCCCTCATACAGCCACATTATAAAAGACCATCTTGCTATTGAGGGATCTGGGGATACACGATTCTCACCAACTTAGGCTTCTTCAGCCAACACCATCCCTTGCAAAACAACAGACCTCAATCAAGTGCTTACTATGTGCAGAACATTGTGAGAGGTACTTGGGAAGACAAGAAAATTTATATATGACATGGTCTTGTCTTCAAGGAGCTTATAATCTAAGAGGATGAGACACCAACACAGATAGTCAAAAACATAATATTGTCTGAATAGGTATAACCTCACGGGGTAGGGTGGAACAGGTGACAATAATAGAGAAGCACAAGTACAAGCATTGGAGGTGGGATTTAAAAGATTGTTAGGAATTCATCAGGCAGAGAGAGAAAGATGGAGGATAGTTTAGGCATGAGGAACAAAATAAGCAAATACATGGAGGATAGAAAGGGGGCTGAACATAATAGAATGGTATGACCATAGACTGCATGGGAGTAGACTAAATTCCTCAGTGGACTGAGATGTAGACATATCACACTTGAGAAGAAATGTGTGGAATTGTTGGATTATTATTTTCATATTCATCATTTTTATATAGCCAGAGAGGAAAAGTGGTATAATGGAAAAGAAGGTTGAACTTGGAGCCAAGAGACTTGGGATCAAACCCCAGCATTTCTAAACTTTGTGTCCATGGTCAACTCACTTAACTCCTCCAAGCCTCAGTTTCCTCATCTATAGACTCAAGATGACACCACTTATTCTGCCTAGTTCCAAGTACATCTTTATCACTTCTTATCTGAAATGTTATAATCACTTTCTAATTGATCTTCTGGACCCCAGGCTCTCCCCTCCCTGGTCAGTCATTCCCAGAGATGCCATAATAATCTTCCTCAGGATACGAATATGTTGTTCCCCACTTAAGTTCATTCAGGGGATACTTACTGATGAAATACAAATTTCTTTTAATGTAAGGTAAAACCCTGTACTAGCTGGCTCCAAACCAGTCTTCCAGCCTCATTTCACATTGTTTTTCATGTACACTTTCGTGAATTCTACTTTTCCCACCAAAATGGTCTCTTTTCCTGGCATTCAATATACAAACTTTCACCTCCGTGCAGTCCAACAAACTGTCACCTGGGAATAGAAATCTTCCCTCTTTCTGCCTTTCAGAATCTCTATCTTTCTTCACAGCCCATCTCTGCTGCCACCTTTTCCTTGAATTCTTCCCTTAATTTTCCAGGCAACAAATATTCTCTCCCTTCCTTGAATATTCCTAGAATACTTTGTTCACTCCCTCTTTTGCCTCCACCCTCCCTCCCTTCCATTGTACACATCTACGTACATGTCATATCCCTGTGAGAATCCCAGGAGAAGGCAAGTTCCCTGAGAGAAAGGACTGTGTGGTTTGTATTTTTGTCTCTCCATGGCCAAGCACAGTGCCTTGCATATAGCAGCAGAGTAGCTACAGTAGCAGCTATATGAACGTTAGTTGAATCTGTTGGGAGAAGTAACTCTAGCATTAAGCATGTCTACCAAGCAAAATATTGCAAGATCATTACAGAAATGTGGGATTATAATAAGTAAAAAAAGAAAAACCAATTATGAGCATATGATATATGGTGTCTAGACCCACTTTATTCCATTAGTAGCCCCATGATGTTCATTGGCCTTTCTCTTAAAGAAAAAAAAAAGATTACGTTTGTTTCTGCATGGGAGTAGCCCTTTAAAACTATTGTGTCTGCTACAATATGCCATTCAATATTTCATTTTAGGGAGATTTTTTTTCCCTCTAAACTGTCTCCAAATTTATCATCATTTCAAGGTGACTCCTTTTTCAGCTTCTCATAATATTCCAATTATTTAGGGACCTGTGCAGAAAAGGAAATGGAATCATAGAATGTGAAACTGAAAAGAATTTTAGAGATCATTTATTTAGTTTAACTCTGTCATTTTGTAGATAAGGAAAATGAGGCACAAAGATGTTAAGTGACTTGCCTAAGGTCACATAGGTAAAAAAGATAAGTGTGAAAATTTGAACCTGGAGCCTCTGGCACCAAGTCCAAAGTTCTTACCAATAGATCATTTTTTCCCCTTATTCTTTGCATTCGACTTAGTGCATGATGACATTCAATAAATACATATCGAAGTATTTCTTTCCATTGGGCACCGTCTGTGCGCAGAGCACTGGTATTGTATGCCATGCCAGGTGTATAGTAAGCAATTTGAGCCCGTGAGTAGCCAGCTTATGAAGATGGGGCACAGGCCAATGAGGTCAGGATGGTGGGTACAATTCTGAGGCATCCAGTTAGCTCTGCTCTGTTCCACTAACTACAGAACCACTCACCAGCTTTCTTAAATAGGGATATTGCGTATGAGGGAGATCTCATAAGGGAAAAGAATACATTAGACACAAATGCTACTGAAAAACAATTCATGTCCATCTAATCATAGCACCATCTTGGTATCCCAAGGGGTGGTGTTTCAGAAGTAACAACAAGGCATGTCCATAGGTTGTAAAGCACCTTTCAGGTCCCCCAAAATGACTGCATAGCACTGAGAGAGAAATGGAAAATTCTCCTGAACACATTGACTCCTAGAGATATTTTTTGGCTTTTTAAGTAAGTGAGCTCTATAGTTTATTTTCACTTACTCTCTGTTGCCCCCCTCAGCTGGTACTCTGAGTCTTGGTACCAGTAGCTGCATCTCCCTGCCCCAACACCCAAGCCCTACATCTATGTTCAGACATCATTACATCCCTTACTTCAAAGGTAAGATCATGGAATGCCAGCCAAGCTGTGGTGACTGTAGATATACTCAGATGTGTTTTGGTTTCATGTGTGTGCCACGCATGGCTTCCCTCAGTATACAGTGTGTCTCAACTCTCGTGAGTGTTCCTTGGTGTGCCATGTAAGTCAGCGAGACATATGGTCTCTGTGAGTACTCAGTGTCATTAGAAAGAAAGGGAGAGTACCTTTGTAAAGCAAGGGAAGGACATGGAGAAGTGCCTGGTTAGAGTGACAGTAACACAGGAACAAATGAAGGAGTACATCAAACCTGGCCTTCAGAGTGAGGCACATTCGGCATTAGGCAACATGGTGATGGTCTAGTTAACTGCTTGGGGCATTTGCATTTTCTGTTCTTAAATTTCCAAAGTAAGAAATTCCTTGGGAGGGACACAACTTTCTAGTTTCAGTTTTCTTCCCTAGCCACCTGATCCTCTACCCCTTCCCCCACCCCATGCAGGGCAAATTCACATTCCAGGAAATGAAGCATATGTTTATTTATTATTGTATAAAAATTTAATGAGCTTTATCTGTTCTGAATTTTACATTTTTCTTAACTCAATTCATAACTGATGTTTCCCCACTTGCAAGTGCCATGATGCCCTAACCTCAAAAGCCAGGATCCTACAAATCTGTCAGAGACATTGTTTTAGAGGGTGAACATAGGAATATTTTTTCATCTGCTCTCTGTGTCCATGTTTTGTCATCATATGTCCTCAGCCATGTACAAAATTCCTAACTCCAGAAGCAAACACATGAATAGATATCAAATTGCTTCCTTTCTCAACTGGTAGGGGAGAGGCTGGAGGGAGGGAGAGAATTTGGAACTCAAAATTTTTAAAAATAAGTAGATAAATAAATGGATGGATGATGATTGGATGGATGCATATATTCATGGATGGATAAACAGATGAACTTTTGTCTAGAAAGCTACAACTCTCCTAATGCCCTTTGTGTGGGAAAGTCACCTTATAGATCACCACATAATAGGGAAATTCTCCAGGTCCTTGCTCCCTGACCATATCTACAACCTTATCTGAGGTTTGTATTTTATGTTTTTGTTTTGCCTTCACTTCTAATTTCTCAACATTAAGTCCGAAAAATGAGACCAAGACACTTAGAACAAAAAGAGAAAGCATTTATTTTTTCATTACACTTAAGTAATGCTTTTACATTTTCCAACTATATCATATGGATATGGATTGACACAGATACAGATACCAATAGACAGGATCTTGAGAAATACAGCTTCTAAAGAAAAATTCAGAATGTTTACAGAGAATCAGATCAGAAAGCATATCTGCCCATTTAAAGACCAGTGATCCAACATGTTTAGTTTCACGTTCTTAAAATTCCCCTGTCTTAGCTTCTCTTCTCCCATCCTCAACACCTAAATCTAAACAGAAATGCCCCTGAAATTCACTCATCTGAACTCTACCTGGCTGCTCTCTGAATATGTTCTCTATTTGCCAACAGGTATGGGTGGGCCTGAACCATCACCAGCTCTGTTCCCTCTGGCCACCTCTTGTAAATATCCTCCCTAACTGCTGACCCGGGATGGAAATGCTAATGTGGTCAGATGATCAATTATACATCATCTCCATTTCCCCGCCCCCTTCCCTAAATATCCTTTCTACCTCCATTCTCAAGTAGAAGTGCTCAGTCAGTTGACCCATAACTCAGACTAGTTTTGTTTTCACAGTCTTAATTAAATGGAAGCATCCCAGTAAACTGTCTAAAAGGTGATGTGCACATTGCGGTCCCCACCGTGCTCTCTCTGCTGACTTCAGTCCCACCTGTCAGCTGCTAGTGACCTCTTCTTCAAAATCTCTTTGTATTTATTGAGTGTGTACACACACAGAGACACACACACACACACACACACACACACACACACACACGCACGTCTCCCTGATAAAATGTAAGCTACTTGAAGATAAGAACTATTTCATTTTCGCCTTTGTTTCTCCAATACCTTACACAGTGCCTGGCACCTAGGTGTATATTAACGGCTTGTTGATTGGTTGATTCCCAAATGCGTAATGACCATACAGAGTCTTTTGGGGAGAAGGGTTTGTTGGTTTTGCTGAAAATAGCATAAGCTGGGCAGAAAAGCTGCAGCAGAGGTTCTGACGTGCATTGTCAATTCATGTCTGTCCATATTTTTTCTTTTAAACATTGGCTACGGCTCTGTTCTTTATTCTTAAAACACTTATATCACCTATTCATAGAAGAGTGGGTAGGCATCCCTGAAGGAATTCTCAGAATAGAAGTTCTTCCCAAGTCTAATTTTTTCAAAGTCAAAGCTTGCCCAGACCTCCTCCCTAGAAGCTGTATCCCATCTCATTCATAGGCTTCTGGTTGGACCCAATGCTTGGAAGATGGCAGGGCCAGGGACTCTAGGGCTTTTATTTAAGGGGGAGCTGAGCCCAGTTTTCCTCCCCATTTCCTCCCAGTTGCACTGCTTTAGGACTTCCCTGGAATCCATCATGCCCCTACACTCAGTACCTTCTTTCCTCTCACCCTTAGTTTTTCAGGTTCCTTTTGTGTGTCCACCCCATTTAGAGTACAAACTCCTAGAGGGCAGGCATGGTCTTTGGTTTTATTTGTGTTTATATACTTCTTGCTTAGCACAGTGCCTGGCACATAGGGGACACTTAATAAAAGTTTATCATCTATTGAACATATACGAGTCATGCCAGAATTAACTCTGGTGTCTGTTGGCCCTACCAGATGGACTGTGGGGATCGATTGGTCAAGGACCAGATTAGTAAAATGCAAGTTCACCACCATTTCATTTCATTTCAGCATTAGTTAACTACCCCACTGTGTGTCAGGTACTGTACTGGACTCTAGGGATATAGAAATGAGGCAGTTCCCACTCTTCAGGGCTTCCTGGGTGGGCTCAACTGGTGAAAGATTCTTTGCAGTCACAGGAACTAGTAAAGTTCAAGGTGTGGGATAGTCTTGCTTGGTGATGGTGGAAAGATCCCTGAATCTAAGAAAACCAGGGAACCTTGAAGTGGTGAAGCAATAAGTCCTCAACAGAAAAATCTAGTAGAGGAGGAATCAGCATATGCCAGTGGCACTTAAATGCCCTAGGTTTGGAGTCAGAGGTCCGGTTCTAATTCCATTTCTGTTACTTGTTAGCTATGTGACCTTAGACAAGTCACTACCTCTGTGAGTCTCAGTTTTCTAATCTGTCAAATGAGAAGGTTGGACTCAATGATCTTCTAAGGTCCTTCCCAGTACTTGCAAAAGGCATGAATTCTGTTTCACCATGTGACCTGCACAGCTGTGAGTTAAGTATTTTTACAGATGAGGAAACTCAATACTTAGAGGGATCAGGTGACTTTTTCAGCTAGTAAGTGCCTGAAAGACTGTTTGAATCTAGGTCTTCCTGACTTTGTCTCATGCTCCAGAGGTTTAGTTCCTCCTCTATTTAAATTTCAAGAAGTCAACTTATTCAAGAAAAATATTTAGTGAGTTCTTGATATTATCTTCGTAAGACTAAATGAAACTTAACTTCCCCCAGGGCCCTCTGCTTGGCAATATAGAAGGCACAAAGAGCAGTGAGACCCAGGCCCTGCCCTTGAGAAGCTTATGTGGCATATCTCTTTACTCCTGGTCTATCCAGAGTACTATTGTGTGATACTCTCACCTTGGCATCCATGGCGTTTGTCGCTCTCCAAGGTTTTACTTGTGAAAGGCTTTGCATGTTGGGCTTTAGGAGACAAGTGCTCTTGACTTATGATTGATTGCCCAGCAGGTCTTCTTGACTTAATTGTACTGTACTTGACAAATACGCCCTGCTTCCTGCCACTCTCCCATACAGCCATCACAATTCACCATTGGTGTTTGGCCAATCATCAGCTACACAAAGGGTTCCCTCTGGCTAACTAACAGCTTAATACATGGCCTGCCTAAGTGTGCAGTTAACACCCCTGGAGCTTGGAAGGCAATAGAGTGAACTGTTTTACCTTCCTCCCCTCCCCAGATTGTTTTGACAAGCTCTGTGTTTTGGTGATATAAAATAGATGCTCTAAATTTGAATCAGTTGACTCTGATAACATACAATACAAATATTAGTTGTTAAAGTTGATTACCCTAAACAACCATCTCCTGGGGGCCTATGGCGAGGGAGGTGGGGTTGTCAGGTACAAGAGGGTAAAGTCTCAGAATAATCACCATGTTAGAGATATAGCTTGGACTGTCTGAATGGTCTGATCCCCACCGTGTCACCTATACCAGAATATCATCCTTGATTTTCATGGAAGATAGCATATTTCCAAGCACAGCCACAGTTCTTATTCTTCCTCAGAGAAGGAAGATACAGAAATAAGACAGTGCTTGCCCAGGTGCTTTCCCATAGGATAACACATCAGGAAAAAATAGACATAAAATGTACAAAACTAGGGATAGGAGACAGAGAAATCAAGCCCTTCCGTGAGCCCCAGAGGGCAATCCTAACTACACAGTTGACCATACTTTCCCAAAGGCACTAGTTTTTCTAAATATAAAAATCCTGAGGATAAAATAGCAGCCCTTCTTTGAGCTTAATGTCCAGCTAATTGGAACCTCTCCAAGGACACAATTTTTTTGCCATGCAGATCCTAGGCTCCACAGATTTCTTCTGGTCTTTCCAGGTCCAGTGTTAATAGTAGTGATGCCCACTGAGAAGGCTTGGTGCCAAGCTACACCCCTTTTAGTCCTGAGGAGTATTTGGTTAAGGCTCCAATGACTTTTAAAAATTTGTCTAGCAGTGACTCTTGCTCATAGCCACATGAAGTCATAGATTCCCAAAAGTTAGTAGGAACTTCAAAGGTTAGTTATCTTGTCTATCCAATATGGCTCTCCTCCTCAGCATTCTTAACATTTCTTCAGACACTTACTGTTGGAGGGATATTTTGAGAAAATCTCACTATTAGACAGTGGTTGGTTGGTAGACAGCTGTTAATCTTTTTTTTTTTTATTTTCGAGCAGCAATCTGGCTCCCTGTAATTTCCAACCATTTGACTGAATTCTGTATTTTGAAGAAATTACTGAAACTAATCTCCCTCCTGCAGCATTGGACTTGGAGTCAGACCCAAGTTGGGCCTCCAGCTCTGATGTTTACTAGCTTTGTGATCCTGGATAAGTCACTTAACTGGTGACTCAGTTTTCTCATCTGTAAAACAGTGGTATTAATTCAATGCCTATATTGCCTGTTTCACAGGACTATGAATAAAGTGCTTTGTAAACCTTGAAACATTATATAAATGTATAATTACAATTATTATAATTTATGTCTCTGGGATTCAATTTCCTCATCTGTACAGTAAGGGGCCTGACCTAGATAGTGTCTAAGTTTCCCTTCCAATTTTAATATTCTGAGTTCATAAAGGTTTTGGAACATGCTTCGGTCTGTCCCATCACTTTCTCAAATGTGAGAGTTGCCTAGGAATTTTGTCCTTCTTTATGAATAAAAGGTTCCTAAAAGAAACTCTTTTCACTCAGTAACTTTCCATTATTTCCTTTCCAAATGGATCATCTTCAAAAGGAAATGATAACCCTTTCACTGTTGTGATATAATGGAAAAAACGTGGGTCAGAAGATTTGGGTTCAAGTCCCAGTTCTAAGCCTCACTACCTGTGTGACCCTGAATAAATCACTACCCCCCTCTGAACCTTCCTTCCTATGTAAGTATTGGGTTCATAATCCAAACTCCCATAATTATGATGAGTAGGACAACTTTTCGACTTTTACATGCTACATAAATAGATGCTGTAGAGAGCTAAGTAGACTCCTCACAATGTATTAGTCATCACATTAAATGCTGTTGCTTAACTGTTTTGTTTTTCAATGGAAAGGTCTCGTGTTGGAAAGGCTGTTTGCTAGAAAGTGACTGATGAGTCTAAACAAAACTATCACTAAAAACTAAACAAAATACACAGAAGCCATCTACTATCTCATTTGCTCTTAGCAAGATTCCCATGAAGTAGCTGGGAGAGAGGTTCCTTCAATTTGATAGATAAGGAAACTGAGTCCGAGAGAGCTGGCATGATTTGGCCAAGGTCATGTAGCTCTAAATGGCAGAGCAGAGAGACTACTCTCCTGTAGTAACAGACTTCCTCCAAATTTGCCCTGATCCTGTGACTTCTTCAAAAAATTCCAAAATATAACTTGAAAGACTTTCTGGACTTCTGCAAATGGGGAAAGGCAAATCATCTGTAAAAGGAAGTAGCAAAGAGCAAGGGACATGAAGCCAAAAACCATGTTTGGCCAAGCTCTAAGTCCTAGTCCTCACACTTCTTAACTATGTGATCTTAGACAAATTACTTCCCTCTCTGTCTCCATCACTTTGTCTAGAAATAGTAATCAAGTAATGCTTGTACTACCTAGCTCCCAGATTGTTGTGGAAAAGGGCTTTGTAAACTCTAAGGCATTATATTCATGATCTACTTTTATTCTTGTTGAGAATCTATATATATAATAGCAAGACAGCTGAGGCTAAATCTGAACTTAATGGTCCAAGGTTGGAATCCCAAGGCTGATATTTCATAACTTGTGATCTCAGCAACGCCACAGAATCACTGAATGTCCAGCATGGCGGGGAACCTAGTCCAACGTATACTGTATTAAAAAAAATTACCTCTGAAACATACCCAACGAATGATCATCCAAAGATGATCCTCAAAGACTTCCAATAAGATGTCCCAAGGCAGCCTACTCCACTTTTGGTAGCTCTAATTATAACAAGTTTTTTCCCCTAAGCTAAATCTGCCTCTCTACAGCTTCTACTCCTTGTTTCTAGTCCTTTCCTTTCAAGCCAGGTAGTAAAAAATAATGTAATTGCTTTTCCACGAGATAACTATGAATTCTTGAAAACAAAGTCATGTCCTTAGAAGTCTTCCCTCCAAGGTAAAGTCCTCCAATTTCTTCTTTTAATCCTCATGGGGTATATTTTCTTGTTCCTTCTATATTCTGTTTACTATCCTCCATGTGTCAATATCTTTTCAAAAGGATACCCAGAACTGAACACTACCAGTATGGTCTGGGAGCTCTCCCATTGTGTAACCTAAGATCATATTAGGTATTTTGGCTCTAATGTAGTTACTGTTAACTCCTACTGGTTTTGCAATCCACTAAAACATTTAGGTCTTTTTTCATGAGTTCTTGTCTAGCTACACCTCCCCATCCTATATTCTTACTGTGTTCATATAGAACTTTATTCTTGTTCCTCTTTCTTAGATTTTGTCCATTTTTCTAACCTTTCGAGATCTTTTTGGATTCACATTTGATCATCCAGTATGGTGTCCTTCAAAATGTGTATCTGTCATCCACACATTTGACAAGGATGCTAGCCAGGTCTGCAGCTAAGTCATTAATAAAAATAATAACCAACTCATTAATTTTTTTAGAAAAAATTAAACAACAGTATAAAGAACTAATTCCAGATACACTCTAAAACAGACCTCCTTCCAGAATGAAAGTGATCAATTAATCGTTACTATTAGGTCAATTAGGTCAAGTCATTCTACTAGTTTTGAATGTGCCAAAGTAGACTATCATCTAGAACTCATAGATAGATAGATAGATAGATAGATAGATAGATAGATAGATAGATAGATAGATAGATAGATGGATAGATGGATAGATAGATAGATAGATAGATAGATAGATAGATAGATAGATAGATAGATAGATAGATAGATAGATATAGATATAGATATATTCATCTTACGCACAGGGATGATTGTCAAATTCCAGACTGAAATTCAAGTAAGATATATTTATAGCATACCTCTGATCTAATAAAGTAACAGTCCTGTAAACAAAAGAAATAAAATTCTTTTAGTGTAAACCTATTCTTGATGAACACATATAGCTTTTAGTAACCACGACTTCCATTTCTAAATATTTACTAGCCATCCCTTGAATAATGTTTTAGAATTTTGTTAACAAACAAAATCAACTTCACTACCCTATAGTTTGAGACATAGATTGCTTTCCTTCTTTGAAAAAATTGACCCAATATCTTTTCATGTATAGTCCTGTAGAATATTTTCCATTTTCGTTCATTTCAAAAAAATGAGAGAAACTCAGTAATGAAGCATGTATCCCTTATTTTTTCAGTGTTTGGAAAAGTGTATCCCTTGGCCTGGTGACTTGAAGGCCTCACTGAGGGTAACTATCTACTCAGTTAGCTCTGGTTACAACTTCCTATGAATTGTCTTTGTCCTGCCATCCCCAGTCCAAAGATCCTTCTCCTTAGTAGGAAATAAAGGCTGTATATTTCTGCCTTCCCTCCTCTCTGCACCTAGCAGGTGTCCCAGCCTTTACTTGATCCTCACCTTGGCCTCAGTGTAGCTACCCTAGTCTCATTGTCATAGCCGCCATTGCCACCAGTGAACTCCAGCATTCAGACTCTCTTACAAACTAGGGCTACTCTTTCGTATCTCTCCTCTCTCTTCTCCTTGTTTCTATCTTTTCTATATTTTGTAGTCCATGTTCATTATGGCTTCAATATTCTCAGTGATGTAGAGAGCCTGCAGAGCTCATGGCATAGAGAGCTTGAAAGGAGTTCATCTAGTCCAACATTGCAGGTGAAGAAAAGGAGACTCATAAAAGTTAAGTGGCTTACCACACAGATGGTTAAGTCCAAGAACTGGGATTCCAATTGAGGCCCTCTAAGTCTAAATTCATCTCCCTTTCCCATTATACCATTTTGATTCTCCTTTTGGGACCCGGAGGTGGGTTTGTCATTTAGGAAGGAAAAAAGATGAGGTTTGCAATGTGTGTGGGAAATTATATAAATAGTTATGGAGATAGGGTACAAGGATTATCCAGCAGCATTGAGGACTTAACTAAGTCTTTACGAATTAGATCATGAAATTGCGTTGACTTCATGTTGAAGTCAACGCAATTTCATGATCTAATTTGTTCACTCAGCAGTCTATAGTAGGAATGAGGAATCTATGCAGGAATTTACCCAGAGATGTGGATATTCAGGTTGGGGGTTGGGTGGAAAGGCAGGAGGACAAAGAGTTGTAAAGTAATAACTAAAGAAACATTTAAGTAACCAGTGAGGGATCCCTACTCCAGCAAGTGAAGGTGGAGTGTTGATTAAATAAATTCAGGAAAAAGTGATGTCCAAAGAACTGAATACTCTGGCAAGACCAAAGAGTAGACTGAGCATGAATGAAAAGGAAGAAGGGCAGGTAGGAGTCTGTGGCAAGAGCGTAGAATTTCAGAGTTGGCACCATTTCAAAAGATGGTGAGGTATAACGAGCGATCCTTGCTGATTAGTGACTGAAGTAGGGCAAGAGAATAGAAGAAACTGTCAGATATAAAGAAATTAAAGAACTTTTGGCAGAGGATAGGATATAGAGGAAATCTGATCCAGGTTCTTAAGTCAATCAATAAGTATCTGTACAAAAATAAGGAGCTTCTATTTTACTGGTCACTGAGAAAGTTTCGAGGATGACCTGGAGATCAGTGCATAGCATGAATAGGGATGCAAAGAGGATCTGTACACAAATCACATGAATTTCACAGGCAAAAAGTCCCTGAGGGACAATAGTTAAGGAATGGTCCATGTTGAAAATAAATGAAAGAGCTGAATACATTGCCTCTTTGACAGAATAAAACTTGCTAAGAATGTGGCTCTGTTTCTAGACTTAGCTTTGACATTTTCATTGAACATTTTCCACTTATCTCTGACTTCAGTAAAAATATTTCTATCATCATTATATAAAAACCTTTATTACTTTCTTCTTTACCTTGCTCTTTGTTATAGACCAAGACATAGAAAAAAATCACATAAAGCTTGATTCGGGTTTCCTCTGAAATGGAAGCTCTATTTGGAAGGAAATTTGTATAAGCAGACAGGACGGGTCAGAGCTTTTCATGTGGGGACTCTGTAAGCTAGCATGGTGAATCTGATAGTAAAGTCAGGAAGACTTGTGTTCAGGTAACATCTCCACGTGACATATACCTACTATGTGATGAGTTATTTAACCTCCCTGTGTCCCCAGATAACTCCAGAACTTCAAGTTGTTTGTAAAGCAGGTAACAATAAGCATTGGCAAAGGGAGTTTCTTCAATAGGAAATCCCTATTCCAATGAAATCACAAGCCCAGACAAAAACCAATCCAAAACAAGCAAACAAGCAAAAAACCTTTCTATGCGATATCCTTCCAGTTTTGTCCATTAGACCTCAGGGGCCTGACTAGAGTTCTACTGCTAGGAATACTCAGGAATTTGAAAGGATTGGTTTAAACATTCAGATATCTCCATCATGGAGGTAGAAACCAAAGGAATGCATTTCAGGAAATAGAAATGAGTGATGGAGTTCCTAACGGAACTCCCATACATAATCAGAAAAGGGGATCAGTCTCTCTCTCAGACAGAAGAGGCTCAGAGTCAGCCGACTACTTTTCCCAGCTGTGTTTTTGCACCTTTCTGTGGGCATGGTCATCATTAAATCAAGGATCCCTGTCACCCCTCCCATCAGCTGGCAGTGCACTCCCATGGGGCTGTTAGTTCATGCTGTAGCCTGAGTCCCATCCTTGCAAAAAGCTTCACCATTAACTGTCATCAGTTCTACATTCCATCCTCACTAAAATGGTTCTTTCAGAGGCTTTGTGGGATAACAATGTCATGTGAAGCTTCCAGTTGCTTTGAACTGCTACGGTCCAATTTGATGTTTTTCAGTCCCCCTTTTTCTTCCTTTTCCCTAACCCCTTTCCAAATAAGAGCTGTACTTTTAATTTGCCAAGCTGTGCTATAATGCCATAGAGGGCTTCTTTAAGGATAATTGGATGAGAAACAAATTAGATTTAGCTAAAAAAACCAAATCTGGTAAATTGGTAAATTGATCTGTTTGGCACATTGTTCCTTACCTTGGTAATTTTTTGCCCAATCGGCTATGGCATTATTAATTTTTGACTTGGTAATCCAACTTTACTGGCATTAAAAAGAAAATGGGGGAAATGAAGTAGAGTTGGAGAATGTTTTTCTTCAATATACCAAATAAAATTTAGCTTGGAAATATAGGTATCCTGCCATTGAGGTCTCAAGTTGATCTCAGATTTTGCAAGATGACTTTCCGATTGATGGTCCCGGTTGCCATTTCAAATTCTGAAACTATTCTTTTGTGGATTCTCTAAGACAAGTGACAACCTGCTGTGTTTGGATGAATAGAACAGAGAAGATTGAATCTCAGAAATCCACAAAAGACATTGACTGGATCTGGGAAATGTACATTGAAAGCAAACCCCACAAGGACATCTGCGAAGTGGACAAAAGTCCTGAGGGGACAATGAGGTCAAGCTGCTAAGCTTCCCTGCTTAGCCATCCAATAATCTAAGTAGCCACCCTCTTACTGCTTTGCAGTTTGCCAATGGGGATGGGGCCATATATGAAGCAGAATGAGTGGTTAGAGGACACAGTTCCTGGGTTTCCTATGCCCAAGTCTGATTGAAATGTTGGATTAGCAAGTCAACTGGGCCTGGTCTCGAACTTTGGACAAATGCTAAGTTTACAGAGTTTGGCGAGCATCATGAATAGGAGATCAGGCCTATTGTAAGTAAGCTTTCTGTGCTTGAAATACTCTGCTTTTCCATTTTTTTTCTCCTTTTATCTGCTTTCTTTGCTTTTCCCTTTGGAGGCAGTGAAAGTGGCCGGAGCACTCCCAGTTTATCCATGTACTCAGACAGCAAACCTTCACCTTCTACCTATCAGCAGGCTCCTAGACATTTCCATGTGCCAGGTAGGCATTGAGGACTTGGCTTTGATCTCTTGCTGCCCTGTCCATGTGGTCTATCTTGCTGGGAGCTTGGGGAGGTTGACTTTCCTGTGTGAGCGCCAGAATGAAGACCAAAATCCCTTCTCTTACTTTGGATAATTTTTCTTGCTACTAACCTCTTGAGGGGGAGGGGAAGAGGTCAGGGGAGAAGGAATTCCTATGGTATCTCATGAGCATAGCAGAGCCATCCAAGGTAGGAGCATGGTAGACATGTCAGCCCATGGACACAAAGAAATGGGCAAAAGGAAGGGACAGAGAAGACACACTGCCACTATCAAAGGCAAGGCCTGAATTTATCAAAAAGACAAACCAGCATTTCACCAACACCCTCAAGACCATGGGTCTCCTCATTCTAGAAAAATTCTCCTAGCTTGATACCTGTGTTTTGTCCCTGGCTCTCTAACTCCCCCATCTTTCCCTTAGACTCTGGCATTACTGAGAAACTCCAGTTTCTGATCTGACCTGGCTTCTGGCTTTCTCCTTCTGTTGAACTGCTCATTTGAACCAGGGCCTTCATCCCCCAGGAAGGATCCCCCCCCCACCTTATTTGGCCTAATCCTCACATATGCTGCCCTTCAGTAGGGATCTCATGGTACTCAGTGGATGCTACACTATTTTCTAGAGACCTAACCCTCTTTATGGTGGCAAAGCGTTCTTCCTGTGCCCTCCAACTTCTGGGATACCAAACTGGCCAAGGGCTAACATGTCTACTATGCACCTCCTCCTGCTCTGCCAGGCCATTGGTGCTATAGGATCAAATTGGGGGAGGGGGAAAAAGATCTGCATTTGTCCACATAATTGTGCCTTTTAAAGCTCTCCAAAGCCTTAATCTTAAAGTGTTGCTTATTTCCATGATAGTAAATGAAGCAGTTATACATATAGTGGACAGAACTCTGAAGATCTGAGTCCAAACCCCAGCTCTACCTTTTATTAAGTATGTAACTTTGGACAAATCTCTTCACCCCTGACCTTTAGTTTGCCCACCTGGAAAATGGCGATGAAGATATTTGAACTATCTCTTTATGTAGAGTTGTATGGAAAACATTTTTTATACATTATAAAGGGTAAAGGAATGACAATTACAGACACCTAGGAGTAGAAAGGTCCGGCTAGATTACAACATCAAATTTCTGTGCTCCATAAAAGTCTTAAAGTATTTAATATGTCTAAACTTCACAACTTCCATCATCGCCACCTTAAAATTGGGAACATTCAATGATACAGACGTGACTTGAGTTAGCAATAGATGTTCTGTTTAATTTTCTCTATGTAAGGATCTTTAAAAAAAAAAATGACTCAGTGGGTAGGAGGCCATTATAGTGATTCCAAACTGTGTGAGGAATGAAGCTTTTTGTTTTGTTTTGTTTAAGAAATAGAATGGAAATTGTCACAACTGCTTTCTCACTTTTGTGTTCTTTCCTCTCTCTTTTCTTTCCTCCTCCTCAGACTCTGGAGTAAAAGATAACATCTATAGGAAACCCCCCATCTACAAACAGAATGGTAGAGTCTACTTTCCTTTTCCTTCAGGCTTTCGTTGTTGATGCTGCTATTTTCTGCATGTATTCTGTCTTCCTATTAACAGCCAAATCAAATCTCTTTTGTTCTGATGAATGGTCATGTTAACTTGACAGAGGCAGCCATGGAGCTATGATTTCATGACAAGAGGGCTAGATTTGGAGTCAGAAGGCCTGGGTTCAAATCATGGTTCTGCCTCTTAAAAAATATTTAGCCTCAAGCAATTCCCTTCCTCTCTCTGGCTGCCATATATAGGAAATGGATGGGATTCTCTCAAGGTGATACCTTAGCCAGCTTTAAACCCTGTGATTCTGAGGCATAAATAATCTAAATGTGAATTATATAAAGTCACTGCCAGAATCTTAGGAGTCATGTTTTTAGAAACTGCATGGAAAAGAAAGACAGCATATGAAGTTACTCAGCATAACCTCTGAACATTAATGATCTTAAGTCTACATTGTGCAGATGTGAAGGTACTTGTAGATTTCCAGCGGAGCAAGATCCATGATCTGAGAAAGTTTTAACCAGAAACTGTGGCACATGCTCCATTTTTAAATGGTGGGTTTCTGGACAAGTTACTTAGACTCATAGTGCTTTAGGCCCAAGGTAGGTGTCAGACTCAACCACAAAACTCCCCAGTCAAGCCTGAGCCAAAAATATAAGTAAGACATGTTTAACAGAATAAATGAAAGTATAATACAACATAGATAATATTAATTTATGATTTTCTAAGCCAATATATAACCAAGACAATTCTAGTTGAGTCTGACACCTTTTCTTTGGGAAACTATGAGATTATAAATTGAAGAAAAAGTGCTAACCTCCTCACCCCACTGAACACTAATAAAATCACAGATTTATTCCCTGTCCTTTGAAGGTGGAAAGCTATCTTAGGGCCACTAAAAGAAGCCTAATTAGTGCCCAGAAATAGATATTGACTGACTTCATTGACAGCTACTCTGGTTTAACTTTATTCTAAGGGGAAAAATGGGAAGTGAGGGAAGAGATTTAGTTCCCTCAATTTATTTCTTGTCACTTGAGGCCAAAATAAATAATTTGGCTACACTGTCTCTCCAGCTGCACAAACTCTCATTTACATTTTTCTTTCCTCTTCCCAGGCAGGAAAAAATTTTTTTAATTGTGTGAATTTGAAGATAGTGGCTTCTTCTAGATCTCTCTCAGTCAACGAATCATAGAGTCATTACATGTTAGAGCTAAAGCAGAGACTTTAAAGCAATGCAGATAGAATGTCAGATTGGAAGAGACCTCAGGCATAATTTAGTGCCACTCCTTTTTCAGATGGGGAAACTGAGGCCTGGGAAGTCAATAAATGAATGAATATCATCCTATATGGCTGCTTAGGTTGAATATATTCTTATTGTGGGACATGTTGATCTAGATGTCCTTTGAGGTTCCCTCTAACTCCAAGGTCCTGTTTAGGATACTAAGCATGAGAGTCATCAGATTCTCTGAGCAAAGAGCCTCAAAACATCCAGTCCTGCTGTAAAAAAGTATTAACAGTGACATCATAGAATCACAGGAATTATAACTGGAAGGCATCTTAGAAACTGTCTAGTTCCATTACCTTATTTGGCAGATGAAGAAACTGAGGTTTAGGAAGATTAAGAAACTTGCCCAAGGTCACCCAGGCAGTATAAGAATGCAGATTCAAATGAAAGTTCCCTGTCTCCAAATCTAGTGTTCTTCTCTCTACATACATCACACTAAGTGAGTTTCCGCATATGGGTGGTAAGTTCCTCATCTGTCAAGTATTAATCTAAGAGATGCAAAATGTTAAAACCTTAAATGTATTTTCTTGACTTTTTTGGTGGAGTAGAGTTTAAGGGATGAAAATTCTAAATCTAGCTTTTTTCACCTTTTTGATCTGTGTATTAATTTGTCTCTTATCTAAGTGCGGGTCAAATCTATGGGTTTTTTTTTTTAAATGCCAATGGAGTGTCCAAATTCTTTTGTGCTATTGTACATATTATTGACAAAAAAATTAAGCAACAGACTAAGTTGAGTGTCTGACATTTGCTGTAGAGTCTCTGAATGTTAGTGTAAGGGACCAGAGAAACCTTCTAGTCTGACCCATACCTAAACGAGGATCACCTCTGCAAAGTGTCCAAAAAACAACCATTAGACCTTTGATTTGAAAACCTTTACTGAGGGAAAACTTGGGGCAACTGATTTTACTTTGGTACTCAAGCCAAGTAAAGCATGTTTAGCCAGTTCTCATCCTCAATTATGACTCTTCCATTCCCCAACCCTAATCATCTGGGATCAATCCATCCCTCTTCCATTTCCCCTTACCATACATAGATATACCCACACCAACAGGACTCCACCAGTTATTTCCTACTTCTCAGGCACACAGAAGATACGAAAAGCCAGCTTTCTTGAGCTAGAATTGAAAGCACTCACTCCAAGGAAAATGTAAATTTCACATAAGAGCTGGACACCAAAGGTGCAGAATCCATCCAGGCAAATATCCTTACACTATACAGAGAGCAGCCACTTTGTGTTAACTTCTCAGAAAAGCTGAAAGAGGTCTAGAAATAATAATAATTTATATACTGTAGTGCTTAAGATCTTAACAAACCGCCTTTCTCACAAAACTCTGTAAATGTAAAGTAGATATTACCCTGCTCACCTTACAGATGAGGAAAGCAAAGCTCTGAAAGCCATGACTTGGATTCATGTGCTCTAACTCTAAGTCCATTGGTCTTTCCACTGCAGAACCAGAACATAATGGCACCAGGAGATGGTCATCTTGGTCCACCAAATTGTTTCCAAGAGAGGTCAGTTGCTAATCTATGAATGGCACTGTAGCCAAGAGTCTCTTTTGTACCCTCTTGGTTGTGTCCTTCCCCAGAGATTCTCCATTGGAGAGCTGGAGTTGGTTGTTGTCTGTGAAGCAGTAAGCTAATTACATTTGCTCTGAAATGGTCTGTCTTAATAGACCTGAGCAAACAAAAAAATAGACATACATACATATATAAACATATGCATACATACATATTCATATACATACGTATATACAAAAGCTGACCTTGGAAACTAACACTCAGCACTTGTGCCAAAACCAATTTTATCAATTGATCTCAGGAAAAGTGAGTTAGATGTTTTGTGGCTCAGGAAAATTTTTGGATGTTGTTCATTTTTAGCTTGGGTTTTAACTCTCCACTTGCCTGCAGGGTCAGTTAG
This sequence comes from Bettongia penicillata ogilbyi, assembly GCA_023548195.1. Taxonomy (NCBI): domain Eukaryota; kingdom Metazoa; phylum Chordata; class Mammalia; order Diprotodontia; family Potoroidae; genus Bettongia; species Bettongia penicillata. The sequence goes on from JAJHZJ010000177.1 coordinate 15,078,019, forward strand.
AGAAGTTCTTAGAGGAAATTTATCATTCTTTGCATTCAGAAGGGAGACAAACAACAGTTCTTCTCACTGAGCTGAATAGCCAATAGCCCCTGGCAGTGCTTTTGTTGAAGAAATCAAATTGGAAGAAATTGATTTCTTTTCTTTAAAAAATTGGCATGGCATGTTAGAGCAGCACTGAGAAAAATCGAAACTAGGACAGCTTTTGAATTACAAAACCCCAGATTCTGTGTGTGAAATATAGTAAAGTCTGATGTCCTAAAAGACTTTTGCCTGAAAATGGTTATTTTTTTCAGGCATGAAGATTGTGTTATGTGTTCTATTTTCTTGTCACAAAAGTTTTTTTTTTTTATAAGTGTATTTTTTTAATTAATAAAACAGAGTTAGACCATCCATGTTGTTGCCATACCCTTCATTACAAAGTGCCATGCTATCTAAAGCTTAGAAACTGTTGCTCTCAGGAATCCCAGTGAGTCACTACTTTAAAAGAATGACCATATTGTGGGAACAGGAACACTAGTTCTTAGAGACACAAAAGAATGATGCACTAGAAGGAGATTTGGATTTAGAGTCTGAGAGCTTGGGTTTGAATACAGACTCTACTAATTAGATTTAATGACCTTAGGCAAGTCATTTTCCTTCAATGAACTTCAGTTTTCTCTTCTCTAAAAATAGGGGAATCAGAATATAGGACAACCAGGATGCCTTCCAGGCTGGAAGTCCTAAACTGGAAATCATTGAATATTAGCCTAACAGCAAAGGACAAACAATGCAAGATAGATTTCCAGTTTTTCCCTCTCAGCTGAATTTCATGGCAAAGAGCAGATCAGCTGAGAAAGGCAGTGAGGATTTAGGCATGGACATGACCTATGACTTGGCCTGTTTTGGAACCTAAAACTCTCATGAAGCATTTTTCAGTCTAATTTGGGCATGAACTCTTAGAGGCTGAAACCAATAGATGCCTTTAATATTGATCTAGAGAGTCTGGGAGCGTGGGAGGCTCATTTTGGAGCCCCCAAAAAGGAGGAGATTGAACTTCTTTTCTTAACCCCATAATTACCACATATAATAAGCAGTTTTGTGCTAAAAAATCATGGTTAAGATTCAAAGGGGAAAATATAACCAACATTGACACTGTCTCTCAGAACCTTCATGCCAACACTTCTCTGTATTCTATAGAAACAGTGTTCCACATAATGTAAGTCAGTGTTCTTGATATTTTGCCCTCCATGCTACTGAATATGAAATTACATAAAATGCTTGCTGCTTACAGTTGTTTTTAGTATGAAATGGGACTTAACTTTCTTCTATTTCTGTAATAGTCTGAGCCTGGATCTGGGTGGAGGCTGTCTGCCACAATTATGGTTCTGATAATGAAAGGTCAGAAGTGAATGACAGTTTTGTTTTGCTTTGTTATCAAAAGCAGAAGGGTAAACTGTAGTCCAGTACTAAAAAGTCAGAGGCCACACGTAAGAAAATAGTCCTCAAGATCCAGGTGCCACAGGTTGGTCCAGGTACCTGTGGCAGGATCACAGATGCAACAAAATGTGAACTGTAGGAGGAATATTAGTGGCCATCTAATTTTTTTCAATTAAATTATTTTATTTGTTTTCAGTGTTCTACAATCACTTCCATATATCTTAGATTTTTTTCCCTTCCTTCCCCCTCCTTCCCCCTCCCTCCCCACACCCTCCCTGAGATGAAGTACAATCTTATATAGGTTCTACACATACATTCCTATTAAATACATTTTCACCTTAGTCATATTGTATAGAAGAATTAAAATGAATGGGAAAAACTATAAAACAAAACAAAATACAATACAAAATAAAATTGTCTGCTTCATTCTGCAATCCAATTCCATAGTTCTTTTTCTGGATGTGGAAGGCATTTTGCCTCAAGAGTCCACTAGGAATTTTTTAAGTCCTTGCATTGCAATGAAGTACTCCTCACACACTGTGGTTGTTGCTGTGTACAAAGTTCTCCTGGTTCTGCTCCTTTCACTCACCATCAGTTCATATAAGTCCTTGCAGGCCTCTCTGAAGTCTTCTTGTTTATCATTTCTTATAGCACAATAGTATTCCATTACATTCATATACCACAATTTGTTCAGTCATCCCCCAGTTGATGGGCATCTCCTTGATTTCCAGTTTTGGGCCACCACAAAGAGAGCTGCTATAAATATTTTTGTACATGTGGGACACTTTCCCATTTCTATGATATCTTTGGGATACAGTCCCAGAAGCGATACAGCTGAGTCAAAGGGAATGCACATTTTTGTAGCCCTTTGGGCATAGTTCTAAATTGTGGTCATCTAATTTACAAGACTATCTAGCATCCAAAAGGCAAAACAGGCAAACCTGGTCTAAGATGGTCATGCAAAAATCTAGACAACTGAGTGTCCAAATGATATAAGATCTATAGTTCCATTTTTAATCACTCAGCATAATGTGATTGCACCTGTACATAGTCTTTCTGGATAACCCTTTCTCCTTGACCTGGATGAGCTACAGCTATGGACAGCTCCTTGTCACAGCTAAAGAGTATTACAAGGGAGAAAGCTGTGCATGAGCAGAGGCCACAGCTAGCAATCAATGGTAAAGAGTCAAATCGTGTGGCATCATCTTTAAGTGGTATGGGAGTTCAGAAGAGGGAGGAATTAGAGCTCAACTAGTTAGGGAAGAAAGGCTTCATGGAGGAAAGGGAATGGGAAAGATTGGTAGAATGTAGATGGAGAAAGTGAGAGACAAGAACATTCTAGGCAAGAAATTATGCCAGCAAAGGTACATAGGTGGGAATGAGCATGGTGAGTTCAGGGGGAGAGTGGTCAAATAACAGGAAATCAGGTTATACATTGTTGTTTGGTTACATCAAACGCTTCATGGCCTCATTTGAGGTTTTCTTGGCAAAGATACTAGATTCTTTCTACAATTCATTTTACAGTTGAGGAAACTGAGGCAGAGTTAATTGACTTATCCAGGGTCACACAACCAGTAAGTGTCTGGTGCTGAATATGAGCTCAGGAAGATGAGTCTACCTGATTCCAAGCACCTTGCTCTATCCATTGTGCCACCTAGCTGCCAAGATTATACATAGGACTTTGAAAATCAGAAAAGTGATCACAGAACCATAGACTCTCAGATCGGAAAGGAAATTAAGTCCAACATGTACCTGAATAGCAATCCCTCTACAACATTCTCAATAGGTTGTCACCTGTTCTCCACTTGCAGATCTCCAGTGATGGGGAGAACTCATTACCTCCCATGGCAGCTCATTCTAAACATGTATAGTTGTAATTGTTAGGAAGTTTCCCTTGTAGTAGCCTAAATCTATATCTGTGCAGTTTTCACTCGTTGACTCTCTGGGCCAAGCAGAATATGACTGATCTTCCTTCTGTATGATAGCCCTCCAGATAATAGCTAAATAGTTAGCATTGATATACCACTTTAAAGTTTTCAAAGCACTTTACAAATATCTCATTGGATCCTCACAGCAACCCTGGCAGGAATATATTTTACAAACGAAAAAACGAGGTGAATAGATGCAAATCGCTTGCCCACTTGGTGACACAGCGGATAAGTGACTAAGACCAGATTTGAACACATCTCCCTACTTTCAGGTCCCGTGTTCTATCCACTGATCCACCTACATTGCTGCCATTTTGGAGTAGCTATCATGTCCCCTTATGTCTTCTCTTATCTAACCTAAAATTTCATTTCCTTCAGCTGATTCTTATAAGACATGATCTTAAGGCCATTCACCATCCTGGTGTCCTAGAGTGTGTCAATATAATTCCTAAAATGTAGCACCCAGAACTGAACACAGTTCACTAGATGGTGTTGAACTAAAGCAGAAGATACTGGAATGATGAGATTCCTCTTTCATTCAGACATGACATAGAAAAGGGAAAGTCACTGAAGATTACTCAGAGGATCTTATAATGAAAAGACTGTTTAAGAAAAATTAGGCTAGCTGTGGTGAATAAGATAGATTGGGGTTTTCTTCAATAGGCAGGTGATTTCTCCTTTGAAGAGTTTACTTAGGTCCATTCTGGGGACCCTCTAGTTGAGGCTGAAGTTCTGCCTTCGGCTGGGACATCAGAGGATGTACTGTGGAAAGATAATTATCCTTGCTGATTTTAGCCTGAGGAATATACTCAAGACTGTGCAATTTGCTTTAATAACTCAATATCTAAATCTTTTTGATACTTGCATTTCCAATTTATTTTCTTTATGATTGACTATTTGCTGGTATTTAGAATCACAAATTCTGGGGTCAAACAGGGGCCTTAGACATCAGCTAGTACAACCTGAAACATGAATCTTCTCTACACCATCCCCAACAGGGGGTCATGCAATTTAAAGACCTATAGTGACAGAGAACCTACTATAATGAAAGAGTCCTAAAGGACAGTGTGAAATAGTGAAAAACAGCTGGCTCTGGAAACAGAAGATACACGTTCAAGTCCCTCTGACCCTTTGTACCTATGTGACCTTTGGTTGTTGTTTAGTCATATCCAGCTCTTTGTAACCCCATTTGGGGTTGTTTTGGCAAAGATTTTGGAGTAGTTTTCCATTTCCTTCTCCAATGGAAATTACTTAACTTCTTCCCTGTGGGCCCCCCATCTATAAAGTGAGATGGTTTCTCCACTATCAAAGGTGGAGAAACTGTAGCCTTAAGGCCACATATGGCTTTCAAGATCCTTAAGTGCAGCCTCTTGACTGAATCCAAATTTTAACCCTTTATGACCTCTGAGGTCTCCTCCAGCTCTAGACCCATAATCTTACGATCCATCATTAGCTAGCTCTAACGGTCAAGAAGCTCCTCCTTAAAGTAAGCCAAAAACCTCTGAGATTCGTTTCCTGATCTACCACCAATTACTCCTAGTTCTATCTCCTGGGACTAAGCAGAATAAATATAACATTTCTTCTACATAAGAATCCTTCACTTAATTTGAAGATAGCTACCAAAGATTCCTTCTTTTCCTACCCCTTCCTGTCTTCTAAACATCCCCCATTTTAAAAAGCTAATTCTTGATTGACATGGTTTCCAGTCTGTTCACCATCTTTTAGACACATTCCAATTGTCAGTTAGTGTCTTGTAACTTGTAATTCCTCAAACAGGACACTTTCCTCCTGAGAGTAACTGACCAGGACAGAGCACAGTGATACTCTCAGCTCTGTCATTTTGGATGCTCGAATCAAATTAATGCAAACCAAGAGCTACAAAAAGAAAATGAAAGGCAGCCTGGTGGAATAAGTACAAGGCAGAGCTTAAAGTCACATATACATGGTTAGGTGACAGAACCTCACAGTTCCTCAGGACACTGAATCTAAGTAATAGATGAGTGGCTGATGTGATTTGATGAAGGGAGTTTACATACCAGGACTACACACACGCACACACACACACGCAGATATAATTATAGATCCAGAAATACACAAATAAAATCAATAATAACTATAAAAGGCCAAATTTGCCTTTAAAAAAAATTCTTCTACATCCTACAGCATGGAAGTTTGTCCAATAATGGCACTATATGTTCTTGGAAGTTTGGGTAGCCTGTTTTTCTAACCACAAATCCTTGTGATTTATTGCTATAATGAAGAGTCTCAGCTCTCGGGCCTTTGTACATTGTTAGATTTGAGGAAGCTGGAGTGGTGACTGTACAATAGAAGTCAATGCTATGGGTCCCTTTCTTATTATATTTCAATGAGTCTGAGCATGCATTATACAAATACTTTTTTTTCTTAACAAAAAGGAAGGAGGATGATATCATTCACTGAATTTTCATAATGAAGCTGAATTTTGCTTCTAACTCCTTAGGGATGCTTTTCATCTACACAAAGGAAATGTGTGTGTGTGTGTGTGTGTGTGTGTGTGTGTGTGTTTCAGATAGAAAACTATTTCCTTTTTGAAACTAATGAAATTTGGGGGTATACCAAACTTGACTTCTCAGTATTTAGTTGGGGGCTTTATTTTATCAAAGTTCAACACTTCAGGTCAGTAGTTGCAAAGTATGTGACATACCATCAGTCTTATCCTTAGTAAGGTATTAGAGATAGTGTCCCTGGAAATATCAAAGATTACACTTTTCCTCTCACACTAACGAAGTCTCAGGTAATGGTATGGTGCTCTGTACTACAGTCAGTACTACTTTCTATGCAGAGCTTGATGATTAAAATTTGAGGGAATTTAATCAAATGGAAGGCAGCCTTGTGCCACAGTGAATAGAGTACTGGACTTGGAATTGGGAAAATAAATCTTCCTGAGTTTAAGTTAGGCCTCAGACACTTCCCAACTGTATGACCCTGGGCAGGTCACTTAACCTCATTTGCTTCAGTTTTCCTCATCTGTAAAATGAGCTTGAGAAAAATATAGCAAACCACTCCAGTGTTATCTTTGCCAAGAAAACCTCAGATGGAGTCACCAAAAGAGTCAGACACGACTGAAACACCTCAACAATAACAACCCTCAAAAATAGATTGATTCACTGAGGTGTAGTGTTCTATAAATGTGAGAAAAGATAGTGGTAATAGGTGTTTATGTGATCCAATTGACATTGAGAAATTCAAGTCACACTTTAGGGGAGGCAATTTCATTTGTAGCTTTAGCATCATTAATCCATGACAATGGAAAACCAACAAAGCTAATAAAATGGAAAATAAAAGTATCACTCCACTCATGTCCATGCCTGAATCCTCATTCCCTTTCTCAGCTGTTCTTTCCTTTGTTGTGAAATACAGCTGAGAGGGGAAAGCCAGAAGCCCAGTTAATATTTTCTGTCACATGCAATGCTTTCCTGTGTGGTAGGACATCATAGGACTTTGAGCCTGGAAGGGATCCTAGTTGCCCTATATTCTGACTCCTTTATACTCATATATTCAGATATCATGTAAAATTTTTAGTAGACAGAACTGAGAAAATACCTTCTTAAAAACCTATTTCTATTTAATATAGTTTCATTCCTTGTAGATATTTGTTCATTGCATTCAGTATCATATATAGAGTTTTAAAACGCCATTTTCCATGTTATTTTCTTTTTGTATAGTTATACATTAAAATTAAGTTACTCTAAAGCTAAGGTGCTTTCCAGTCTTCTCACCATCTTGAAATATATCTAGAAGAGAGTATGGAGACAATGTCATATAATATATGGTCTGAAAGAACTAAAAATGTTTAGCATGGGGAAAAATAGGCTGGAGGCCAAGTAGTCCAGAGATATGATTGCTGCTTTAAAATATTTGGATGAATATCATATGAAATAGGGATTTAACTTGTTCTTCTTGGCCTCAGAGGGTATAAGTAAGAATGATGGGTATGGTATACCCATGAAGGTATACATGGTATAAATGAAGGCATGTTTCAGGTTTTTTTTTAATTCCTTAAAGTTAAAACTGTTCAAAAGCAGAATAATTGGTTTCAATGGACTTCCTGTGATTGAAAGTCTTCAAGCAGGGTCTGGATGAATACTTCTCTTGGGTGCTCTAGATGGGATTCATGTTTGGGTTCAGGTATGAATTGAATTAGATGGTCCCCAAATCTTATACTCCATGATATTATGAATAAGTAGGTCTCATTGTAAAAGCAAGCACCCTGATGTACACAAGAGGGCCTTCTGTGCAGGTTTTTAGATCTGCTTTTCTAAAAGGAAAGCAACTTTTGAGGGGTCAACAATTACTTTAATCAGGTACATATATTGTTCCTTTAGTTCAGGGGAAAAGTCAGCACCCTGAACTTCAGAGAAAACACAAAGAAATAATAATCAACAAACAGGGCTTCCAGCTGCCTGACCATAAGCAATACATACATCACAGATCAACAGACAGATCCAACTGTCTGACCATTACATACATACATAATCATGTCATTACTTCTCTGATGGCATGGTCTTCTTTGGCAACAAAGGATGAACACGCATACATAGTTACCAGAGACAGAAGCACCAACATCTGGGTTTTCAAAGTCAGGAGACTCCTTAGTGGCTGCCCAGAGTCTTCTCTGGCCAAAGGAACATTTCCAATGACTAAGCCCCCAAGTAAAACTTCACCTCAGATGGAGTCTGAGGTGAATATATATATATACATATATATATGTATGTATGTATGTATAAAATGTATATTACACATATATATGTAGATAGATTAGATATAGATATATAAAGATAGATAGATATAGATAGATATCTCTATATATCTATATATATTTCAGAGCCAGAGGGCATCACAACCCTTGAGAACCAGTGCATTAGAAATTAACAAAATGTGTGAGCCTTCCCTAATCAAGCTTTCCTTGAGGGGCAGGCCCATTAATGTGTGGGGAAAATCTTTAACTCTCTGAATAGCATTACATTAATATATATAGATGTTTTCACAATGTCATTTTTTATAATTCATCATTTTTTTTAAAGACATACTTTAAAACCACCATCATTATCCTTTAAAATATTAGGTAGCTCTGTCAACATCCTAAAACTATGGATTAGATTATTTCAATGAGGAACCATTTTATTTGAAAGCATCAACTGATCTGCAAGACAGGGCACATGCATGTATAAACACAAACACAGTCAAACAAGATTTCCATGTACAGGCTTTTCTTGCTAATGCTATTTTTTCTGCTCTGGTCTGGCTTGGATTCCGTGAACTCTCTATTATGCCACTGAATTCTCCTCCCTCCCCCACCTTTTTAAAAATTGTATCATAGAACAGAAATGCTGATGCTGGGAATGGCATAGAAATTCTATTTCTAAACAGACTTTTTTTTCTATTCTAGTGACAAAGAAATTGGATGAAGATGGAAGTTTTGATTCAGATAACCGGAAGGTAATGAAAAAAATGTGAAAGTCAATGAAATTCACTAGCCAATAATTTTTAAAACTAAACAAAAATCATAGGAATTTTTTAATTCTGATAATTAAAAATCTTTTTTGAGATTTTAAGCCCTAATACTTTAAGATTACTAAGAAAAGAGGTCCTTTTTACTGATGGAGGATAATGCAATAGAAAAAAAACACTGGCCTGAGTCAGAACATCTGGGACTTAGAACTGGATCTGCCATTGTCCATCCATGTGCACTTGGGCATGTTACTTCCTTCCTATGGAACTCAATTACTTCATCTGTGAAATGGGAATGATAATAGTATACTACCTACCTCATTAACTTGTTTTCTTAAAAGAGTTTTGTTAATGTATAAATGCTGCAGAAATGAGAGCCGTCATAGCAGAGGTCAGGAAGGCCTGAGTTCAAGTTTTTTCTCTGACATATTTTGCCTATATGGACAAGTTACTTGACCACTCACTGGCCCAGGCAAGTTTCTAAGACCATAAGTTTCAAAGCGGTTGCCAGTCTCTAATAATAGAAGGAGTTTCTTCATTGGATAGTCCTTATAGCAATAAAATCAGAGGTTCAGTTCGACCTTTTTTTAAAAGACCATAGAAAATGGTTATTATTTTTTAGTATATCTTTTTCTGTTTAAGTGAAAATCTGACTGAAGCATGGGAATTGACTATATGATCTCTAAGGTCACTTTCAATCCAAACTTTGAAGCTCTTAAGATCATAAGAAGACCTTTGAAACACTTAAGACCCTTTTTGTTTATTTATCCTACCTAGATTATTAATCCTTTTTAAAGCTATCCCTAAAAGAACAGTTTCTTCTGTCCTGTTTGCAAATATAAACTCTGCTGTAAATGAGCTATTTTACTGAGATTTTCAATATCTTGCAGCATCCAGATTTTGTGTAACAGTCATATACCACAGCCGATAATACCCTTTCCAAAATCTCATCATATCTTAGAAGTGACCCTTGGATTTCTCAGGCTATGCCAATGAAATCCAGACTCTGGTACCTTCATATAAGGTGGAGGAGCTTTGAGTATGGACCTGAGTCTGTTGTTACTAGACCAGGCTAGCCAAGGCTTCTCACTAAGTGGATCACAGAAGTACTCATTTTAGTAACATCAACTCTTGAAGACCACCTCCCAGGTTAGAGAGAGGTGATGACCTATGGTGATAGAAGGCATCTCCTCTAAGTTCATATCCAATTTGCACAGCATACATCTTTTATGGACACAGTTGTTTACATCTTGTCTCCCCCATTAAATGGGAGCTCCTTAAGGGAAGGAGACATTTTTTCTTTTTATCCCCAGTACTTAATATGGTACTTGTCAAATAGCAGACATTTTTAAAAAATGCTTCTTGATGTGATGAGATCACCACTCCCCATAGCACTGAAAGATTAATGTACTATGAATTAAAATAGCAGCTCACATTCCTATATTATTTTATATGTGTATATCATTTCATTTGCTCCTTTTCAAGTGGAAAATATAAGTATTATCATTACCATTTAAAAGATTAGGAAAAGCAGTCTCAGAGAAGATGAATGACTCATCTGAACTCCTGTGGCCAGAAATTGACAGGTCAAAGACATGAAAGTCGATCTTCTAGGTCCAGGCTGTCTAGTGCTGATCCCACAACATTTCACTATCTCTCTGCATAATATAGAAAGATCTTTACTTATCACCAGTGTATTCCTCTGATATGTGTCACAAACCTGCGTTTCTTCTGAATTATTTTTTTCTCTCTTCTTTCTATAAGGGATATTCAGAAATGAAGATAATGTGAAAACAAAAGATAGCAATAAAAAGTAAAATATAAACAAAATTTTGTTTCCCCATCTATAAAATGAAAATGAGAAAATCACAATGTGGAAAAGAGAGGGGTACTAGATCTCAAATTTCAGATCTCTGATGTTCTTTGAGTCTGAAGGTCCACACAAATGTAGATTTTCATATATTAGTTTTGCTTCAGGATAAATATTCCTTTGTTTTAATAGTGACTCAATGGGCATAAATTCAAACACAGATACAGGATCCAGATGTTGATGTTCTAAACATAGACTAAAGGACAAAATGGTATCACTCAGACAGACAGAGGAGGCCCCCTGTTCCTTAAGCTTATGACCTGTGATTAGATGATCCCTTCCTCTGGGGGTTTAGGGAAGGGGTATTCTTATCTGATTCAGATCCCAGTTCTCACTGAACCTCTTAGTTACTACTTCTCTACAGTTGAACTCTGTCCTAATTCAATTTAACTGGATTCATTATAAGCAACTAAACTTATTGTGATTTACTGATGTACCCTTACATAGGCATGGAACATTGATCTCCATCAATAAGGAAAGAGTCCCATGCCAATGGGCTTTGGGAATCAGCTTACACTGGGAAAAAAACACATCAATTCTAGAATCAAAAGATTTGGGATTGAGTCTTGGATCTGCTGCTTACTAACTGTGTGACTTTGGATAAGTCACAGATCCTTCTGTGCTTCTGTTAGCTCATCTATAGCAACAGCTCTCAAACTTTTGGTCTCAGGATCTCTTTACACTCCTCAAAATTGTCGAGGAACCCAAAGTGTTTGTGGTTGTGTGTTTTTTATCTATTGGCATCTACCTTGGTAGAAATTGAAATGTCTTAGTATTATTATGAAAATTCAGAGACCTCCTGAAAGACACCCAGGGATTCCTCAGATCACACTTTGAGAAATGATGGACTAGAGAATTCAATGTGCTCTAAAATCCTATGAACATTTTCAATTTCTGCATTTCCCAATTGCAGAAATTAACTTGTTTTGGTTTTTTTTTTCTTCTCAGCAGAAGACCAGTTGGTTGTATCTCAAGGGGGATTCAGATACTAGAACAAACTCACCTGACCTGGATACACAGTCACTATCTCACAGTAGTGGGACAGAGAGAGACTCTCTTCAAAGAATGCAAGGAGACTTCTATTCACGTGAGTGGTTGTACTAGGATAGCTAGGGCAGCAGCTGCTAGATGAAGGGATGAATGAGGTCAGAGGAAGATGATGTAGAGAAGCTAGAGCTACCATGGACTGGGACTACCATGGAGAGCTCCAGAGTTACATTCTCTAACATCATCACCAGTCCAATGAAATAATGCTTAGAAAGGATGGAACCATCATAATACACTAGCTATCTTTGTCTGTAGTTTAATTTCCCTGATGTAGGCATCTAATTACACTAAAAACCTGTCCTTCTGCAGATTCTCTATGGAACTCTATCAAAACAGTCAAAACAGTCTACCATGGAGGAAGGTGTATATATCCATAGGGAAGACATAGGGCAAATGCCTTCTCATAATGGCCCATTAAGAGAAAACAGTTCCTAGCAGTCAATTAAGAGCTGCATTCCCACAAGAGCATGGTCCAGGTGGATTTAATACTAGGTATTGAGTCAATTACCCCAGAAAAACTTTCAACTCATTCTGATTAGTTAGAGAAAGATATGAAATTTGATTTTCTCTGTGTCTGAAACAAACACAACAGTTGCATTCATAACTTGTTTTGGAGGGGTGTTGTGAAAATCAATATGGTTGAATATATGACTTGAGGCAAAAAATAAAACAAGACCCAGGATGCTTGTGAATTAAGTGGTTTGTGGCATTAGTATTCAAGAAACATGAAATGTAACAGCCAATAGGATGGGACAGGTATTTTGGCACAGAACCTAAAACTAGGAAATGTTGATGCATTTTTAAACGAGAACAATTTCATTTGGGGTAATATCGATCTGCAATAATGAGAAATCATAGTCAAATCAATAAACATTTACTAAGTGTTTGCTAAGTGCCAAGCAAGGCACGGTGCTAAGCAGTAGGAGTACATATAGAAGCAAAAAATAAAGGTAATTTCTTCCATTCTAATGAGAAGAAGACAAGGCATGAAAGGAAGCTGAAAGAAGTTGAGCAGGGAAAGTGCGCACAGAGCTTGGTGGAGAAAGAAGCCTGCAAAGTCGGGAACAGAGCTTGAAGAGTGCTGAAGAAGTGGACATGGTTCATTCAGGACCTTCCTTAAAACAGAAATGCTGGCAAGAACTGACCATTAGAGAAGGAATCATAGGGCCAGAGGGATCTTCCAGGCTGACACAGCTACTGACCTTTGTGCTGAAGTCATCTACTGGCCATGGTGGAAAATGAAGTCTAGAGAGTTCAGAGCTAGGTCTAGAGAGGAATGAAAGGAAATCAAAGGATCGTAATGAAACACATCTAGAAAGGAGAAGTAACTTTGCCAAAGTCAGATGGACAGTAAGAGATGGTATCTGGACTTTCATGTTCTTTAACTCCAAACTTAATGTTCTTTTCACCATACCACACTGCCTCTGTGGCAAATCAAAACAGTGACCCACCAAACCAAAAAAATCACAAAAAAGGAAATGTGGGAATCTCATCATTTAGGATCAAATATAGTATGAATTTCTTAAAATTTGGGAAATAACTTTAGGAGACCCATTTCTTTTTTATGCATTATCATTTTTTTGTGGATATCCCACTTTGACCGCACACTAATATTATCATTTCTCAGGCTTTAACCATCATCATCATCACTTGTGAAGTGAGCCTTTGCCAAGATTGCAAACCTGAATACTGCAATCTCCAACATCTCGCTCTGATCCTTCTACTTCTTCCACTCGTTTCCTTATTTTTAATGTGCTTTTCACAATTATCATGACCTCCAGTTCCCTGGATGCTCCTTATGAGCCCAGTCTATCTTCCTTCCCCTAACTTCCCCTAACTTGCTTTTTATACACAACCTTGAAACCTCCTCAGGCAGCTAGCTGGCACAGTGGATAGAATGCAGAGCCTAGAATCAGGAAGACTCATCTCCCTGAGTTCAAATCCGGCCTCAGACATTTGCTAGCTGTCTGACCCTGGTCAAGTCACTTGTTTGCCTCAGTTTCCTCATCTATAAAATGAGTTGGAGAAGGAAATGACAAACCACTCCAGCACCTTTGCCAGGAAAACCCCAAATAGGGTCACAAAGAGTTGAACCTAACTGCAAATGACTGAAAAATTGGAAGCTCCTTGTTGACCTGTTAAGTCAATAATTCATGTACTACCACCTTCAAAATCTCTAGGATATTTCACTCTTCCAAACCCATTAATTCTCAGCCCTGATGGTTGCCTCATCATTTAATTATTCTCCTTCTGGTAATAGTCCAAGTGTCCCTGAGGAATGTGGAAAGTGAGGTGATTTCATCAACCAGCCATCCCTAAGTTGGGCCCTTCCTGCTACCCAGCCTTCTATCTCTACTTTCCTTGACTCCCTATCTGAATCCCTAGAGTGACTGTTCAAAAACTTTTCTTCTCAAGCCCCAACTATACCCTCAACAGATGACACTTCCTATTTCACTGAATTCAAGGTCAACTCCCTCAGTTTCCATTCATTCCTCAAAATTTATCAGCAGCAGCATTTACACTCTCCTCTTTTGTTCTGGTCATGAAAGAGGTAACTATATAGAGGCTAATCCAAACTATGCCTTTTATCCTGTAACCTCTTGCTAACTCCAAGAGCCATGCTTGTCTCTCTCTCTCTTTCTCCCTCCCTCCTTCCTTCTCTGTCTCTTTCTCTTTTTCTCTCTCTCCCTCATTGTCTCTGTCTCTCTCTCTGTTTCTGTCTCTCTCTTTGTCTTTGTCTCTCTGTGTCTCTGTCTCTCTCTCTCCCTCCCTCCCTCCATTTCCTTCCTTTTCTCCCTGTCTGTCTCTTCTCTCTTTCTCTTTCTCCCTCCATCTCTGTCTCATTCTCTGTCTCTTTGTTTTATCTCTCTGTCTCTCTGTCCCTCTCTATTTCTCTTTCACTCTCTCCCTCCCTTTCTCTCTCTTACTTCCTGTCTCTGTCTCTCCCCCACATAATCAATCTCTTTCCCTTGATTTCTCCACAATATGCCTACAAAACCTATTCAGCTATCCGACATTCTTCCTTTGACTCTTCTGCCCTATCTGCCAACTGTCCCATCGCTCTACTCCTCTTCATAGCCAAGCCATGAAAAAAACAGATGGCTGGAGCCAATTTATTCACTTCCTTATTATCCCACTGGACCCTCAACTCCTTGGAACCCGTCTTCCATCCCCGGAATTATTGAAAATGCTTCCTAAGTCACCAGTGAATTCCTAATAGCCCGATTTTTCTTCAGTTCTCAACTTCCTTGAACTCTCTGCAGTCCCCGATGGCGCTGAGCCCCTTTTCTGTTAGATACTTCATTCTTTCTTGAACTTACAGACAATTTGTGCTTGTAATTGTTCCTTCTTTTGTTGCTTTCCACCCCCTCCTACATCCATGATATGAGTGTTTCACAAGGGTCTGTCTGTTCCTAGCCTCTCTTCTCTCTGTACACTCTCCACTGGCAACACCATTTATCCTCATGTCTTCAGACATGTCCTGACCTCTCTCTTGAGCTCTCCAATCACCAAAGGACACCGTCTTGGGGTGTCTTACCAGAACTCTAAACTCATCGTGTCAATAACTGAGCTTACCATCTTTCAAACAACAGCCTGTTCTTCCTGACCAGTGTCTCTAGAAGTAGCACCACCATTTGCTTCGTCTCCTGTGTTCAAAGTCTTGGTATTATCTTTGACATCTTCGTCTCTCCCTCTTCTCACATCCAAACAATTAGCAAATCCCCTCGCTTCTACTTCTCTGTCCCTCGTATCCATCCCCTCCTCACTGCCCACCAGTATGATTGCAATAGCCTCTTATGACAGGTTTTTATCTTTCTGTTCTCTCCCACATCCAATCCATTTTATGTACCAGGCTTATTTCTGTGTTCTTAGATCTCATTGCATCACTCTTCTGCTCAATATCCTTTAGTAGCAACCTGGGAAAAGTCAAACTTCTCTGAGTGGCATTCAAGGCCCATCCTACCTTTATGGCTTAGACTCAGACAACTACTTCCACTTTTTTAATGCTTCAATCAAACTGTTCACTGCCCCTCAAATACACTTCATGCTTTTCCATCGATGTAGCTTTTCTTACGTTGTTCTTTATGGCTGAAAAGTCCTGCTTCCCCTTCCTCACCTGTTGGATTTCTACTTATCCTTTAAAACTCAATTTAAATGCCACCTTTTCCCCTAGAATCCCTTCTTGACTTCTCAACAGTTGGTAACAACCTCCCCCTCCCCTCCCCAAACTAACAGTGTACTTTGTAGCTCTCTAGACCCTTTAATCATTCAGAATGTAACTTGGGAAATGTGGCAATTCTTTCTCATGGCCACTAGATGGCAACCATATATTTCCTTTTTTAAAAAAAATCTTTGCTGTGCCTAGAAGATATAATCATTTCCAGCTTTCTTTAATGAGTTTAGAACTCAGCCAACCAGTAAGCCCCTACTATGTGCAAAGCACTGACAGATAGAGGAGGGAAAAGTGTTTTTCCCCAAATTAGTTTTACTTTTAGAGAGGCCGACATATATGTATTTGTGTTTACCTACGGTGATTCTTACGTGGCAGAGCTTTCCTATTACTCCTCTAGCACGTTCCTTGGCACACACTGTTCTAGGTTGCTGCAGTTTAAATGTAGGCATTATGAGGCTGGGGAATTTGATTTTTTAAAATTTATTTGATCTCATCCCCATCATCACCACTCAGTAAGAAATACATGCCATGGTTTAGAATAGGTGTGGCATAATTTTTGTGCCATTGTACCTGTTCTCCTCAAGCATCTGACTAGACTGCCGTGATAAAAAGAAATGTTCCCTTTTTCAAAGTATAGAATAGATTGTAAGAATTATACCTCGAAGGGATCTTGAAGATCTTCTTGTCCAGTTTCCTCATTTTACAGAACAACCGAGGACCGGAGATGGAAAGTAATCCCTGGGCAGTGGGTAACAGAGAGACAAGTCCTCCAACTCCAAATCCATAGTCCTTTCCACATATACACTAACTTCATCTGACTAATGCTTTTGAGTGCTGCCATTGGCTCACTCAGTAATAGCATTTAGAAGGACTGGTTAATATAGCCATAACAAGAACCAACCTTGGAGGAAATGGTAACTAAGATTCCATCTAGCTTTGATCCTCCACCATGGTCCCTCAGGTGTCTCAAGCACTGGAGGATCCTTTGTTGTCCCTTGGCTTCCCTTGGCCCACCACTGTGGCCTCCTTACCCAGGCCTGCCCTCCTTAGTAACAGCACTCAAAGTTCTGGTCCTTGTGCAACCTTCCTCTACATCAAAGTTGGGTTCTTTTCTGTGCTGATGTGATAAACTAGTTATGGCTGGTCTGCTAGTGGTATCTTCAATGGAGATTCAAAGAACTTAATGCTAGAAAGGCCATTAGAAATCAAATAGCCTTCATTTTACAGACAGGGAAACTGAGTGCTCAAAGAATGGGGAATTGCTTGCTCTTAGGGTTAGCAAGTTAGTGACAGAATCAGGGCTAGAGGCTGGGTTGTCTGACACCCAATACACATGTTCAGTAGACACTCTATTCATCTAAAGGAGAGATGTTAAATGGGGGTTAACTTTAGACAGGTAGGGACAGAAGAACATTTTGGTTCTCAAATGACAGCAATAAGTATCCCCTGCTCTGCTTCTACTAATCCTGACTGCAGATTATTTTAATCATAGTATTGTAACTTTGGTCAAGTCACTTAACTTCCCTGGGCCTCAGTTACTTCACCAAATGAGAGGTTTCAACAAGAAGGCCTCTGAAGTCCCTTCCAGTTCTAAATCTATGTTCCTGTGGTCTTGTGACCCTATGGTATCTATTGGTCTAAATCCCTTAAAAGGTAACGCCTGTTTTTATTTAGGAGATGAAATGTTTTGGTCGTCTATCTGTTTCAGTCTCATTTCCTTTGGAAACTTTCCCCAAGCTTCCTTTTCCACTTTGGAAATGAAAATGAAAACAGCCTTTGCTTAAAATCATCTTTTTCTAATAGTTTTATTTGTATGTAGTTCTATGTATTATACATTCTGGTCATATAGGATTGAAGTTTATGTATACATATTTATTTATAATGATCCTCTTTCATGTATGATGCTTTGAAGTATCTACATTCTTTGAAAATTAATACATTGCATTTTCCAGGATTCAAGAAATGATTGAAATTCAGGTGTTCATCACATTTTACCCTTTTCAGAGTTCTGCTTGGCTGCTCAAAGAGATTGAGCCCCAAAGAAGGCCAAACTCTATGGAAAGTCCAGATATAAAGTTTGAAAGGGCAAGAACATGAAATTGTTTACATATGAATTGGTCTGAAGTCTGCTCCTGAGATTTATGACTCTGTCTGTCTGTCTGTCTCTCTCTCTCTCACACACACCCACCTATACATACATGCATACTATCTGTAGGTTTAATAGTCCTGTTGGTTTAGGTTGTATATCCGGTCACCTGTTTCGTGTTTTTATGAGAACTCTTGTCTTTTCATTTCGATTTGGTCTTCTTCAGTTGGCATGCTTATAGGCATGATTTGAAGAGCCTGTTAAAAGTTATGTGTGTCTGTTTCAGGATTCCCATATAACAAATCTGCTTCTCTGCCTGGATATGGAAAGAATGGATTCAACCGGGTAGGTATTTGATTCCTAAGCACGAAGTTTACTAACAAAGATATCATCAAGTGCCTTGGTTGACTGCCTTTCTAATTTTTTGAGAAACAGCCCAGCAAGAAATCCAGGATGGTCTACACAGCTGCCAGGATCAGATGGTCTAGTCTACGGTTGCTTGCTTGCCTGTGCTCCCCCACCCCCTCCCTCCGTCCCTTTCTCCCTTCCTCTCTCTCTTTCTCTCTCTGTTTCTCTGTGTCTCTGACTCTGTCTCTCTCTCTCTCTCTCTCTCTCTCTCTGTCTCTCTCTCTCTCTCTCTCTCTCTCTCTCTCTCTCTCTCTCTCTCTCTCTCTCTCTCACACACACACACACACACACATTCTAAAAGAATATAGTGACTCATTCTCTGCTTCCCTTTCATCTTTCTTCTCTCCTACTCCCAAACAATCCATACACAAAAAGATCTTACCATGAAATAGGAACCCAACAAAACTGAAATCAATCACAAGCAGAAACAGGGCAGTCTTTTAGGAACAATGTCAAGCAAAGGATTTGTCTGTCATGAAGTCCTTTTGAATAAGACATATAATTAAAGAGAATGTTTATTAAAAGCTGGGAATCTAAGAACTTGTTATTCTATATTCAGGTGTTCTTGGGTATCTAAGTAGTAGAGGAGACACAAAGCAAATGTTCATTAATTTCTTCCCAATACTATAGTCATAGTGGCTGGTGGCAGTGGTACCATCACTGAAAGCAAACCAGGACTATTTTTTAAGGTTGTGTTTCGCAATTTTATGCAAAAATTTTTTCTTTTACTCCGAGCATGTTGGATTTTAGTTTGAAGCTAAATTCTACCCATATTCCTTGGCACTTTTGCCTTGATAAAAAAATGGTGACTTCCATACTTATAATGCATTCTCATTACTGAGTGGTCTGAGTTTTGGAATGAGCATGCCGCATGCTACCTACAGTGTTCATAAAGTCATTTCTCTCCCTTCACCTTTTAGGTTGGGATAGAGAGAGCAACACAAACTGTAGGGGACCAGTAGAGATAGAAATGGGCATGTGATTCTGATCATATCTGCCCCATCCACAATCCTCCTCTCTGTCTCCCAAACACCAGAAACTTAAGACAATTGGGTATGGGGAAGGAGTAATGGGGAGGAGAGGAACATACTGTGGCTGGAAAACAGGGTAACCTGACTCATCCCCTTTTGTCTGAATGCCCTGATATAAGTATATTCTTAAGATCTTAGATTTTAACACCCTCTGTACAACTTGTAGATAGTTTATTAAAAGATGAACTCCAAATTTCTTACAGACTAAGATACTGAAATGGAAAATATGGGTTTTATGCAGAGTTTGACTTTTTCTGAAAAGTAAAAGCATGCTGGACAAGAAAAGCCTACTGATTAGTCCGTTCTTATTTGGGGAATATACATGGACTGAAAAAAACGTCATTCTCTATTTTTAATGGGGGTCAGAGATTGGCAACAAATTGTGCCTGGCCTAATACTTCTTTACCTTGTTGAGTTCTTGATAGGATCATAGAATTTAGAGTTAGAAGACACCTTAGAGATCATCTGGTATAGAGCTTATACCAGTGACCAGGGGGTCACTGAGGTCAAAACTGTTTTTATAATGATGCTAAGAAGTTATTTTCCTAGTGAAGTACTCCTCCCTTTCCCAAATACATATCTGTGTTAAGTCAAATTTCCTTCATATGCTTCCAACAAACTATATTGTGGCTGATTGCACAGTGAAGCAGATATGAAACTGCTGCTGTCTTCTGTCTGAACCAGACATTAAAGAGATTTCCAAACATGTGTAAAACAATGCCACTCTTCTTACTGATATTTTTGAAACTGTAGTTACTTTTCATAAAAAAAGTATTATGTTCACATGTAATTGATTTATTATTGTTACTTCAATGAATTGATACATATTTTAAAATTTTATAAGTTCTAATTTCCAGTACAGTAAACATGAACTTAAATAACTCATAACATTTTTGGGAGGTCCTCAAGAATTTTTTTAGTGTAAAGGAACCTAAGATTTCAAAATTTCAAAATTTTCAAAAATTTTGAATTTCAAAATTCAAATTTCAAAAACCTCTTAGTTCAACCTCTGCATTTCACAGATTGGAAAACTGAGACCCAAGGAAGAGAAGAGATTTTCCCCAAATCATAAGTCTAGTAGAACCAGGGTTTCTTCCTCTAACCCCAAATGCGGTGTTCTTGTCAGTACAGCATGGTTCCTTTAGTAAGAATTTGAATGAATAACATAGGAAAGTATCGGTCTTGACCACATCTGAAAGATACCATTAAGTTCTGGGGGCCACAATAGAGAAAGCACTAGAAAAACTGATAAACTGAAAAGTGAAAGCAACCATATTGATGGGACTAGAGCTCATCCATACCTCATGGAGATTAGATGAAGAAAAAAAACAAGTAGAGAGATAAGAGCCATCCTGGTAAAGAAGAGTCTGATGTGTTCTCCTTTGTGCCAAAGGGTAGAACTGAGAACTAAGAGAGACAGATTTAGGTTTAAAACCTCCAAAATGTATCCAAAAGTGAAAAGGAGCATCAAGAGAAGTGTGGTTTTCCTTTTACTAGACTGTTCTAGAAGAGCCTAGATGATCACTTATTGAATATTTCATAAAGGGTATTATTATTATTCAAGTACAGATTGGACTGGAGATCTCTTCCAACTCAGATCCTGTCAAGGATGCCAGGGTTGTAACCCCTCTATCCCCAAGGAATAGATTTACAATATAAAAAAGAGAAAACGAGAGAAAGAGGATTTTGCTTTTGAAAGATTTGATTTGGACTTTTTGTGTCCTTCTCTGCTCCCCACCAACATTTGTGGTTTTTTGCTCTCTTTTTCTCGTTTTCTCTTTTTTATATTGTAAGTCTATTCCTTGGGGAGAGAGGGGTTACAACCGTGGCATCCTTGACTTTCAAAATCACCATTCTAAAATTCTGTAGTACTTAATGAGTAGTTATCATTGCCCTCTACTAGGAGGTGTCTGGGAAATGCATTTTTGCTGACTATTCCTTGATGGCTACATGATCAAAATTTTAACAGAAACAATCTTGTTTCATCATGAGCAGCCAGCAGACAGCTGTGCAAAGGATGAATTCACAAGAGGATAGGATTATCAATGATAATTTTTCAGGAAAGAGTGAACTGTATGTCAGATTGTTCACATGAGGGTTTTTTCAAATAATTAAATGCAGTCCTATTTTTCTATTATGTATTGTTTTCTCCTAAAATTAGAGCACATTAAATATTCCAGTTAATTGAGAGGCCTCGTTAGTTGAATTGGATCTCATCTAATTCTGTATCCCTGAAGAATTTAACACGGATTCCCCTTAGAGAGGTGGTGATCGCTAAAAGCATTTTGTGGCTTTGAAATTGGGTTCAGTTAATTTACTGTACACTGCACAAAGTCATTGTTAACAAAGTCATTTAGAGTCCATTTTTCATGCTTTATTAATATTTCTATTAGGTGATTCTGGGGTCCAAAACCTGGCAGTGTGGCGTCTATCCTTCTTGGCCTTTTGGCTTGGAGGTCTCTTCCAAATAGGAATGCTCACTGTAACCTATTAGGTCACTTTTACTGTTGTTAGAAAGTAAGGTGTCTCTGTTTTGTGGATGTGTTAAAAGATATAGAACTTTCTTGGAGTAACAAGACTCCTTCATTTTATAAATAAGAAAAATGAGGCTCCCCAAGATCACAGCGAGTCAAGATCAGAGCCCAGACTTCAACCACTCTTAGAATGAACCTTAGATATAACTCTGATCCGAATCCTTCATTTCACAAACATGGAGAGAAAGACTTAAGAGGTGCTGTGTTGTGTCCAAGGGCCGACAGCTAGTGAGAATTGTGGCCCCCGATGATTTAGGACTGTGGCCCGGGTCTCCTTACTCCTATCCAGTTTATTATGTCAGGAATCTTCTCCTAAAGAGTTGTGTTCCGTGGTAATTGTAATAAATCACTCCTGTCTTGGCCCCAGTTTCCTCATCCGCAAAATGAAGAAGCTGGAACAGATGATTTCTGAGCCTCCCTTTTTACTTTAAATCTTATGGTCCTGTGGAAAGTCATTGCTCCTGAGCACTGTTAAACAGCCTCATTTTCTTGTGATTTGCAGTTGTTGCCTCCTAAAATTAGAACATAGAAAAAATCCAGTTAATCAAAGATTTTGGTTTCTTAGGTTGTATCTTATCTATTTCTGGATTTTCCTCTAAGAGACGCAGTAGATGATCAGTAATGTGTGTTGCTTTATTTCAGTTCATTGAGGTTCACTGAGTGAGGTACAAAATTATGATTAATAGCAGAAATACACTTAGCCCTCAATTCTTGGACAGTTTTCCCCGTGTGAGGCTACCTAGATTGCCTGGGTGCTTTTAAAGCCTCCAGTTGGACTTTGGCGCACAACTGGCCATAATTGCGTAAATTGTTACACCTTCTTTAGTTGTTCAGACCCAGTTATTGAAGTAATAAATCCAAGGGAGATACACGCAGAGATCCATTTGGCTATTTGGGTAGGAGAGGTTTTCAAATTTTATTACCAGTGTTCAATTTAAAACAATTGGGGACTGGGAGAATTTAGTCTCCCTCTCACAGTACAGACAAAGAAACTGAGGTCTAGAGAAAGGAAACAATTTGGCCAATGTCACATACGAGGTAGCCAAGTCAGGAGCTAAACCTAATCTAGTAGATTGAAACCAAATCTTTTGAAACCAAATCTAGTAGACTTCTTTCTCCATCGGGTTGTCGGTGCCATTCAGAGATGGCAAAACACACACAGTGTGTCACCATGGTGTCTTTAAGATAGGGGTGATGGAAAGTAGGAGCCCAAAAAGATCTCACTTGGGTCTGCTTCAGAATTCTATCTGACTTTTTTGTGAAGTATATCAGTGGTTTTTAAGAAATGTATAGGACTTTATGATTAAAATAAAGGACACTAGATGGCAGGATTACTCTCTCAGTAGAAGCTCAGGCTCTACTATTATGTTGGCTTGTCTTACAATGCCAGGATCATAGGGTTGTAGGTTTATAGTTGAAATAATCATAAGCACATAAATTTAAAGCAGAAAGAGGCCTCAGAAGCCATGAGTTCCAAGCTCCTTATTTTACAGATGAGAAATTGAAGCCCCCGAGATGGAAAGTAACTTACCCAAAGTAGTATTGTCAGTAACTTAGCCAGAATTTGAACTTCAATAGATCCTCTAGGTTTTGATCTAGCACTCTTTCCGTTAAATCACATAGAATATCAGGTCTAGAAGTAATTCTTAAGCTTATCCGGTTCAAAAGTTTAATTCAAAAAAGATAAAGAAATTGAGTTTCACAAAAGTGGAACATGGAATTTTAGAATAAGAAGAAAGCTACCTCTATTCCATACACTTTGTAGATGATGGAACTGTTAATCATTAAGCACCTATTATGTGTTAAGTACTGTGTTAGAAGCTGGAGTTACAAAAACAAAATTGAAATCATTCCTTAAGGAGCTTACATTATACAGAAGAAGGAGGATAATGGGACTTGCCTATGGTCACAGTAAAAAAAAAACAAAACAGGAAGTAAAGGTCACATCTCCTGATTCCTGTTTCATGATTTGCTAATCTGTAATTTGCCCTTCCATAAATAATAAATGAATTTGCAACAAGTTTTATAAGTAGATGGAATAGCTTCATATGGGAAAGGATGGTGGAATTTGCTTCACATAGGTTCCTGGCTCAAAATACCTTTGGATTTTTTTGGATCTTTTCTTCTGTTTTAGGTAAAGAAGGAATGTCTAGTTCACATAGACTTCTAATTGAGCACCTACGTATTTAGGCAGAAATGAGTGACAGGTTCATTCAATGTCCTCTAGAATGGTTCTTACTGTAGCAACTGATGATGCTGAAGCATCACTCCCCAAACATAAGAAGTATGGGACATAATTAGCTAATAATTGACCATCCTATAGCAGAAGGGAATAACTAACCTGACATGATGACTGTGAAACATCATTGATGTTCAAGTGAAGACTAAGGAGATGTGGAATTGGACTCTTTCCGTGCATTGCTATGTGAGAAGCATAATTCAAATTACAGCTAAACTCCCACCTAACTGGTTATACCAAAAACATGATGCTGGGAGAGAAAATGTTATAGAAGAGCAGTTGAGGGAGGGGCTCAGTTCATTTCATAAAAGCAGACAAATGGAGACCAAACTCTTGAATAGGCAAAGTTTAGATTGTGAAAACTGATGATCAGTCTTCAGGGATATCTGAGACTATATAGAAATGAAGGTAATTGCTGCTGACCTGAGCAGAGTGGAGCCAAGCTGGGACAGGAACCGTTGTCTTGGGCTAGAGAGAGTGGAGTGTTAGGATCCACAGTAGATTAAATGTAACGTTACAGTGAGATCTGGTTATGTCTGAAGAACATCATTGCCAAATCAGATAGGGTACTGTCCTTGGAGTCATGAAGGCTTGAGTTCAAATCCTGCTTAAGATATGTACAAGCTGTGTGACTCTAGCAGGTAAAAATTCTCCATGCCCCAGTTTCCTTATCTGTAAAATGAAAGGGTTGGACTCACTGGTCCCTTTCAGCTCTAAACCACTAATCCTATGCAGTGTTGGTAGTGGGGAGTGTTATGACATGTGCCTGCATGCTGAATTTCTTCATTGGTGACTGTGATCAGTACTGCTATGCACTGTGATACCAAGGATGTATTTTCTCCTTAGGACTTATGCTTTGATTTGTCTCAAGGAAAGACCTCTTTTCCCAGGAAACCAACCACATATTTCCAGATTCAATGTTTTCTTTGCTGCTCTCTCTTTCTTTCTTTTCCAGAATGCAAATATGGCCCAATATGAAGCAGACCAGGATACCAGTTGGGGGATGCGAGGTATATGAAGCTAGAACTTCAGTGGGTCTAACCTAGTGTTTATTCTTATCTAGGGGAGCGGGGCTCAGTAACATTTCCACAAGCATCATTTTGAAAACCCAGCCATCACTTACTGATTAATTCAGAAGTTGATTTCCATGCCTAACTCTTGGCTCATCTCTCCTGCATCTTACCATAGAAAATCAATTTAATTTTCATCTTTTCCCTTTTTGAGATACCCTGCTATCTCCTGTTCTTGGATAATGCTGACTGTTCTGGCTTCTTATGGTGTAACCTAGGCAGAAAAAAAAAGCGTTGTAATTACTACTGAACCATGTGACCCATACTAACCAAAATAATCCTTCAGTACCATGCCTGAAGCTCCATGTTGATTCCAGATCTAATTCAAGTGAGATTCTTGGTTGCAGTGTCTGATCAGATGAACTTTCCTTGACCATCAGAACTCTAAGCAAGGCTGCAGGCAATAGTAATGGTAGTATAGAGCTTTAAAGTTAAATCTGAGAAACACTTTCTGAGTGCCTTACTATGTAAAAAGCATTACATACATGATTTTAATAGGATCACGTAACAACAACAGGAAATAACTTATGGCCTATCATTATCTCCATTTACAGTTAGAGAATCTGAAATTCAGAGAAGTTAAGTGACTTGTCTAAAGGGACACAGCTGAGAAGTATTGAAGACTTGAAATCCTAGTCCAGAGGCAGGGAACCCAAAGCCTTGAGGCTACATGTGGCCTTCTAGGTCCTTGACTGAGACCTTTTGACCAATTAAGGAGATTTGTTCTGTGATGTTTGGATTCCATCACAGGGATGTACTTGAGGACCTAGAGGGCTATATGTGTCCTTGAGGCCTCAGGTACCCTATCTCTGGGCTAGTCCTAAGACTAGCATTATTACCACAGTGAACCAGCTTAAGCACCTACTACGTTCAAAGAACTGCCCTATTTGGAGAAACTACAAAGATAAAGAGGATGTGGTCCCTGCCCCCACGGAGTTCAGCATTTAGCTGGGAGGATATGGTACATACCCAATAATTACCCGATGACCAAAAGAATAGAATAGAATAAGAACATGAGAGGTACCAAGGGCTTTGTGAGGTGTGAGAAAGAAAGATCATTTCCAGCTTCATGGAGGACATTAACATTCAAACTGTGCATGAAGGATACTGAAGACTTTAATAGGCATATTTGCTGGACAGGGTGGGAAGACATTCCAGGTTTAGGGAGAAATGGAAGCAAAGGCTGAGGAAGGAAGACTAGAAGTAGCATCTCACTTGACTACAAGGGAAACTGAGGCACAGAGAGATTAAACTTCTTAACCAAAGTCACTTGATGAGTCAATCAGTAGCAGAGCCTGGACTAGAACTCAGGACTCCTGACTTTGAGTCAGTGATTCTTTTCACTCTCCCAATACTGTACTTTCTGGTACTTCTTTACTGTGCAAATACTTTATACTAGTCAATATTGTCATTTTCACAACACTCTTCACAAGTTATGCCATAAAATATCCACTTCCTAGGTGGGTAAATTAAGGGTTGGTAGGTAGATTTATCTACCTGACTCAGTCTATCAAGAGATGACAGGGTTTGAGATAACAAAGGCAAGCCAGCAGTTGCTGGTCTCTCACTTGGTATTCAGACCCCTGGACCATACCTTGCGCCCCCTCAGAGTTCTTGCTAGCATCCCTGGGGCATCCCATAGCCTGATGGCACCAAGAATCAGAATTCCTTATCGCCAGCCATTTGTGCCCATTTCTAGTGCTGTTGGAGAAGCTAACCCACTCAATGTGAGGATCCCAATGCATGCAGTCATCTTACTGCATGATGGAATTGTGTTCATGAAGACACCACCTTTGAGAATTAATTGCGCTGGAAAGCATAAATACATATTTTCTAAAATTTCCCATGGTTTCCTCCTCTTTTTCTTACAGAATACAAGGTAAGAGGGAATCCGGAAGGAGTCTCATGCCTGACCAGGTTTTTTTCTTGTTCTTACCCTGTGAAATGTCTATGTCAATTATGGATCCAAGTATGTATGACTCCCTCAGTCGTTCTTAAAAGTCACCCACTCTTTCCCTTCCCCACTTCCCCCAGCACAGCCACAGCTCTCTGAGAGTGAATCTATTGGACTCTTTCTTCTTTTTGTTTTTGTTTTTTTTTAATAACAGATCTATCCCTATGACATGCTTATCGTCACAAACCGAATTCGGGTGAAATTGCCCAAAGATGTGGACAGGACCAGACTCGAGGTAAGAATGATTTTCTCTTTTGCTTTGTTCTGCCCAGTGATGATTCTTGTATATCACCCTCTGTCATCACCTGAAAATTACCTAGGAAGGATTACCAGCAAATGTTGTCATTTTCAGCACATAGTATGAGACAGTGTCATGATGCAGAAGACACTAAAGTTGTATTAACAGAGGAGTACCAGAATGAGGGAGGTGATCATCTCAGTGAACGTTGTCCTGATCAAACTCCATCTGGAGTATTGTGTTCAGCCCTGGGTGCCAGCTTTTAGGGCATTGGTACTCTGGGTGACTCTCATATACTCTGGGTATACTCTCATAGGTATACCTATGGGATAGTACACTCTACCTTTGGGAGAGTCCAGAGGACAACCAGGAAGGTTGAGGACACCTCAGAGAAAATGGGAGGCCATGCCACTTAAATAGGATGTAAAGAATCTGGGGATGTTTAACTGGGAGAAGAAAAACCTTGAATGGGGAAAGGGAAAAAGGACCATGGTCGTTATCTTCAGGTACTGGAAGGATCGTTATGTGGAAAAGAGATCTTACTTTGTCCGATCATGGAGGGCATTGGAAATAGAAAGGGGAGAGAAGCAAAGTAGAACATTTAGGATCAGTCTGAAGTAAATTTTCCTGATAATTAGAACTATTAAAATATATTGGGCTCTCTTGGGGAATAGCATTTTGCCATTACTACAGGTCTTTTAGCAGACACTAAAACTACTTGTCAGAAATATCATACAGTGATTTCCAGTATTCAGGTAAGGAGTGGACTAGAGGACCTGTGAGGTCCCTTCCAGCTCTGAAGTTCTGTGACTCAGTGGTTTCATTTTTTGCAAAGTTATACTTCCCAAAAATGGTTTTTTGTAGCCTTGATTCAAATTTCTTTGAAAATAATTTTTCAGGGCAGTGAAGACTTTTAGGAAAAGTGGTTTCAATTTGTCTTGGAGCTTGGCTAGTGATAAGTTTCTGCCCAAATATTAATTACCAAGAGACTGGACTAAGGGAGAAAGAGTACTTTATTCAAAGTAAAAAACAATGACGACAACAACAAATTCACAACCTAGTTGTCTAGTTCTCTGACCTGCTAACTGTATGACCATGAACATGTGTCTTTCCTCCTCTGGGGATCAGTTTACTCATGTGTCAAATTAGGGGGTTTGGACTAGAAGGTCTCAGGGTCTCTTCCAACTCTCGATCCCATGATACAACTGACTGACATTAAAGGGTACATTATCATAACTGCAAATATTTCCCTGGTGCTTTATGGCTCACAAAGTATATTTCCTCACAAGAAGCCAGTGAATAAATAGAGTGAGATGGTCTCTGAGGTTCTTTTAAACCATAAGAGACTGTGAAACTAAGGCCAAGAAAGGGGAAGGTTTGCTAACCCTTCTTCCCATAGCTAGCAAGGGGAGCCTGACTTCCTACCTGGGTCCTCGAATCCAGTGGGCTTGCCATGGCAAGCTTGAATCCTGCTTGAAATCTGAAGCCATCATCTGGCTCCTAAACTGGGACATTGTTCTGAGATTCAAATTGGATTTTTCTAACCTTTGCCCTAACCAGATATCAGTCTGCAGTTCTTCAGCCTAGTCCCATCCATGCCCAGTCCCATCTTAATACCTTCTTTATAAACATGAGTGAATATGTAGAATAAATAGTTGACTCTGGATGTAATGCTTAATTCTCTCTTTGTCAGACTTTCAGCTATAACATTTTACTTAAAGAGTAGATTTGTATTTAATTCTTAATAGACTTCATAGACTGGAGCTCTAATTATATTTAATTATGCTCAGTGACCAAAAGGAGAGAAGATGGTATCCTAGATAGTGAAGATAGAAACCCTGACCTACTAGTCCATGTACGCACAATACCTAGCTAAACTGCAACTCTTTGTAGTTTTCTAGGCTTTACTTCTAAATGGTATTTATTCATTCATTCATTTTACAAGCTTTCTAAATGTTCAGCATCATGCTACTCAGAGTTCTGTCCCCTGAGCAATCCGTCTAACCATCCATCAAAAAGTCAATCAACAAGCATTGTCAAGCACCTGTTTCATTCCTGGTGCCATGCTTGGCACTAGGGAAGACAAAAAAGTAAGATCGTCTCTACCTGCAAGGGACTCATATTTTGCTGGGGGATGGGGATAGATACATAGAGTGATCAACAACTGTGGAAAATTGAGGAAGGTCTCTTGAAAGGAGGTGGTAGTTGAGCTGAGTTTTGACAGAACTTAGCAGTTCCAAGAGGTGGAAGGTTTCAGGAAATGGAAGAAGGGAGAGCATTCTGGAGGTGCACGACAGCCTGTGTAAAGGTGTGGAGGTGGAAAATGGGGTGTTATTGACACAGAATAGCAGGAAGGCCAGTTTGTCTGGAAGACAGTACTAGGTAATTAGCTCAAAAAGATAGGGTTGTGCCAGATTGCCCAGGGCTCTAAATGCCAAATGAAGGAGATCATTGACAACTGCATAGTATACTACCAGGTGCAGAGCCTACCAGATGGGAAACTAAATTCCTGCCATGATAGGATTAGGGTATATGTACATGGAGTCAGGAGTCTGGATGGCAGGGTCAATAGGGTAGAAATAAAAGATCTGTCAAAACCTGGGGCCAAGGGTTAAAAACCTCTAGTGGAAAACCAATGTTCTTAGGAGAATTGAGACACTCGGCCACCATTACTCACTTAAGCATGTCCGTTCCTTCTGGAATGCTGACAGCATCTCAAAAAGACTTAAACCAAGTCCAGATCCAGGTGCAAAGTCACAGATTATTGAGATGTAGGAAGAAGTTAGAATCGGAGAAGGCAAGGGTTAATGACCTAGACATTCTGTTTCCATTGCTTCTGGCTCTGCTTGGACAGGAACTTGACAAAACTTAGAAAAGTATTAAATACAAGAGTGAAGGCAAGCTGAAGGGTAAGATTATCCTGTTGGATTTCTGGGAGAATGGTGAAATTACCAAGGAAGGGAAGTTGAGAAGAGAAGCCAATAACAGCTATAGGGAAATAACAGTTATTACTATAGTCCCTCACATTTATATGCTATTGTAGTTTTATAAAACAATTTCATATTCATGGTGCCACTTGATCGTAATAATAGCTCACATTTAAGATTTATAAAATACTTTCCTTACCACAACCCTTGGATGTAGGTACTGTGATGGAAAAATTATTATTTTTATTTTTCAGAGGAGGAAACTGAGGCTTACAGACCTTAAAGAAAGACTAAGGTCCAGTTGGTGGCTAAGCCAGATTTCCTGAATTCCAGCCAAAGGGCCTTTCCTTTCTGTTTATGATCGATTTTTTTCAGGAAAAATCTCTGTATTATGGTCTCATATGTAAGACAACCCCACTCTGCATGAGCCACTGAGAATGACCTCAGCATCCACCTCCTGACCTCCCACCCCAAAACAATCCAGTATGAAGGGCATTATCATGATATAACTATACATTTGCCTTGGTAAAGCAAGGTTGCTTTTGCGGGATGAGATAAACTCTTTCTGGAAGTGCCCAGAGGGGATGTCCTTGTGATTCTTGTTTTAATTAAAAGGAGCTTTTGTTATTCATACTATAAACTCGGGCATTTTAAATGGATTCAATTGCCTGGAAGAACAGACTTTCTGATGTTAGCACAAAAACACAGCAAAAAACCAACACCCTCCAGTGCTCAGTCTTCTGGGGAATGAAGCTGTATAATCAGGAGAAGACCCAATTATTTTTTTTCTTGTTCCCCTAAGCAATGAAGAAGTTTGAAAGAAAGCACAAAACCTAATACATTTGTTTCATTTTTTTAAATTCTCTTTAATATTTCAAGATATCTATAAGATATACAGCAATTTTCAAGGGCTTAATAAATTACAACTATACCATAGTATTCCAAATGTAAGCCATGTCTCAGTAATACTAAAAAGAAGAAGAATGAAGAATTATTCATGTGGTACTTTAGGTGGAGTCAGGAAAACTTGAATTTAAATCAAGCATTAGATACTATGTGTGACCTTGGGCAAGTCATTTACTCTGTTTGCGTCTGTTTCCTCAGCTGCAAAATGGAGGTGATAATAATAGCATCTACCTTGCAGGGTTGTTGTCAAGACCTAATGAGATGTTGGCAAAGCACTTAGCACAGTGCCTGGCTGTGACATTTTGCATGAAGAGTAGACTTGTATTTAGTTCTTAATAGACTGGAGTTGTAACTATGCCCATAGATGCTATGTAAATCCCAACTATTATCATTATCATTATTATTACTATACATTATTTCATTTGATTCTCAGGATAGCCCTACGTGCCATTGCTAATCACCTGTCTAGGGACCGATGAGAAAACTGAGGTTTACAGAGCTCATATGAGTGGGCTCGTGACTACCTGAGACAGGATCTGAAGAACACAGTGCCTGGTAGACAGTAGGGGCTTAATAAATACTTATTCTTTTCCCTTCCTGTAGCAAATGGTACTTGAAACGAGCCTTCCAGGAAGATGGGAATTCTGAGAGGGAGAGGCAGGATGGGAGAGTCCCCAGCCTGCGAACAATTTATACAAATGTACAAAAGTATCCTTGACATTTCCAATTTACTGCCAAATCTTGTCACTAGTGGATAGAGCGCTAGGCCTAAAGTCGAAAAGACCTGGGTTCAAATAGAGCCTCACACATTTACTAGCTATGTGATCATGGACTTAACCCCCGTTTGCCTCAGTTTCCTCAATTATAGAATGAAGATAATACCAGCATCCACCTCCTAGGGATCAAATGAGCTGTAAGGCACTTAGCATAGTTCCTGGTACATAGTAAGTAAATCTTAGCTATCATTATTATTTCTTCCTTCACTCCATACACTCATACAACCACAACCCTAGTTCAACTCCTCATCGCCCCATACCTAGACTACTGCAGCAGCTTCCTAGTTGATCTCCATGCTTCAAGACTTTTACTACTCATCCCATCTTCCACTGGGTCACCAAAATGATTTTCAGAAAATATGGATCTAACCTTGTTTCTTCCTATAAACCCATTAAATTCCAATGGCTCCCTCTTACCTCCAAAGTCCAATTTTAAATCCTTTGTTCGGCTTTTAAAGGTTTTCACAACCTGTCTTCCTATCTTATCTTTTTTTGAAGCAAACAAGATTAAGTGACTTGCCCACGGTCATACTGCTTGTAAGTGTCAGATGCTGGATTTGAATTCAAGTCTTTCTGACTCCAAGGTCCATGCTTTATCCACCCTACAACCTGGCCCCCTTCTTCCTATCTTTTAGCTGGGATTTCAAGGAATCCAGGGAGGTCAGGGGTCACGATGGAAGAGGGAGAGAGTTCCAGGGCTATATAATCTTGAGCAAAATCTTTCACCTCAGTCTTGTGATCTATGAAATGGGGGAGTGGAGTTAGAGGACCTTGCAGGTCCCTTCCACTCCAAATCTCTTATTACATGATCACAGACAAAACAGCAGACCTTTCCCAAAGCAGGCTCAAGAAACAAACTAGCCGTCTAAGTAATACCAGCAGTTTTCTAAAACCCACATTAATAATAAAAAATCTAGCACTATATTGCTTCCCATGGTGCTATAGGAAGTTCAATAGGACGTCACAGTTTACCAAGCATTTTCTTCCCAAAAATCCTCATGAGGATTATTGCTACTATTCCCATTTTATAGAAAGAGAAAATAAGACTGATGATCAGAGATGGAACGTCACGGATAGGGAAGGTCAGGGAGGCCGGCTCACTGGAGCATAGAGTACATGGACGCATAGTGTTCAGTCAGATAGGAAAGAGAGGGCTAGAGCCAGGGTGCACAAGGCCTTGAATGCAAAATGTTATAAAAAAAAGTATCCTATCCTAGAGGAAACAAAGAAACTGGAGCTCCTTTGTCGATAGCCCAGCCAGTCCCAGCCCAGAATATGGCTTGAAACACGGTCAGCATTAAGGCAAAAATCAGGACCAAGATGGTTTGACCAAGTCTGGAATCCTTCCCACCATGCCACTGCTGCCTGTCTTTATAATGATGGCAAAAGTGCCTATTTCTATAGCCCATTCCTTACAATAACTAGGTGAGGTCGGTTGCAGAGGTATTATTTTCCCCATTTTTACATACGTTCTGAAAAATGCTAGATAACGCCCTGGATCCCCTGATTCTACAGCCATGTCTATGAGGGAGTTGCAAAAGGGAAAATTGTCTTCCACATAATGGAATAGAGGGAAAGTGGGGGAGGGAGAGGAGAGAGGTAGAGAGAGAAGAAGAAGAAGTGGGGGGGGGGGGAGAGAGAGAGATTGGTTTTAGAATGTGCCCACAAGAGGAGCATTAATCATTCTCTGAAAGACCCCAAAGTTAAAGAATACCTCCTTTGTTAGCACTCATCAGACTGGTTAGATTCGAAAGTGTGAGAAATTACAGACTGTCTCTAGCTCCTCCTCCCCCCTGAGACCTGTCAGTGATACGGGAGGACCAAAATCTAAACTACTTTTGGAAAACCTGGTCTGACCTACTCCTGCAGAGTTGGATTTCTCCTGGTGAGCACTGTCAGCCACTTTCTACGGAGTCTACAGGCAGGGAGACTGCTTACCCAGGAGGTAGGGGAGGCAATGAGCACTTATATAGTGCCTGCTATGTGCCAGATCCTATGCTGAATGATTTACATATGTCATTTAATCCTCACAATAACCCCAGAAGGTGTAGGTACTGTTATTATTTCTGTTTTACGGTTAAGGAAACTGAAGCAAGCAGAGGTTAATTGAATTGCCCAGGGTCACACAGCTATTAAGTACCTGAGGTAAGATTTGAACTCAGGTCTTCCTGACACCTAGGGCAAA
This sequence comes from Bettongia penicillata ogilbyi, assembly GCA_023548195.1. NCBI lineage: Eukaryota > Metazoa > Chordata > Mammalia > Diprotodontia > Potoroidae > Bettongia > Bettongia penicillata. Next base: position 15,112,298 of record JAJHZJ010000177.1, read on the forward strand.
TAGGTGGCACAGTGGATAATGTGCCAGGCCTAGTGTCAGAAGGACCTTGCCCACTTCCTGGGCAAGTCACTTAACCCTTTTGCCTCAGTTTCCCTAGCTGTAAAGTGAGCTGGCAAAGGAAATGACTAAGAAAACCGGAGACAGGCTCATAAAGAGCCAGACATGACTGAAATAACTGAACAGCTGCCTGATTTCAGACCCAGAGTGTTCTATACCCCACTTGACCAGCTGCTACCTTTTAAGTGGAAAGTGCCCTAGATTTTCACTCTGGAGTGTTGTGTCAAATAGGGAACCTGCCGCTCAGGGTGACCTTGAAAAATTCAACTGACATTTCTTGAGTACCTACTATGTCCATAGAGGTATGCTAGTGACAACGGATAAAAGATTAAAAAAATGAAATTTCCCAGAAGAAATGTATAGTCTACTGTGGTAGGAGGAAGGGAGGGAGGGATAAAGCATATCCATCCTCAAGTAAGTCAGTGTGAGTCTATATACACAAAGTGATTTCAGGAGATAAAGAGTTCTAAAACCTGGGAGGACGGGAGGAGGAGGCACGTAAAGAAATGTTCCCCTAGTTGTGCTTTTTAATAATATTTTATTTTTCCCCAATTACATGTTCAAAACAATTTTTAACATTTTTAAGGAAACTAGGAACTCCATCATGTGGAGGTGAGCCAGGGGGATGCACTTCAGATTTGGGCAGAACCCCCCATTCACAGGCACAGCTGAAAGACAAAGAAAGATGTGTCTAAGGAACAGCAAAGGGGACAGTTTGATTAGAAGAAAGAGAAAATAAACCACTGCCGTTGTCTAGGATCCACTACCCTGAGGCAATTGGATTAGATACCACAGTTTCTAAGATCTCTACCCCCTTTAAATACCAAGAATTCCCCTCAGGTGTGGGGGTATCCAAGAAGCAGCCCAGGTGTTGGGGAAGGGGGTGGGTAAGAGCTGGAGAACTATAGGGAAAGGCCACGGTTACTCAGATGAGAGGAATGAGCCAAGGCTGGGGACTTTCTTATCTGATCTGTCTTGGTTTAGAGCCAGAGCCCAGAAGAGTTGAGCAGGATTAGGTAATAGCTTCTTGGAGCACAAAGCCAGGATCTGGCTGTTAATTCATTTGAGTGACCTGAATGAAAGGAAAATAGGAACCGGCTTGGGTACCCCCAACTATCAGTCTTTAGGAAAGTTAAGTAGTGATTGTGCAAAGTATAAAATGTTGCCTCAGGTATCCAATTTTGATTCAGATTCGAAATTGATGTTTGCTATGCTTAATTCCTTTAATACACAAATCAGAGACAGAAGAGTTTTAGTACCTAGAAAGGGGTGGGGAACCTACAGCTTCAAGGCCACACATGGCCCTCTAAATCCTCAAGTGCAGCCCTTTGACTAAATCCAAACTTCTCTGATCAAATCCCTTTCATAAAAGAATTTCTATAAAAGTTGGACTCAGTCCAAAAGTGGCACCCAAGGACCATGTGGCCTCGAGCCCTCAGAATCTCCACCCCTGACCTAGTACCTAGAATGTAAAAATTCTAAGAAATCATTTATGTCAGGGTTGGTTTTATTATTTTAATCTTTTCTGTGTCCTTTTGGACCATTTTGATGCTCTGGTGAAGCCTAGAGACTTCTTAGAATTATCTTTTTAAATGAATTTTAAAAACTACATAGGATTAAAAAAAGAACAATTACATTAAAATATAATTATAAAAATATATTTTTAAACAAGTTCATGGATCCTAGTTTTTAGAAGCCTTGACATAGATCAAACTACTCCTGAATTTTACAGAAGAAGAAAGAGAATGGATCAGAAAAGGGAAGCTTTATGCCCAAATGAAAGATAAAGTTCTTTTAAGAGAAAATTATTCAAATGATTACTTTCTGTAAGGAACAATAGAGGACAGAAATCTCTGTCATTTACTCTCTCCCCATCCCCATCAACAGAGACTTGTAACCTTGTCCACCTTACCTCATTGTTTGCATTGCTGGATGGGAGTTTTTATGTGAGAAGTGTTTAGCTGTTGGTAACAAGAATTTTGTTTTCCCACCAATCTGGTTTCCTACTTCTCAAATGTCTTATCTCTATATAACACTATCTCTAAGTCAGTGACACCACCAGTGCCCTGGGATTAAGAATCTGACGTAATCTACTCTCCCCACACACACCTTCCCTGTCTCTCAAGGTTCCCCAAAAGGTTTCTTGAGTAGGATCCATCATCAGATTGTGACCCTTGAATTCTGACCTTACTCACAAAGACTTAGTTCATAGAGGACTGTCTTCTTCTGGGTTTAGCTTGCTCTCATTTATTTGTCATAGCTTTGAGGCATGATGGCAGCAAGTAGAGGGGACCAGGAAGGTAACTCGGTCTAGAATGGTGTGAGGTATGGAAAACAGATGAAAGAAGTAGGGATACTTACCCAAGAAAAGAGAAGATTTAGGGGAAGGGTCATGATTATGATTTTCTAATAGCCAAAGGGTCACCATAAGAAAATGAGACTGTACTTGTTCTGCCCATCCCCAGAGGGCAGAAGTCAAAGAATTCGACAGATCAATCTTGACCCAATATAAAGGAAAATTTCAGTGCAATTGGAACTGTCCAAAGGGATGGACTACCTCATGTTGTAGCTAACTCACCTTCACTGAAATGTTTAATGAAGATGGAATGAACCCTTATTGGGACTATAGGAGAGAAGATTCCTACATCAGGTGGTTGAACTAGATGTCCTTTGGCCAAGCATATGGATATCTTGGCCTGAGGTGGCACAGAGAACAGAGCAGTTGGTCAGGTGTCAGAAAGACCTGACTTCCAGTCTGGCCTTAGATATTTACTAGCTGGCTGACCCTGGGCAAGTCACTAAACCCCTGTCAGCTTCAGTTTTAACTGTAAAGTGGGGATAATAACAGCATCTACATCCCAGGGTTGTGAGGATTTATAAATGATATTTATAAAAGTGCGTAGCACATTTCCTAGCATGTAACAGACACTTGATGAATGGTTGTTTCCTTCCTTCCTTCTCTCCTTCCTTGTTTTCTTTGATGTTCCTTCCAGCTCTCAGATTCTGTGACCCAGAGTGGTGCTCTTATACGAATGAAGGTATCAGACTAGTAAAGAGCAAACTCGGGTGTTCTATGCGATATCAAATTTAAATAGAAAGTGACAGTTTGTAAGGATCCCTGCGAGCCATGCTGAAAAAAATCATGTTAGAAAACCACATGTTAACTATCTACATTCTGTTGTATTTTTATTTACTATGGTAAATATTTCCCAGTTACCATTTACCTCAGCTGGGCAGCACTAGGGCAATGTTTGACAATTTTGTGTATGTCAGTCTGAAACAACTGTTTTTACTTAAAAAAAAAAAAAAAAGGCATTCAAGATGAGAACTCCTTCTGTGAATATGGCCTTAAGTGGGTACCATATTTTTCAAAGGATATTGACAAACTGGAGAGTATCCAGAGAAGGGCAGCCAGAGTGAAGGGCCTCATGTGAGGATAGGTTGAAGGAACTGAAGATGTTAATTTAGAGGAGAAGACTCATGGGAAACAAGATAGTTCTTTTTAAGTATTTGAATGACTGTCAAGTGAAGAATTAGATTTGTTCATCTTGGTCTTGAAGGGCAAAAATAGAAAATATCAGTGGAAACTGCAGATAGGCAAATTAAGATTCCACATATGGAAAGTACTTCTTAATAGAGTGGTCAAAAGGTAGAACAGACTGGCTAAGGGGCTGGTTCCCCCTCCTCAGAAGACTCCAGTTCAAGAACAGTGGGCCAATTGGACAAGGCTACAGAGGACATTCTTGTTCAGGTACCAGCTGGATTAGTTGCCAGTAATACCAGTTCAGGGTTAGCTTTATTGTTTACCAAATACTCTCCTTGTAGCATCTTGTCAAACAGGAAGTGCAGAAATCATTTGCCTTATTTTACAGATAAGGAATCCAGGGCTTTCAAGAGGTGACTGGACTTGTTCAGACTCACACACGAATAGTCAGAACTGAGAGCTCCTGTTGTTTTTTTTTGAGGGGAGAAACAGAAAGAAAGAGAAGGATCTCCTCTTTTTGCAGAAATAAGTGGGATAATTATAATATAATTATAATTTAAGACGTAAAACTCTCACTACTATCTGAAAAAACCTAGTCACTTCTGCACGTTTTTTGTTTTGTTTTTTTAAGTTGAAAATCTTATGATTCTCTGACTTTGATGGACAAGGTTGTGAAGGTTCCAACATAGTGTTTTGGTTCCCCTTGGCAGGCGGTTTTCTTTGGGACAGATTCCAATGGGCCTTCAAAACAGAGTTTGTACCTGACTTGATTCCCCTACAACTTCTTAGGTTTAACATCCAGGACTCTTTATCGGGATCAGTTGCATCCATGTCCTGCCAGGAAATGACCTGGTCTGTGGGTATGTTTGTAATGCTTATCTGCCAGTGTTCCTTTGAGGCTGGGATCTAATGGGGAAAGAATATGGTATGACTCTGATCTACCATTTTCCCTCAGGGCATTTTCCAGCCCTCTTTATGCCTACAACTTAAATGTGAGACCAAATTAAAAAAAGGAGGAGGAGAAAAAGGAGGAGGAGGAGGAGGATGAAAAGGAGGAGGAGGAGAAGAAGAAGCAGCTACTCTGACTTTAGAGGGGAGTAATGGAAGGAGGTTTCAAAAGTGAGGTGTTGGCTCTTCCTCCCTGCTTTTTAAAGAGGAACTTGGTTTTCAGTGGTTCTTACCCCTTCTCTCCCCTCTGTCTTCTGACACTGATCTCATCCAGTCTAATGGCTTCAGGTAGAATCTCTGGGTACAGCAAAATACATAGAATGTTGGACTTGGAGTCAAGAAAGCCTGGGTTCAAATCCTGTCTCAGACACTTACTCTCTATGGGACCTGGGCAGGACACTTTAAACTCTTACTTTCTCAGTTTCCTCAGTCCATAAAATGAGAATATCAACAGCACCTCTCTCCCTGGAAGGCTGTGAGGTAGGAGGGCAGCAAGGTGGTACAGTAGATAAAGCACCAGGCCTGAAGTAAGGAACTTCATAGTTCAAATCAGAACTAACTAGCTGTGTAGCAAGCTACTTAACTAGGTTTGCCTCGGTTTCCTCATCTGTAAAATGAGCTGAAGAAGGAAATGGCAAACCACTGCAGGATCTCTGCCAAGAAAACCCCAAATGGGGTCATGAAGAGTTGGGCACAACTGGACAACGGTGAGGATGCAATGGGATAACATATGTAAAGCACTTTGCAAATGTCATTATTACTTTTTTGCTGCTGCTGCTCTCACTGTTACCTGTATCTCACCATCTCTCTGCTGAGTTCCAGTTCACTATTTCCAACTGATTTTGAGATATTTGTACCTGGGTATCCTCCCTACACACACATACACACACCAAGGTTTCAAATTGGGCTCATCCAAGACTTCACCTCATTATTCCTCCCAGCAAATGTTCCTAATCTTAATTAAAAAGAGGAGGGCTGAAGTCACTTCCCTTCCGGTTCCCCAGGCTAGAACCTTCCTGGTCATCTTTGACTCTTTGCTCCCTCTCTCACCCAATCAGTGACTCTACCTCCAAAATATCTTTACAAATGCCTGGTCTGCTCACATTTTCACTGTCCTCAGCTCTAGCCTATCCTGTCACCTCTCCAACCCTTTCTTCTAGTTCTTACCTTCTCCAGTCCATCCCAAGTATAAATCAGCACAATGTCTGGCATGCAGAAGGTGCCTAATAAATGCTTATTGACTTGCCTTTCCACAACTGCCAGAGTAAGCGTTCTGATTCACAGACCTGAGCATGTGAATGAGACTGTCCTGTTCAGATACCTTCAATGACTCTATATCATCTAGAGCAGCAGTACCAAGCTTAAATAGAAATGAGGACAACTGAACTGTAGGATGCCTGGGGGCTGCATATCATTTAAACCATAATGCTATTGTCTTTGACATCTGTGATCTATAGGATAAAATGCATATTCCTTCAGCTAGCATTTAAGGTCCTTCACAAACTGTATCCAGCCTACCTTGCAAGTTTATCTCACATTCTTTTTTGTACACCCAGTTCCAATGAAACTTTACTATTAGCTTTTCCTGGGATGCCATCCCACCCACACATTTTGGAGCATTCACACATCCTGTCTCCTAAGCTTTAAATTTCTTTCATTTCTCATCTGTGCCTATCAAAACCCCTTTCTTCTATGAAGTCCCAGTTAAAGTACATCATTTCCATGAAGACTTCCCCAATTCCCCCCAACTCAAAATCATCTGTTTTGTGGTGATTGCATCTGGGGTTTTCTTGGCAGAGATACTGGAGAGGTTTGCCATTTCCTTCTCCAGATTATTTTACAGGTGAGGAACTGAGGGTTAAATGACTTGCCAGAGTCACACAGCTTGTAAATGTTTGAGGCCAGATTTGAAATTGGGGAAAACAAGTCTTCCTGACTCCAGGCCCCGGTGCTCTGTCGGCTGTACCACCTAATAGCCCCAAGTTAAATACAAGAGCTACACCCTTTGTAAAGGTGAAGTTGTTTCTGATAGACTTATGTGTCTCCACAGTGTAGTACTCCCCCTGTCCCAACTTCCTCAACTTGGAAGTCACAAATCTGTATGTTGGGTTCTCAGTTAGATAACTCTATGGATTGCTTTGTTGGGGAATTTCTCAACCCAGAGGGCCTGATATCCTCTTTGGTCCAGTTAACTGGAGGCCAATAAATCAAGAAGTGAGGCTAGAAGAGAAAAAGGTTAATTAGCTTCAGCAAATGGGCAGTTTCCAGGTGGAAACTACAAGGGAGATAAAGGGTTTTACACAACCTTAGAGGGAAATTAGCTATGGCAAAAGGAGGTGAGTCTGCTCAGCCACTCTCCCTAGGGGAGAGGTGAAAGAGGGACAGGATACTGAGAGATCTGGGGGAGACTATCTTAACTTTTAGAATATGTTAACCTGGGCTTTCAGGTTTGTTACAGAGGAAAGGTTTTCCTCCTAGTTAATCCCATTAGAACATCTGGTGGGGTACTTGGTCTCTTGTGAATCCTGTCAGAATACCCAGATGGGGCGCAGTGGAGGCCTCCTTCCAGATAAAATCCATGGGCTTATCCTGTTGTTGAATAAAATACAGACTGATGGTCTGTGTCTATTCACCTACCAGCTCACCCCATTTCTTTGACCTCAAAGGTCACTCTCTTTTCTGAAGAGTAGCTTTCCCCATAATCGCAGCACACAGGTTTTAGCCATTTCCTCTATAGTACCTTTAGGTTATAGCTCATGAGTTCCCACCAATGAGTTTATCAAGCATGGAGAACCTATGGCCTTAAGGCCACATGTGGCCCTCTAGGTCCTCAAGTGTCACCCTTTAAATCCAAAACTGTGTGGCCCCTCAAGGGCCACACTTGAGGACTGGATTCAGTCAGTCAAAGAGCCACACTTGAGGACTTGGCCACATGTAGCCTCCAGGGCCACAGGTTCCATACCCCTGTATCAGTTAGCCAATATACACAATTCATTGAGAACAACGACACTATAATGCCATAGTAAGAAAAGTAACTACAAAACACTTCCACCACCATCACCTACCCCATCCCCACCATGAGCCACATGGCTTTTTGTTTGCCCTATTACAGATAAGGAAACTGAATCTCTGAGAATTTAAATAGTTTGCTATGGTCATAATTAATAAGTATCAGACAGGATTGCAATCTATGTCTCTCTTGATTGGAAGTCTGCCTTCAGTTGCATTAAATTACATTTAAATATGCAACTGTCCAGGTACAACTCAGGTCAACCTTTTCCTATTCCATTCTGGGCCAATCTCATTGTCCATCTGTAGCACTGTAGCACCTATATCTAAGATATATAAGTAGGTAGTATGATTGATAGATGAATAGATGGATAGATAGGTAGGGATAGATAGATAGACAGACAGATGAATTCATTCTTGACTGCACAGTAATAAATTAGAGTCCAGTCAAGGTGCATTCTTTATCCACTTTTTTTCCCTCCAGTGTGTGGGATGTCATAATGATGTCATAGCTTGGAGACACCTTAGTTTAAGAGTTCTTAAACACCTTACCTCTTTTTTTTTTGGTCATGTACCCTTTTGGCAGTCTACTAAGCCTATGGACCCCTTCTTAGAATAATGTTCTCAAATGCATAAAATAAAATTCTCAGGATTACAAAAGAAACCAAATATATTGAAATAAAGATGTAATTTTTTTCTCATTCAGATTCATAAAATGCTCTAAAACCCATTCATGGATCATGGATCCAATGTTAAGAATCTTTGCCTTAGATATGGCAGCCATATGAGGCAGTTAGGTGACACTATGAATACAACACTGACATGGAGTCAGGAAGACTTGAGCATGTTCGAGTCACTTAATTACTGTCTACCTCAGTTACCTCATCTGTAAAACAGATGTAAAACACCACCTACTTCTCAAGGCTGTTAGGATAGGATAAATAAAATAATATTTATGAAGCTCGTTGGAAACCTTAAAGAACTATATAGATGCTACTATCATTAGTGGATAGAATGTAGAGCCTGAAGTCAGGAAGACTCATTTTTGTAAGTTTCAACTCTGGCCTCAGACACTAGCCCAGGGAAATCACTTACCTCTGTTTGCCTCAGTTTCCTCATCTGTAAAATGAGCTGGAGAAGGAAATGGCAAACCAGTCCAGTATCTCTGCCAAGAAAACCCCAAATGGGGCCACAAAGAGTCTACTACTGAAAAACGACTAAAACACCAACATATGACTTTATAACATAGTATACTATAGACTTGACTCACAGTGTACTATACATGTACTATACTATATACTTTATAATAGTAGACTATACATATACGTACACTATATAATACATAGTATACTATACATATGCCATACTATATACATAGTATACTATACATACACATATACCATAGTATATACTTTATACATAGTAAATACTATACACACACATATATATATAATATTCTATATACTTTGTGCTTAGTATCCTATATGCTAGTGTATTACAGTTTAGAACATAGTATACCATATCAGAGATAGAAGGGACTTCAGAACACAGAATGTGATCAGAGGGGTTATCATTTAAACTCCTTGAGGAGGCATTGTTCTGACCTATTTGTATGCCCATATAGGACATAATAAGTAAAGAAATGTGTATTGGTTGATTCATTTCCAATAGGATCATAGGATTTAGGGCAGAAAGGGCCTTAGAAGTTATTTAATTCAATTGCCTCATTTTACCAAAGAGGAAATAAGACCAGGGAGCCAAAGGGAGGTAACCTTCCTTACAGCTAGCTTCTTCATAGTAGAGCTAGGATTAGAAATCCAGGTCCCCCCAACTCCCTCTGTTTCCCCCACTTTTTCCTCTCCGCAGCCTTTCCACTCCCAGCTAAACAAAGGAAAATGTCAGCATGCACCCTCTTCCCAGTGCCACCTGGCTGTCTTCCTCTGTTCCCCTGTCTTTTTTGCAGAACTGTCATTAGAAGCATGCAGGAGGGCCTCAGGAATGGGGACTTAGGCCTGGGAGTGAGTCATGCTGAGCGATCTGCAGCCCTGCCTGCACTAGCACAAATTCCTGGGGAAGCCAAAAGTCGGCCCAGGAAGGGAAAGGTAGAGCTTGCTAGCTTGGCTCTTCTGCCTTGATCCTACCGCCTTGCTGAGGCAGGCTGGTTGGCTTCTCTAAGGATGGCATGAAACCATCCCCATGGGCAGCTTTGGGGATTCTGAGGAATCTGCAAGGCCATTTCCCTCTTTTGCTGGTGGGCACTTACTTAGGTCCACCTAGTGGAGGTTGGCAAGGGGAGAATACCAGAGATTTTGATACTTCTTTCTTTCCTGCCACCCACTGGACATGAGTTCATAGCCTGCCTTAGATATTTCCTAGTTTTGACCAGGCAAGTCACTTAACCTCTCTGAACCTCAGTCTCCTCATTTGTCAAAAGAAGGAGTTGAACACAGTGACCTCTGTAGTCACTTAATTTAAATATAAGGGTTATTTGAAAAAGAACTTCAATAATAATGATGATAATACATTTATGCAGTGCTTACTATGCTAAGTACCTTACAAATATTACCTCATTTGATCCTTACAACAACTCAAAGAAGTCTGCTGTCATCCAGTTGTTTTTAAGTCATGTCCAACTCTTTGTGACCCCCTTTGGGGTATTCTTGGCAAAGCTGCGGTAGTGATTTGCCATTTCCTTCTCCAGATCATTTTACACACGAGGAAACTTAACCAAACAGAGTTAAGTGACTTGCCCAGGGTCACACTGCTAGTGTCTGAGGCCATTTTTTGAACTCAGGCAGATGAGTCTTCCTGACTCCAAGCCTGGCACTCTATCCATTATGCCACCTAGCAGCCCTTATTATTACTGGTTACTTAATTCATCTTATCACTAAAATAGCAATGGTATCTGACATTAATGTAGCCCTTTATAGTTACAAATACACTTCATTTACTTTACCTCATTTGATACTCAAAGTAAGTAGAGAGATAGCAGGGAAGTTAGGAAGCCCTGGGTTCAACTCCCACCTATGGCATATGCTCACTGTGTGAACCTGGTCAAGTCACTTAATCCCAGTGGCTCAGACAAATCTTTACAGCGATTTTCAGAGAAGCTGTTAATCTGCATTGGTAGCAAAAGTTCCTCACTGGAAGCTCTCTATGCCAGGAAAATCACAGATCTAGAGAAACTCAGCTACCCAAAGTAAACACTCTAACCCACTGAGTCCAGCTAATGAGTAGAAATAGCAGAAGAGTACCTAGAAACTAGAGCCCAGAGGATTTGTCCAGGGTCCCACAGCTAATTATTGGCACAGCCAGGTCTTCTAAGAGGAAGGGGATCCACATGGGTGCAGGATATACCATTTTGGACCCTTTGATTTAAGAGTCCAAAGGCTGGAATCCTGGCACTACTCTTTACTGGCTCTCTGACCTTGGGAAAGTAATTAAAACTTCAGAAAGTTTTATTTTCCTCATCTATGAAAGGGTAGAGATCAAAGGATTGATCTCTAGGGCCCCTCACAAATCTGTAATCCCATCTTTTTAAATACAGTGCCTACCATATTTTATCAGTTGATCAACCCATTTGACAGCCATTTATCAAGATGAGGCTATGTGCCTAGCAATGTCCTAGTCCCTGAGGATAGAGAGAAGAAAAGGGGAAATAGCCCCTGCCTGCCCTTAAGGGACTTACATTCCAACATAGATAACAATGGTTATTGAATCTACTGCTTGTATTGACCGGCATAGCCATTAGAAAGCTGGTCTTGGAGCAGGGACTGACTGGATCCAAGTCACACTTCTGACACCCACTGACCATGTGATTCTGGACGAGACATTCAACCTATCAGGGCTCTAAGCAACTCTCAGTAATTCTAAGTTTCAGAGAAGATACTAGCCTGCGTTGATAAATGAACATCTGAAAGTTTCCTATGTCAGGTTCAACCCCTATTGCTAACTTCTTAATTATAGTACATATAATAATTAGGGATCTAAGTGGCATACAGAATAAACTGATAGACTTGGAATCAGGAAGCCTATAGTTCAAATCCTGATGCAGGCATTTAATTAGGTGACCTAGGGTACATCACTTTTAACTTCTCTCAACCTCAGTTTCCTCATCTATAAAATGGGGATAATAACCCTATTGGGAGGATGAGATGAGATAATGTGTGTAAAGTGTTTTGCAAATTTTTAAAGCACTATATTAATACTAGATATTATAGTTATTATTAATTCTATGTTATAATTGGGTCCTGCTCTTATAGTTTCAAAACATTTTTGTGAGATATTTCATTCCTTCCTCACAACAGTCCTGTGGGGTTGGAAAGGACAGGTACTATGGTTTCCATTCTAGGGATAATGTCAATGGAAAGGTTCAGTGACTTGCTCAGTATCACATACTGCTATTAGACATATTAGGTCATTAAAAGAACAGCAGAAACAGGGATATGAAATGTTAGGAAAAAACATGGAATACCAGTTACACCAGAAGAGTAAGAGAGGGAGAGTTATACTACCATTGGATCATCCAAAGCAGGCATCAGAGACTCTGTGCCTGTTGGAGATGTGGGAGTAGAGAATTGTCAAGTACAGAATGAGTCAATAGCATGATGTGACTAACGAGCACATTCTTAGACTGCATTAATACCGCCATAAACCTCAGATTTGGAAGGGACCTCAAAAATCATCCAGGTTAATGTGTATCTCACCATGAGCCTCCAGTAAGTTTAACAGCATGCCTAACAAGTGGTCACCCTTCTGCTATATCACACTAGTACTTCATAATGAGCTTGAAGTCTACTAAGACCTCCAGATCCTTTTCATAAGAACCAATAATCTAGCCACGCCTCCCCAATCTTGCACTTTTGAGACACTTTTTACTCAAAATATTTTAAATTTACACAACAATATTCCATATATCTGTGATATAATCTATGCGGGTTTTCTTTCTAAAGATGCAGATTTCACCCACTATGTCTGCTAATCCCATGTGACTCTCATCTTTGGCCTGCCATAGGTTTTCAAGGAAGCATCCTCTCCATTATGCTGGATGCCATCTTTTACTTCCTTTGACATTGTGTGGCTATGGTTCAAGCAGGCCGTCCAACAGTTAATCCTCCCTGTTTCTACATCACCAGTACACATTTCTATGATGATCTTTTCCATCACTCTCCTCTGTGACTCCTAGCTTGTAAAGTGTCTGAATTCCTTCTTAGTAACTTCTGCCCACCAAGCCAACCTACTGAGGTATTTCTTAATCCTGTTTTGTAGGCAGCTAGACAGTATGCAATGGATAGAGTACTGGGCTTGGGGGTGAGGAAGTCCTGAGTTCAAATCTTGCCTTAGACACTAAATGTGTGATGACACTGGGAAAGGAAGAAAGGAAGGAAGGAAAAAGAAAGATAGATCACTTTGTAAAAACTTGTGTTGATAAAACCATGCTAGTCCCAGAGTCTGAGCAGCATACAGGAGAGCAGAACATGGTGTCAGTCATTCTGGGCATACTTTTCTGTTAAAACTCCCATAGATCAAGTTAGATATGACCAGGAGAATGTGGCATGAAGGAGAAAAAAAACAAATACGACATTGTTGTGGGAACGCACTTCCTTCATCCTGAGAGCACACGTTGCAATGATGTTAATTCACTCATTCATTCAACAAATTATTATTCTTTATATTATTTCCCAAGCACCTAGTCTGTACATTTCATTGTGTTCAGAACCAAACAAACCCTCCTACATTTTGGCTGGCCTCATTTTTAGTGTTATAGTGTTCATCAGCTTTTTTGTGTGTGTTCATCCTTCGTTGCTGAAGACCATGACATCAAAGAAATAATGACGTGACTTGCACTTGACTTTGTTTTGAGTGAGGGAGGGCTGTGCAGGTCACCAGCCTCACTTCTCCAGAGCCATCTGAATCCAGTGTCCAGATACTCATCAGGATGACTGGAGATGACCCGGGATGAGGCAATTGGGGTTAAGTGACTTGCCCAAGGTCACACAGGTAGTGAGTGTCAGGTGTCTGAGGTGAGATTGAGCTCAGGTCCTCCTGACTGCTGCACTGGTGCTCTATCCACTGCACCACCTAGCTGCCCCTTCTTCATCAGCTTCATGAACAGTGGATAGAGGGCCAGGCATGGAGTCCGGAAGACCTGGGTTCAAATCCAATTCCAGAAATTTACCAGCTGTGTGACCCTGGACAAGTTGCTTAACCCTACTTTCCCTTAGTTTCCTCATTTATAAAATGAGTTGGAGAAGGAAATGGCAAACCATTCCAGTATCTTTGCCGAGAAAAGGCAATTAGACACAACTGAAAATGCCTCAACAACAACACAAAGGTATTATGGGGGCTAAAGGAGATCATTGTAAAGCAGTTCCCTCAGTGCCTGCCACGTGCATAGTAAGCCCCACATAAATGTTAGCTCTTGTTAGCATCATCTTTGCTGAAAGGATCTCTCCCTAGCCAGGTCACTGCTGCCATTTAGAGATGGTGACAAAACTTTTCCTGAAACATAGCATCCATGAGAGTCTACCCAGGTTAGACCATACTTACAATGTGTGTTTGGTGGGACATTTCAGAGACAAGTTGGCCAGTTGAAGAGTATCCAGAAAGGAGATCCAGATGGTGGTAAAGATCATGGAGGAACTGGGAGTGTTTATGATTGATGACTTGGATATTAGGATTATATTATCAAAGCATAAGGCTCCAGGATAGAACTAGAAACGTGAAGTTACAGATTTAGCCTTGATATCAGGAAAGCTTCCTAATGATTAGAACTATCCTGAAGTGAAATGGGAGTTAGTTACTTTGCAGCCCCCTTCAAGCAAAAACTGGACAATCACTTGTCAAAACTAAACATTCAGGCACGGGCCCGACCAGAGCAGGGGTTCTTAATATTTTTGTGTGTCTTATACCCCTTTGGGGGGTACAAGTCTGGTGAAGTCTATAGACTTCTCAGAATAATGTTTTAAATGCATAAAATAAAATGCAGAGGGTCACAAGAGAAACCATTTATGCTGAAATAAATTTTCCCCATCTAAGTTCAGTCCTGTCCAACTCATCTGTGTTGTGACTCTTTATGACTTCCTTTAGGTTTCTGTTTGTTTGTTTTTGGCAGAGTTACTGGAGTGGTTTGCCATTTCCTTCTCTAGCTCTTTTTGCAGATAATAGAATGCTGGACCTGGAGTCAGGAAGACTCATCTTGAGTTCAAATCTGGCCTCAGACACTTATTAGCTATGTGACTCTGGACAAGTGACTTAACCCTGTTTGCATCAGTTTCCTCATCTGTAAAATAAGTTGGAGAAGGAAATGGCAAATCACTCCAATATCTTTACCAGGAAAACCCCATATAGAATCACAAAGAGTCGAACAGGACTGAAAATGACCAACCAAAGCACATTAACATTCAAAAATACTTTATATCTCTGTGAATAGGGCCAGAAGGGTGGGACGATATAATTATCCCCATTTTACAAATGAGGAAGCTGAGATTCAAAGAAGTTAAAGAACTCACTTATAGTCACAAACTTGTGAGTGTGAGAGTCTAGAATAATCCCTGAACTTGCTTAAAGATTGAATGATCTAACGAACGTCAAAGTACTTTGGAAACAAAGTCTTGGAAGGCTTGATTTTCATTTCTTCTTCTTCTTTTCCTTCTCTTCCTCCTTCTCTTCTTTTTTTGAATAATATGTTGAGTGTGCTCATTTTGAAGACATCTGTGTTAGGTTCCAAGTGGAAGGCACCCTTTTAAAGAAGATAAATGGGACCCCTATTAAATGAACATTGGAAATCTATCCCAGAGGCTTTAGTGGCTTTCAGATTGAACTACTAAAAAAACAAAACAAAACAAAAAAACAAAACCACACACACAAGAGGAGGCTTGTTAATTTATACAGAGCAGGG
The DNA here is from genome assembly GCA_023548195.1 of Bettongia penicillata ogilbyi. Classification (NCBI taxonomy): domain Eukaryota; kingdom Metazoa; phylum Chordata; class Mammalia; order Diprotodontia; family Potoroidae; genus Bettongia; species Bettongia penicillata. The sequence continues at coordinate 15,127,696 of JAJHZJ010000177.1, forward strand.
CCATTCATTTCTGAGTGGGTCTTTTGTAGGAACTGTTCTACAAATACCTGATATGAGTTTGCAATTAAATACCTTTCTCCTACCAAGCCCCAAGGCTGCTTAATAAAGATATAGCATGTATCTTGGGAAAGGGGTGTAATGTCTCTTGGTTTGTCTCTGGGAGACGTAACTGATTCTAAGAAGGGCAGATTATTAAATGACTATAAAGGGCTGTAACTTATTGAAAGAAAGCTGTTGTGCATTCATTGTCTCTTACTGAGTGTAGAAAATTCCCCTGAAGCTGGAGCCCCCCCAAAACTGGCAAGGCCACTGATATTGGAAATTTCATGTTAAAAATGTTGAGAAGGTAGCATGGTACAGTGGAAGAGCCCTGGCTAAGGAGGCCGTGAACTTGGGTTCAAATCCCATTCCTGGTACTTATTAACTATGTGACAGGCAAATCACTTTGCTTCTTTGGGTCTTGGTTTAAACCATAAAATAAGGGAGCTGGATTAAATGGCCTCTAAAGTGCCTTGAAGTTTTAGAGGTCTGATCCTATGCAATAGGCTCTCACATTTCATAGTACGATTGTTTAATTTATGAATCATTTTCATTGCAACAGCCCTAGGTAGATAGGTAGTGAAAATTTTATCATTCTCATTTTATAGAAGAGGAAATGGGACTCAAAGGAATTGAGCTGACTCAGGTTAGTAACCAACCAGAGATTCGAACCCAAGACTTGATAGATTCCCCTTAAATTGATAGAAAGTCTTTGACCAATTATACTTATAGGCATTGAATTGTGATGATTTAGAATTCTCTGTTTCAGTCTCCGACTCTCTTTGTGTCTCTCTGTCTCTGTCTCCCTCCCTCTGTTTCTATCTCTTTCCCCCTCTGTGTGTGTCTCTGCCTCTCTCTGTGTGTCTCTTTCTCTATCTTTCTGTGTATGTCTCTTTTTCTGTCTCTCTCTGTCTCTGTCAGAAACTCCCTGTGTCTCTCTGTCTCTCTCTCTTACACACACACACACACACACACACACACAACACACACCCCTCTCAATTATCCTTTCTGTCTCCAAAGTCCAGTATGTGTAACCCTTTAGTGCACTCTAAATGGAGGTAACCATGAAACATGAAAACTCAAAAGCCTCTAAAATGAAATTTAGTAATTATTCGTAAATCTGACACAAATGTAGTAATTTTTTAGCTTAAACATCACCTTTATATCATCTAATTCTCAAAATGGCACAGTGCAGTAAGAACTTACAACTCTTTATTCAGTCACATTTTATAGGTGAAGACCCCGAGGTTGTAAGAAATAAAGCAATTTGCCTGAGGTCACAAAGAGAGTTGTTGATCTGGAACTCAAACACACATTTGCTGATTCTAGCATTCTTCCTATTACATTTCTCCTTTGGGGGCCTCAGTTTTCTTATCTGAAAAATGGGGGTAAGTGGTTAAGTAAATAAGGAGTTTAGTTTTTGAACCCATTTTTAAAATTTAGGAAGCCAATTTTTTTTTTTCAGTTTTCAACAGAAAAAAAATGTAGAGTGAATAAGGATACGTGAGGTGGAGAGGACCTCACATGCTGAGACTTGGAGTTAATCAATAAACAGTAGGGAGCCTCTGTTGAGACTTTTTGAGAACAGGAGGGGCAGAGGCACAGTGGCCAAACTTTGTGGAATGAATTAGTCCAGGGTTCTTGCTTTTAGGAGTTGGTTTTGGTGGACTCTAAACATTAGACTCTACCCTGCTTACAATGAGTGTGACCTTGCATAGGTCAGATCTCCACGTTCCTGATAGCTCTACAACATTATGATTCCTCTGCTCTGGGTAATTTTATCATCTGTTAAATGAAGATAGCACTGGAAGGGAGCTTAGAAAATAGAATATAAGCGCGGGGGAGGAGGAGGGAGAGGGAGAGAGGGAGAGAGAGAGAGGGAGAGGGAGAGGGAGAGAGGGAGGGAGAGGGAAAGGGAGAGGGAGAGGGAGGAGAGAGGGAGGGGAGGGGGAGGGGGAGGGGGGGGAGGGGGAGAGGGGGAGAGAGGGAGAGGGGGAGGGAGGGAGGGAGGGAGAGAGGGAGAGGGAGAGGGAGAGAGGGAGAGAGGGAGAGAGATAATCTCCACTAGCATTTCTCAGACTCTTCAGTAGAACTCTAGTTCTTGAAATGGCCCAAGTGTAAAATAAAGGAAAAACAAGTTGTTTGTAATATTGATTGATTCATAGAATTTGAGCTGGAAACATTATGTAGTCTAACCCCCTCATTTTACAGATGACGAAATGGATGTCCAGTGCAGTTAAGAGATTTGCTATTTGAGTTCAGGTCCTCTGAATCTAAATCCAGTCAACTTCCCCCTGTAACATGCTCTCTCTGTAGTATTGGATTTTGAACAAGATTAATCTGAATCAATGATTTGCTTGTTTTGTGTATTTTTTAATGTAAATACGACCACTGAAAACTTTGAAACATGGTAGACAGGTATTAGACAGTCTAGAAAAATCATTTTTAAATGTTTACCACAAAGACGGTTCAAAATTAAATATTCCATCATTGCAAAATTATAAACATCTCTCATCTATTCTACCACTGTCCATTTTCCAGATAAAGGAACTATCCATAAAGATGAAAACATTTGTTCAAGTTCATGCACCAAGTTAATAGCAGAGTTGAGGGTAGAAAAGAAATGAGAATGCATTTTGAGAAATCCATATCAGCGTATAGATGTCAGGTGTTCAGTACGTTCCTGCAACAAGCCCACCTTGTGCAAAGGCCACATCTGTTGGCTCTCGATGTATGAATACTAAACTGAATGTATTAGAGAAAAATAGCACGTTTTGCCCAGTTATTTAACATTGTTTTGCATTTTCTTTTGAAGAGACACTTGTCCCCTGAAGAGTTCCAGGAAGTCTTTGGAATGACTGCGGAAGAATTTGATCGTCTGGCTCTTTGGAAAAGGAATGAATTAAAGAAGAAGGCATTGCTTTTCTAACCTCTCCTAGAGAAAAAAAAAATGTGCTTGTTCAGCAAAAACAAAACAAAAGAAAAACACAACCTAAAGTAGTGTTCCAGAACTATTGTACACACTTACTGCCACTTCATTCTCCTACTTCCTTGTGTCCATGTTGGGGGGGAGGGGAGTGATCACAGGAGGAGGTTAGCTCATAGGATTTTGGAACAGAGACCATTCGGGAATCTGGATCTGGCTGGGGGGATTAGCCACTGACTCTTCTCCCCAGCTGGTTGAAAGAGGGGAAAAAAGAATGAAAGAAAGAAAATAGCCTTAAGTCACCCATTCCTCTGTATAACTTAACATGAAGGGGATCTTTAAAGGGGAGGGGGAGGATGAGGAAAGGGTGAAACACAGCTGTGGTGAGAGAAATGATAGCTCACTTGTTGGCTTTTGAGAAAGTGTGTTAAAATGGCAGAAGTAATGAGGAAGCCTTGAATGCCACCATAGAGAAGGGAAGACAGACAAACTTTAGCATCTTTAATTAAGAATCTAGGTTGAAGAGAGGGTAGTGAAGGATTTCTTTTTAGGGGGAAAGATAAATTTCCTTCTGAAACTGACAGAAAGTCTTTGACCAGTTACATTTGGAGGCGTTGAGCTATGATGGTTTGAAAGTGTCTCTCACTAACTCTCTCTCACACACACACTCACCCCTCAATGGTATCTTTAATCATACAAGAGTTTTTATTTTATTAAAAAAAGTCTATTGACACATGACATGTTATAGCATATTAAACAATAAAATTACCTATATAAAGAGCTTAATTTTAATGTCCCATTCAACAGAAATCCTGAAGCCTTATACCTACTGGGTTCCTAGCTGCGTAGTTTCTGTCATTGCAATGTTGCTAACCTATACCTATATAAATATATATAAATATACAAATAAATTATATAATTTTTCTACACTTCCCCCAGGCAATGTAAATGGCATCATGCTATAAAAGAATGCTGTTTGTACATACGTATTATAAAGGCACCACTCTTTCCTCTCCTTCTCTGGCTTCATCTCATGAGCCTTATAAAGATAGCTTAGTTTTCTGACAACAAAAGCTTGGGACTGCAGGAGCTCAGCAAATAAGTAAATGAATAGACTAGAAAGCCTAGCTCTCCCTCTGGACAAATTGGAAAAAAAGAAACAACAAAAAAAAACCCAACAACAGGCTGAATAGCTGCATGTTCCTGAACAAACTGGATGCCTGCATAATCAGTGCATGGTGTGGAGAAGGGATGACGCTTTGCTTTTGGAAGGCAAAGCTATTGAAATGCTTCCTAGGTGTTGGATGCAAGCATTAGGTTCCTGATGTAATGAAGATTGTAAAATTGCTGATGCCATATGGGAAGAATTCTAGGGTGGTGAGAGGGTTGGAAATAACAGCAAATAGATAGCTTGATGTAACTCTAAAACACATTATCCAAAGTATATTTTCCAGTTCTCTGTTGTGGTCTGCATTTTTCTTGTCTGGAATGTCTGTGTTCCTAGTCTACATTCACTCTATATCTTTGGGCAGTTTCTTAAAGTAACTGCTCACAATGTGCACTGCTTCAAACTAATTCAACATGTCCAGGGATAGAGGCCTTATAGTGGTCAACTTTATGTCTTTGAACTAGCTGGTGAGAATGGAGTGGTCAGAAAGGATCTATTTTCTCTTCAGCTCAGAGCTCTGTCTGATCCTACCAATACCTGGGAAAATAAAGTCATTTTGTTCAATAAAGTAAAAAGCGTTGTGATATAAATGTGTATAATTCCAAACGGTATGGTTCTTCTCGACTTCCTGACTTCTTCGTTGATTGTCCCTCCTGTTGAGGTTTCTGTGGAAAAGAGCACGAGTCTGGCTTTTCTCTGGAACAAAAAAATATCCTAGTCTAAACAAATTCAGTTTAACCAGCTCTATCCAATAAGCATGTATTCAGGGCCTATTAACTACAAGATCCTGAGCTTACTTTCTAGTCAGAAAATCAAGTTAGCAAATGCCACCTTTCATGCAGCCTGTAGATTACAGTCCGCCAGGTTTTGCCATCCCCATTTGGCATTTATGGTATCTGTTCACGTGGAAGGTGATGATGAGAGATGATGAGAGAAGCTAAGAGGCACCATGGTGGAAATATAAATGGGATTGCCAATTGAGAGACCTGGGGAGTCACGGGAATACTTTTTGCTACCAATCAGCTGTATGGTAGACCTGAGCAAGTTACCGCTTCCCTATAGACCTCAATTTCTTCATCTGTAAAATGAGCGAGTCGGAAAAAATAATCCTTAAAACCCCTCAAGCTCCACATTTTATGTCCTAAGGTCCCCTCCACCTCTAATATTCTATGTTCTAAGGCCCCTCCCAACTCTAGCATTTTTTATATTCCAAGTCCCATTCCAACTTTGACAATCTGTGTTCTAAGGTTTCTAACAATTTTAATAGGAGTTCCAGGTTTAAGTCTTTTTTCTATGTCCTAAGGCCACTCCAGCCATCATGGCCTAAATTCCAAGAGTTCTTTCAGATCTCAGGTTCTGTGATTCTGTTCTAAATAGGCAAGTTCTAGTGATCTTGTTTCAATTGAATTGAAAACAATAGAGACATTTCAAGCAGGTGCCCATGTTCACATTCCTATGCTGATGAGAAAGTCTTAGTCAAATCTGCTGGGCTTCTACTTCTTAATAATCCTCCCAAATGTCCTGAAATGCCAGGAAGTATAAAATAAGCACTGTACTTTCCTATCCCCTGTTCCTATCCTGCTACCCATGTCAGGATGGCACTGGTTTTATGGAGACCATCTAGAGCTTATTCTTAGCCTATTTTGTGTCATGGACCCCTCTTGGGGTCTTTGGACTCCAAATCAAGGATTCTGTCCATTATGCCACATTCAGAGCTCTCCAGTGATGAGACTTGGACCTATATGCATTTGCTCATCAATTGTTTACTAAACTCTTGTGTGCAAGGTAGCATGGCATAAGCTGGTCATGATGCCAGGTAGAACTGAGTTCAAGTCTGGATGCTGACTTATATTGCCTTTGGGACCCTGGGCAAATTACTTAACTGTCCAGTGTTCTCGGCAACTCTTTTTTTCCAGTCCAATACTCTCATCTTTTTTTACTGTTTCAAAATTGATATTTATTTTCAAAGATCTATCTTTCACTCCTATTTCCCTTCCCTACCCCATCACTGAGAAAACAAGAAAAACAAAACACCTGTTAGAGACATACATAGGCAAAATAAATCCTCACATTTGTCATGATACACACAGATATCTCTATATACACCATATATGTTGTACTCTAAGTCCACCATCTCCCAGGAAAGAGGTAGGCAGCCTATTTTATCATGATTCCTCTGGCATTATAGTTGGTCATTTTGTATTGATCAGAATTCCCAAGTCTTTCTAAGTTGTTTGCCTTTACAATATCATTTTTCCTGTATAAACTGTTCTTCCGATTCCATTTACTTTACTCTGCATCAGTTCATTTAAATCTTACCAGGTTTCTCTGGAATTGTCCCCTTCATCATTTCTTACAGCATAATAGTATTGCTAAGCCACCCTTTAAAGACTCTAAGTTCTATAGAGGATACCAATCAGCAACTCTCTAATGAAATTACTGTTCCAGTTCCTATCCCTAACCCTCTTTCTTTTTATTATGTGCCAAAATGGTGGAGTTCAAAGACAAAAAAAACCATCCCCGTCGTCACTGAGATTACCTTCTTCTAAGGGGAAGCTGTGTGCACACAGTTAAATCAATGCAATATATAAAAACATTTTGGGGATAAGGAAGATTAGGAAAGGTGGGGAGAACTTGAGCTGTCTTGGAGGGAGCTAGAGATTACAAGAAGTGGAAATGAGGACAGCATGTTGTTTCTGGCATAAAGGATAGTCTGTGAAGAGGCGAAGGCGCAGGGAGATGGACTGCTGTGCATGAATGCCAACGTATTGGTTCGCACACAACTGATCTCTCACAGTATCAGGGCCCTCATCAGATTCTAACCAGAATTTCAACAGTTAATGATAAGGCATGTTAATGAGCAGGAAATGCTGACAAACGGAAATCAATTAATTTTTGGTGAAGCACTTACTGCTGAGTGCTTTGCTGAAACACTTACATCTCTGGCCTCAATTTCCTCACTGGTAAAATGAGGTGTGTTAAGTCTCTTCCAATTCTAGATCTATGATATTATGACCATAGAGTTAGTAACAGAGCTAGAAATAAAACACTACTCTCAACTTCTAGCCCAGTTCTTTCTATTACCCACAAGTCAGGGCTACTCTTGGAAAAAGTGATGAAATCAACTTGGTCTTCAGAGCCACCAGCCACCCATATCTGACCCCATTTTTCCTTTCGGTAGTGCCTACCTGACCTTCCCAGGTACCTGGTGCCCTCCTGTATCCTCTGAAAAACCTCTGCCTTTAGCCAAGAAGCAAATCTGTGTCATTGCAAAGTAATGTGATAACTTTAAATCACTTACTTCCCTTCCCACGCACACCTTGGCAATCTGTAGTTAAAGCCTTAGCTCTCATTGTGCAATGAAAGACCGAATCTGTTATCTCAATCAGGGAGGCAAAGCAAGGGAGCTGTGGGGCCAGGAAGGAAGCAGTTGCTCCCAATAACTCTAATGAGGTCACTGGTCTTTCTCTTCCTCTGAAGCTACCTGAAATAGGAGATAAAGAGAGACAGAATGAGAAGATCCAGCTGGTATCTTACCCTAGCCCATTTCCTATTCAGGTAGGATTTGAAAGAGATGACTTCAGAGATGCCTTCCTGTGCTGAGATTCAATGGCCCTCCTGCTGCTGCAGAGCTCTGTGTTCAGACAATGGGGAGAGCAAGAGAACCATATGATCTCTCTTGGTGGCAAAGCAGTGAATTTCTAGAGAGTTTGGGTATGTGGGAGACTTTTCCTGAGTGTTTGGGTCTGTATTCCTGCCTGCGTATTTGTGGGATCTGTGTAGTCCATACTGTGCTTTGAGCTGTCTAGTGTCTTGGGTTAAAAAACACAAAAGGATTGTGATGATTGTCCTTAACCACCTTCTGAACCCTTGCCTGATCTATTAGGCAGGTGTGCCCCAAAAGTCAAGGAACTCTGACAGACAGTAGAGGAATTTGAGGCACAAAGGGTGGCGGGGACAGGTTGGAGAGATTTTCGGGAGAAGGCAGGTCTTCCCAAGTACTTCCAAAATTCTGCCACTTGTCAAGTGACTGACTGTCTGCCTCGCCCTAGACAGGCAGGAGTCTGTCTCTACTTGCTCTGTTCTTTTGGAGTTGTTTATACATCCAGATCAAGATACCCTCACATGTCAGACTGTTTCAAAGACTCAAGGATACTAAATTGTGATATATATCTCTGAACCCATCACCCCCTTCTTCTAAAAGCTCAATGATTCCTCATTACCCATTTAATAAAATCAAGACTTTTTTTTACTTGCAATTGATGATTTTCTATGATTTGGTCCTGAAATAATCTTTTCTCACATCAATCTCTTTATAATAATAACTAGCATTTGCATAATGCTATTTCATTTTATTCTCACAACAATCCTAGGAAGTGCTATCATTACCCCCTTATTGCATACCAGGAAATTGAGGCACAGAGAGGTTAAGTGACTTGTCCAAGGTCTCACAACTGTTAAGTGCCTGAGAGTGGATTTCAACTCAGGTCTTCCTGACTCCAAGTCCAGTTCAGGACCTATTCATTTTTCCTTAAGATCTCTCTTTCTCTCTCCTCCTTTTCTCTCTTTCTCCTCTCCCTTCTCTCTTCCTTTTCTCTCCTCCTTCTCCTCCCCTCTCTTCTCTCCTCCTTTTCTTATGTCATCCTTTATAAGTGAAAGGCAGCATGGCGTAATAGATCAGGTTGGACTTGGTCGGGAAGAAACAAAATTAACCCTTACCTCAAACTCTAATTAACTGTGTAATTCTGGGTAAGTCAATTAGTCTCTGTCAGCCCATGTCCTTACCTGTAAAATGAGGGTGATAATAACAAATGTAGTCTTTAGAAGCATCTAGGTGATGCAGCACATAGAACACTGGATATGGAATCAGGAAGAACTAAGTTCAAATCCAGCCTCAGACATTTGCAAGTTGTGTAACTCTCTTCCCCAACCCCAGCCTCCAATGCTCCAGTTTCCTCATCTGTAAAATGAGGATAAAAACATCTTACAAGGTTTCTGTGAGGATAAAATGAGATGACATTTGTAAAGCATTTAGCAAACCTTAAAGCTCTATGTGAATAGATAATAGAATGGATAACTATTATTACTCACCTCTCAGGGACGTTGTGAGAATCAAATGAGAAAATCTTGAAATATTTTACAAAACTTATCCTAGGTAAATGGCAAGAATTACTTATTATTATTATCTGGAGTCTTCTTCCTCCTATATCTACTGCCTAATTTCTACCAATCCTTCAAGACTGAGCTCAAAAATTAACCTTTATGAAAACTTCCCTTACCTCTTCCTAAATCACAAATGCTCCCACCTTCCTCAGAACTAACTGATCTCTTTTTTTCTTATCTCTCTTATTGTATCTCTATGTTTTACTTCCTAGCATCACTAGATGTCTGATCTAACCCTTCTTCCACTACCACTGGAATAATGGTTTACATTTCTATATCACTTTAAGAGTGACAAAACTCTTTGCTCATGAGACAAGTGTTATTCTCCCAATTTTACAGATGAGGAAACCGTGGCACAAAGAGGTTAAATAACTTGAACTTGTAGCTCAAAGACCAACACTCTCCATCATCAAACCATCTTCCCCCTACCCCTATCATGTGGGTCAATGATACTATTTTCTTTAGTCAGATGCCCAACTCTTTGTTACCCCCATTTGGGATTTCCTTGGCAAAGATACAAGAGTGGTTTGCATTTCCTTGTCCAGCTAATTTTAAATATGAAGAACTGAGGCCAACAGGGTTAAGTGACTTGCCCTGGATCACACAGCTAGTAAATGTCTGAAGTCAGATTTGAACTCATGAAGAGGAGCCTTCCTGATTCCAAGCCTAGTGGTTCTATCCATTGTTCCACCTAGCTACCCCAATAAAAATCCATGCTGTTCTTCAATCTCATTTTTCCAATTGCTAGGTGAAGGTTATTCTTGTAGAATACAGCCTTCCTAAGGACAGGCACTATTTTTCCTTTTAATGTTGTGGACCTTGCCTAGTACCTTGCATAGACTGGGCTTCCATGTTGCTGAATTGAACTGCATTTCTATCCCCTACAGTCTCTAGCAGAAGACGGTTGATATAATGGTCCTTTAATAACTATTCCTTAAATGTTATTCATTATTATTAATATCATTATTTAATAATGACAAAATTGATGCTTTACAATTTACAAATTATTTTGCTATACATTGTCTCATTTAATTTTCATACAGAATCTCTTAGATAGGTCAAACATTTGTTATTCCCATTTTGCCAAACGAGGAAATTGAGGTACAGGGACAAGAAGTGATTTGCTCAATGCCACATGGCTAATGAATGGAGAAGCTAAGAAATAAACTCACACAAACTACACTAGATTGCCTCACAATGAATGAATTCACGCAACAATCATTTACTGAGCACTTGATTGTGTGCACAGAGTTGGACTACTGTGTCCTAAGAGAGTGAATGTGTCTCCTCAGGCAGCTGGAGAAATGGGGCCATCTTGTAGGTTGTGCCAAATGCCAAGTCCTACTTCCTGACTGACAAAGTGTCGTGGGAAAGGAGCTAGCTGGGGCCTGGCCCGCATACAAGAAGATCTCCTTGTGTCAGTTACTTACTCCACTGTGAAATGCTTAGTACTGCTGAAATATTACCCATGTCAGATAAAATCAGATGATGGGCATATAATTAAGTGTTGAAATCTTTGAGACAAGAAAAGGAAAACTAAGTTCTACCCTTCTCCTGTGACCCTTAAAGGCTACTGCCTATATTGCTAAGTAAGAATATTTTGTTTAATTTTTCACATCCTAATTACATTTTAATGGATGTCAAAATAAACATCTCTCTATCCTAGCTATCCCCGACAGGTCCCTGACTTAGCTGAGAAAGCAGTTTTGCTTGTTTTTATACAATCGGGCAGCTCTCAAATTGAGGGAGCCCTTCATAATGGTTCAGATACTTGTATTATATAGTCTGCTAAGCTTTGTATATTTTGGAGTGGAAAGAAAACCTCAAAAAAGCCCAAATGGATTTGTAATCAAAAGATCTTGGTTCCTTAGTATTTTGCTTATGGATCAGTGTGACCTTGCGCAATGATGTTATCTGTCAGGACATCAGTTTCCCCAATTTTAAATGGGGGGTACGGATTAACACTAGATAGTTTCCAAGGTATCTTCCATCTTTGAATCTTGTAAACTTAATGAGGACAGAAGCTCTGCAGTAGGAAGTCATCCAAGTCAGGATGTGAAGTAACCTAGATGTGAGAACCTAAAATCATTGTCTTTGGAATAATCTACTTTATTTTTGAGAAATGAAAACACAAAACAAACCCCACACACACACTGATCACTTACAGTCTCACAGAAGAGCCCTGTGCTTATTGCTATGGGGGATACAAAGATGAGTAAGCCAACTCCTTGCCTTCAGAAAGTTTTCATTTAGTGAAAGTGATAAAACACAGATAACTAGAGTCTAAGGATCTCTACAGTTATGGAGAAGGATTATAAGAGTCCTGGAGAAGCAAAAATAATTTCTGACTGGGTCATTACAGATGAATCCATGACATTAGGTCCTGGGACCATCCAACCCAAAAGGTAGTCCTTATCCCAAGGTAATGAGGGCTTACAGATGCTCTTAGTAGTGAATAGGACAGGCATCTGATTCTGATAATGAGAGAAGTCAGACAGATTGGAAGCTGGCCCCTGGATGGTTGTGATCCAGCATAGTGAGGTATTTGAATGTGTAGTGGATGGAGAGTTAAGGTTTGGTTGAGTGACCATGTGAAACCTGAGGGCAGAAAGTCAGTGAATGTGTGTGCCATTGAGGTATTGATTCAGTGAGGAGTGAAGGAGGCTGGGTATGACTTCTCTGGAAATCTGAGAATGCATTTCTAACCTGTGGGTGTGGCTCTCTGGAGAGTCCAGGTCACTACCTGAAGCTAACCTCTATTTAATAAGTTTGTTAGTAATTGAGAAGTTAGTAAGACGCAGAAGCAGGTAGTCCCAACCTGTGCCTAGGTATGGAGATTGAAAATAAATCCTAATTCCCACCCACTGGCATTTCAGGACCTGTCATGAAATCCTTACAAAAAACAGATATCTGATTGGCACAATTCATAGCCATCAATGACCTCTGTATGGGGGAAGGGGAGTAAAGAAGGGAATATGTAAAGGAATATAGGGAAGCATAGGGAGTATAGGAAGATCCAAAGCCTAAGTGTAAAAGTATATTGGGGGTGGAGGACATGTCTGTATCACACGAAGGACATGGCATTGGAGCTGCCTTTTGAAGGACTGATTGAACTTGAACTTTAGGCAAATCACTACATTGCTTTATCCTTCTCAGTCCAACTTACTCCTTTGTCAAATGAAATCTCTCAAGTTCTAAGTGGATTTACAGGAGGGAACAGGATTCTATATGTGAAGACAAGAGGACTGGAGAGCACAGGATTTAATCAAGAAAGAGAAAATAGTCCACAGACACACAGAACAAAGTAGAAAAATTGATACAACCATTTAGATATTTTAATAAGTGAAATCTTTGCTTTGTCTCCATGTTTTAGAGGCCTTAGCTGTATACTTTTGTAAGGAACTCTGTCCCAATGTCATTGAGCACCTTGTTTGTAACTCAGAGTGTTAGGAGTGGCCCTAGATTACTTCAGGTTTAAGTGATTTGCCCAGGGGTCTCAAGTATGTGTCAGAGGTAGGCTTCAAATGCAGGTCTTGCTGCAGATTTTCTATCTACTCTATGTTTGTTGCTTCTATCTTGCATAAGTTTCACCAAGTGTAGTTTTCAGGCCTGAATACCTTAGGGGAAAAATACTTCATTTTTAAAAATACACAGTGGAAGTGGAGACATAGTATGGGGAGAAAGCACTAGGATTGGAGTCCAATGACCTGGCTTTGAATCCTGACTCCATCACATACTGACAGCCTGTATGATCCCAGCAAGTCATTGAACCTCTCTGGGTCTCAGTGGTTTGAAAAATTAGGGGATATGGTTATTTGGGCTTGTCTTGCTCTGATATTCTATCAAAAAATATTCATAAATCATTTTAGTGATAATCTCAGTATGTATGACCTAATGAGTAGTTGAAAGCTTTCATTTCAGCAATGATTTGGTCTTATTGTCTAACATGTCCCAAACTGTTTATTTATAAGGTAGTTTTTGTATGTGCATAGACTTGAATAGTAAATGACCATATGTCAGCCATGCTAATGAAAGGATTTCTGCTTGGGTAGAGGTTGGACTTTATACCCTTCTCTGTGATCTCTTCCAGCTCTAAGAGTCTGAAATTCTAATTATTTGTTTCTGTGAATGTCTCTTAGGAATATGACAGGCTGAAGAGTCACATAGGGAGTTTGGAGATGCTGGTTTCTACAAGGGATCATGAGTTTCTGTTTCCTACTATAATAAGCAAGTTCAGTTCATTTAAACAGAGAGTTACTTTATTTTAACAGGTCTAGGCAATACAATTCAACATTTAAGAAAAAAGTTCTTAATACGCACAAGACCTTCAACTAGAGAATCAGAGAATGATACAACTTGGGTATGTCCTTGTTCCTATTACTTTTTAACCCTCCCTCACTCAAAAAAACCCCCAAAAACCAGTCAAGTGCAAGTCATGTCTTTATTTCTCTGATGGCACAGTCTTCTTTGGCAACGAAAGACCAACACATGCTATCAGTCAGAAAATACCATTGAATGATAGCTAGAGTGTGTATAGAGCTTTAAGGTTTACAAAGAACTTTATAAACATTATCTCATTTTATTCCAAAAGCAACTCTTGGAAGTAGGTGCTGTAATGACCATTTTATAGTTGGGAAAATTGATGCAGACAGCAAGTAGTGGCTTGTCTAAAATCATACTAGTCAGTGTCTGAGGTAGATTTGAATTGAGCTCTTTCTAACTTCAGGTCTAGCACTGTATCCACTGAACCATCTAAGTTTTCTTTTCCTCCTATTGGATGGCTCTTCCCAGAGCCTCCATTTATTTAGTTATTTTAATTTAGGATTTTATTTTTCTCCAGTTACATGTAAAAAAAAATTTTGAACATTTGTTTTTAAAACTTTGACTTCTACAATTCTCTCCCTTCCTCCCTCCCATTCCCCTTTCATTGAGAAGGCAAGCAATTCAGTACAGGTTATACATATGTAGTCATGCAAAGCATTTCCATAATAGTCATGTTGAAACATAGACCCAAAAGAAAAAAAAACTCAAGAAAAATAAAGTTAAAAAATATGTCTCAATGTGTATTCAGACACCATCAGTTCTTTCTCTCAGGATGAATAGCATTTTTCATCAAAAGTCCTTCACAGTTGTCTTGGATCACTGTATTACTGAGAATAGCTAAGTCACTCCCAGCTGATCATCTTATAATATTGCTGTTACCTTGTCTACAGAATATTTCACTTTGTATCAGCTCATGTAAGTCTTTCCGTGTTTTTCTGAAAATATCCTGCTCATTATATCTTATAGCACAGTAGTATTCCATCAAAATCACATACCACAATTTATTTAGCCATTGCCCAGTTGATTATATATCCCCTCAATTTCCAATTTTTTACCCCCAGAAAAGAGCTGGTATAAATATTTTTATACATATAAGTTCTTTTCCTTTCTTTAAATCTCTTTTGGGATACAGGACAAAGGATATGCATGGCTTTATAGCCCTTTGGGCATACTTCCAAATGGCTCTCCAGAATGGATGAATTATGAACCACCTAGTTTTATGACACCCAAACATCCTCTGGAATTATTTCTGCCCCAAAGCATTTTTGTTATGACTGAACCAGTCCCCACCCCTTCCTTTTAGGAGTCATAGAATCCTTGAGTGGTAGCTCTAGAACCAGAAGGGACCTCTGAGGGTATCTAATCCTAACTCCTATTTTATAGATTAGGGGCTAAGAGAAGTGATGTCATTCTTTCCAAAGTCATCCAGGTAGCAAGTGTCAAAGGCAGGATGAGGAGCAGCTGATCTGTTCCTCACAGGTCTCCTCAGTGACTGGAAATCGAGTGAGGGACATAGGAATATGTGTTTACCTCACTGCTCTCACTGCCTTGCAAATGCCCATGAGGGGTAACTATAATGATCATATATACACTGAATTCCAAAATGAATTGTCCTGGTTTATTTATTTTGCCTAGAACTAAGAATTTCAGTGAGAAAATAGGGTTTTTTTTTCTAATTTCTACAGTTTCAATAATAAAGATCAATGAATGAATACAGGCTGTCTAGGTGGACTTGTTTTCAATGCCCAAAAAGATACTCTTAACAACTGCATTGCCAAGGCATCGGGTTCCCTGATTGCTATATTCCACCTTTTGAGATTGTTTTATTTTGCTAGGAAAGAAGGGAATGGACCTGTAATATTAGTATAAAGAACTCCTGTTAAAGAACAAGGCAGACTGACAACTTCCAACTTCTACTTGTAGAGTTATCTGGGTTGCTGAGAAGTTAAGAGACTCTGCTAGGGTCACACAGTCAGTGTTATCAGAAGAAGGACTTGAATTAAAATCTTTCTTCCTCTGAGATCAGCTCACTAGCCATTATGCCACATCATTTCTAGGATTTTAAAATGAAGCTCAACATAGTATTGGGAAAAGGCACTGGATTTGGGAATAAGAAACTGGAACTCATTTCTTTTTCTTTCTCTCTTTTTAAAAAATTCAGCATTTAACGCTCCCTCTTGGTGTAGGTAGACCCCTCAGCCTCTGTTCTCTGAGCTCAATGGAGGAAGCCCCATCCAGAAACTCAACATGTCTATTTACAAGATCCAGGCAAGAGAGATCTTTGACTCTCGTGGAAACCCTACTGTTGAAGTTGATCTCTACACTGAAAAAGGTCAATTCCGAGCTGCTGTGCCCAGTGGTGCTTCTACTGGTATCCATGAAGCCCTGGAGCTCCGAGACAATGATAAGACCCGCTACATGGGGAAAGGCGTCTCAAAAGCGGTTGAGCACATCAATAAAACTATTGCCCCGACCCTGATTAACAAGAAATTGAATGTTGTGGAGCAAGAGAAGATCGACAAATTGATGATAGAGATGGATGCCACTGAAAATAAATCAAAATTTGGTGCAAATGCCATTTTGGGAGTGTCTCTGGCTGTTTGTAAGGCCGGAGCTGCTGAGAAAGGTGTCTCCCTGTACCGTCACATTGCTGACCTTGCAGGCAACAATGAAGTCCCGTTCCAGCCTTCAACGTGATCAACGGTGGCTCCCATGCTGGTAACAAGCTGGCCATGCAGGAGTTCATGATCCTCCCTGTTGGAGCAGCAAACTTTAAGGAGGCCATGCGCATTGGAACTGAGGTCTACTACAACTTGAAGAGTGTGATTAAGCAGAAATATGGACAAGATGCCACCAACGTAGGGGATGAGGGTGGCTTTGCTCCTAACATCCTAGAGAATAAAGAAGCTCTGGACCTGCTAAAGGATGCTATTGGTAAGGCTGGCTATACTGATAAGGTCGTCATTGGCATGGATGTTGCTGCCTCTGAATTCTTCCGGTCTGGGAAATATGACTTAGACTTCAAGTCTCCAGATGATTCCAGCAGGTACATCTCCCCTTCTGAGCTTGGGGACCTCTACAAGAGCTTCATCAAGGATTACCCAGTGGTGTCTATTGAAGATCCCTTTGACCAGGATGATTGGGAAGCTTGGAAAAATTTCACTGCTACTGCCGGCATCCAGGTGGTAGGAGATGATCTCACAGTGACCAATCCCAAGTGAATTGAAAAAGCTGTTTATGAGAAGGCCTGCAATTGCCTCCTACTCAAAGTGAACCAGATTGGCTCCGTGACTGAATCTCTCCAGGAGTGCAAGTTGGCCCAGTCCAATGCGTGGGGAGTAATGGTTTCCCATCGTTCTGGGGAGACTGAAGATACCTTCATTGCAGACCTGGTGGTGGGTCTCTGCACTGGGCAGATCAAGACTGGTGCCCCCTGCTGATCTGAGCATCTGGCCAAGTATAACCAGCTTCTCAGAGGATAAATTTGCTGGAAGGAACTTCAGAAACCCTCGGGCCAAGTAAGCTCTGATGGCTAGGAGGCCTAAGAGCTCACAGGCGCCAGTCACCTCTATAGAATTCTGCTCCTGTCCTAAGAATGGGCAGCACCAAGTACTAGACCAGTCTTGTTTTGGGGGCAGGGGCCTCTGCTGCTTAACTTCCCTCTCCCTTCAACCTTTCTGTGATATTCTCACTGCTTTGTTAGAACTGTCTTATACCGGAGACTACCTGATCATCTGGCTCTCTGTCAGAACACCCTTTATCATCCTGTGACTGGGATAGATTGACCTGATTTCACCCCCAACCCTGGTGTTGATGTGTGGAGCCATGTACATGTGATGCAGCCCGATGAGCCCGCAGGCCAAAACCTTAGTGGCTTCTATGTGCAGAATAAAAGTATTCAGTAACCTAAAAAAAAAAAAAAAATCAATTCAATTTTATTTTAATTTCAAATTCTCCCATTCTTCCTCTATCCATTGAGAAAAAACAAATCCCATTACAAATGTAACCTGGGCTTCTCTGGGCATGCCCAGCTCTCCTAACATGAAGATGCCCTTGTGAGCATGCCCAGTTATGGAGGCTGCTGCATCCCCTACCACATGGGTGGAGCTAACCTCTTTCGATGGGCTGTTTGTCTTTAAATCTGTTAAAAAGGGGCTGGTAGTTCTCTTTTCTGTCATATTGTTTCTCTGCAGCTCTCTTTTCTGCCCCAAAAGAGAACATCCTAGTTCACCCACAGTGGCGACCCCATGAGCTGAACCAGCAAGAAGGAAAGGACATTTCTTCTACTGAGCCCTCTCTTTTACCCTGGCTCCAAGAAATAGAGCTCAGGGTGTTTCTGTTTTGTGTTGTTTATTTCCTTCAATTTCAGATAGTCCCCATGAGACCCTGGAGTTAGATCCATGGCAACCCTGAAGCCAGGATTGTAGACAGGGTGAGGCAGCCAGCCAGCCTGGAAGCCATCAGAAATCAGAGTACCTAGGACTCAAACCTGAAGGGAATTTGAGATTTGGAACTGGGATTGTGCTCTATGAGAACCGAAAATAGGCTATAAACCTCATAATCTTTTTCGCTTCCCCAGAGACTACGGTGGCTCAAGGAGAGAGGAGTATTATGCCTACCATGTGTTGGTAGGGAGTAAGACTAATTATTTGTGATTATACCTTTTGAAGTAAATATTTCTTTGTCCAAGCTAATGTGACCATCAGTGGTTAAATGAAACCAAGTTTCATTTAAGGGAAGCACCTCCTAAACTTGAGGGAACATCATCACTTACAGAGAGCTGAGAAACTCCTCAAACCCCTTAAGATTACTAGGGAACCCTAGGAGAAGAGTAAAATATAACCCATGTGGCCTTCCAGGCAGCAGGACCAAGGTGGCCTATGTTACATGGAAAAAAAAACTCATTTCTTTTTGTTATTAATTCAAATTTATTTTATTTTCAATTTCAAATTCTCTCTCTTTTCCCTTTTTTCTCCTCCTATTGGAAAGGCAAGAAAAAAAGGAAGCCATTAAAAATATGTATAGTCATGCAAAATAAATTTCCATACTTGCCATAATCAGGAACAATAAAGAAAAGTTAAGATGAAAAAATATGCTTCAATCTGTTCTGTCCATCAGTTCTCTCTCTGGAAGTGGATAGCAGTTTTATCATGAGTCTTTAGAATTGTGGTAGGTTACATTGATCAGAGTTACTAAGTATCTCAGTTAATCTTTTTTTTTTAATATTTCCATTACTGTGTACATTTTTCTCCTGGTTCTGCTTACTTCACTTTGCATTAGTTAATATGTCTTTCTAGGTTTTTGGGAACCATCCCCTTCATCATTTCTTACAGGACAGTAGTGTTCTATCACATTCATATGCTATAAATTATTCACCTACTCCCTAATCGTTGGGCATCCCTTCAGTTTCCAATTCTTTGCTAACATAAAAAACCTGCTGTTTTGTACATGTGGACCCTTTTTCTCTTTCTTTGCTGTGGGATATAGACCCAGTTGCAATATTGCTGAGTCAAAAAGTATACACAGTGTCATAGCATTAGGGGCATACTTCCAAATTGCTTCCCAGAATGGTTGGACCAGTTCACAACTCCACTAACAGCACACTTATGTATCTATTTTCCCACATTCCCTCCAATATTTGTCATTTTTGTTATCTTAGGGGATCTGATGGGTGTGAAGTGTTATTGTTACTGTTGAATGATGTCTGACTCTTCATGAGCCCATTTGGGGTTTTCTTGGCAAAGATACTGGAGTGATTTGCCATGTCCTTCTCCAGTTCATTTTACAGATGAGGAAACTGAAGCAAACAAGGTTAAATAACCTGCCCAGGGTCACACAGCTAGCCAGTGTCTGAGGCTCAGTTTGATCTCAGGAATATGAGTCTTCCTGACTCCAGACCTAGCACTCTGTCTACTGCACCAGATAGATTTAGCTGCCCCTGAGATGTGATACTTCAAAGTTCTAAAAATTTGCATTTCTCTGTTAGTGATTTGGAGTATCTCATTTTCCATTTTTTTAAATCTTAACCCATCTGGTGGGCATGGGGTGATATCAGAGAGTTGTTTTAATTTGTATTCCTCACATTATCTGGGACATTTTTTTTTCATATGACTAAAGATAACTTAGAATTCTTCCTTCAAAAACTGTCTATTCATATCCTTTGACTATAGATTGTTGAGTGACTCTTAATTTGATTCAGTTCTCTATATGTTTCAGAAATAAGATATTTCTCAGAGAAACTTGTTGCAAAGATTTTTCCTCCAGTTTCCTGCTTTTCTTTTCATTTTAGCTGCATTGGTTTTGTTTGTACAAAACATTTTAATTTTGTAACCAAAATGATCTCTTTTGCCTTCTGTAATTTCCATCTCTCATTTGTTAATGAACTGTTCCTAATATAGAGCTGACAAGTAATTTCTTTTATTTTTAAAATTTTTTTATTCATTAATTTGCTTATGGTATCACTGTTTATGTCTAAATCATGTAACATTTTGAGCTTACTCTGTGATATAAGATGTGAGGTGTTGTTCTATGCCTACTTTCTGCCATATTCCTTTTCCATTTCCCCAATGGTTTTTGTTAGAAGAGTAAGTTCTTGTCTCAACTGCTGGGATATGTTGGGTTATAAAACACAAGATCACTGTGCTCCTTTGCTTCTGTATATTAAATACTTCATATTTTCCAACCTCTCTATTGCTTACCTAGTATGAAGTTATTTGAACCATTGCAGCTTTATGATATAGTTTGAGATCTGACACTGATTGGCGCCCCTCTTCTTCCCATTTTTCCCCATTGATTCCCTGGATATTTTCGACCTTTTGTTCCTCCAGATTAATTTTGTTATTATTTTATCTAGCGAGGTTGTAGTTCCAATTAAGTCACTTTACTACATAGTCAATAAGCAATAATTAAGCACCTAATATGTGCTAAGTATTGTGTTAAGTAATGCAGACACAAAAAAAGTTAGAAGTCCATGCAAGAAACTTGCTGTCTAATTGGAGAAACAACACACAGACATCTACATACAAACTATATACAGAATAAATAGGAAATAACAGAGGGAATGTACTAGCAATAAAGGGGGATGGAGTTGGGCAATTCGCTTATTCTCTGAGTCTTATTTCCATATCAATAAAAGAAGGTTCACCTACATATTCTTGAAAGTCATTTCCAGCTGTAATATCTCATACTTTATACTCTGATGTCCCATGAATCTCTGATATTCTAATAAGCTATGTCCTTAAGTCCTCCAAAGCAATCCTAGTGGGATGGAGAGATTCTCATGGGTCAGGTAGAATAAAAAGGTGGAAAAAAAGCAAACCTTACTGGGTCTAGAACAAAAGCAAATAAAAATCCACAGACAGGTGACAGTAATCTCACTAATCAGAATGCCTTGAATTTGCTTGGCTCTTTGTCATATAGAAAATGCTTATCACACATTCTCTCATTAAATCTTCGTGTGTGTGTGTGTGTGTGTGTAAATCATGCCAGGTTTTCTATTTTTAACTCTTATATTAACCACGTTTCCTTCCAATTTCTCTGTCCCTCATCTGTGGTATCGCTTTCCTTTTAGCTGTCTGGTGGATGTCTCTCACATGACACAAAGGGCCCAGGTGCATTTGGGGGATTTTTTTACTCGTCTAC